>LPNX010144995.1:442219-611914 GCA_001517045.1 Pseudotsuga menziesii
GCTCTAGGTTACATTCTACATGGTAAGATTCAATCTAATAAATGAGTAAGAACAAGTTTTACACAAAACTTTTTAATTACAACCTTCAAGTCTAGTCCTACTCAAACTTAAATCCTGTAATCAATTTCAGATTCTATCAGCTTTCAATTTGCTACAGACGACAATGGAAAGCAAATTGAAATAACATCCAAATATACACTGAATATGTCCAAAAAGTCATTTAGAAATTCCCCACATAATAACAAGCCATATGTGGGATTTCATATAATCCTGCAATCAACTACTGTTGAAATTTGACTCTAATAACATATAAGGTTTTTAGACATTTTATTTTGGACCGAGAGACCCACTGAACAATTTCCTCTACCCCAAACATGGTGCACAAGATAATTACTTTGAAACTGGAATCTTCAGCAGTACAAACCATAAATTATGGCATGCATTGAAAAAAAAATACATAAGAGGTCTCTAAGCCAGAACATGCATCTGAAGGAAAATGGAGAATAATGGTGAGGCTTCTGAAATGGAAGAATCTTGCCACACACAAAATATGACTGAAAGACTTGGGTTTGGTGCTGATAACAACCTTTGTCCTGGCTGCTACTAGGTAGCTAAGGAATGGATCTCTCCAATCTATAGATTGTCAGGGCCTTGGAAAGCTCGCTGAAACCTAGAATAGTTCAGGCAAATCAGGGTTAAAGAATCTCTAGATCTGCAAACTATTCTTAACAATGGAACAAAAATGGCTGAAATATGTACTAGTTAAGTATCAAGCATATAAAAACAGGGGTACAAAAAGTGGATCAATTATTCCAGCTTTATTTAATTGTAAACCTATGAAATTACAATGACAAATGTCCTTGGTGATCCAACCCCATTACAATAAGTATTTACTAGTCTTATAGACTTCAATTGACCTAGAACTATGACCTAGGTTTAAGAGAGTCTTTGCCCTACATGAGATCATTTACAAGTGTGACCATGCGTTACATAACTGCACCTTAAACTTCAATCTCATAGTGATTTGACTACTGAACTAGTTAGCTATAAGAAGAACTGCTCTTAGTTGCATGCAGAGCTGAAGGTATATTATGGCAACCTCTCTTGCATGCCGCTTCGAATTAATCCTAAACTCAAGTGAGGTATGATGCAAACTCTGTCTTATCAGCATGCAAACTCAACTTGACTGATGTCTTATCATAATGCAAACCTCACCTTTGACTGCTGTTTGACAGCAAACAAACCCCATCTTTAAACTATTGTCTTCTCCTCATGTAAACTCAACTCTACTGTTGTCTTATGATCTTAAGCAGTTGCATCCACTGCAACACATGGAGACATAGCTTCTTGAGCTCGAAGACATCGTTTAGAGGGAGGTAGGGAAACATCATCACTCGGTAGAATACTTCTCAAACAATATTTATCATCCTTTGGTGTGGTGAAAATGATGGTGACTAAGACCCTTTTGAGTTGGCTTATATGTGGGTCCAACTGGTGTATTATCGACATTAGTACAAACCCCCAAGTGTTCCCTTGAATAGAAAACTCGAGTGTTGAAGTGCGAACTACCGGCAATAGGAACTACCGACAATGGACTAAATCCCTTGGTGAGAAATGACACTAACTGATTGAACAACAAGCAAGCAAGTCATATTTAATCCCTCGGAATGGTAGGCTAACCAAACAAGCAACATCAGCTATGTGTTTTATATCCATCGGATTTGTTAAAATATAGCTTTTTAAATTTTTTTTCTAAATATAAAAAGAAACGTGGTGGAATCTTTCTATATTAATGGTTTTTTTTCATTGTTGAAAAATATATAATTTGTTATTCATAAGAATCAAAATTACATCATAGTTGTTGATGTAAAATCCCCTTCAAAGTAGGATAGAAGACAATATTGAAGCCCTGGGCAAAACATTACAATATCCAAAAATAAATGAGAGGGATTCTACCCATCAACCTGTAGAAACCAAAAATGTGAAAAAGACAAAATAACTGTGAGACAAAAAATAGCAGGGCTCCAGAGAGTTGTCATGCAGATACAACCTAAAACAGTCCAAGACAAAACCAGAATGGAGAAACTAGAAGCAGGTAAAGAGACCTTCAGTAATCATGATTCTATTTGAGTACTTACATAAGTGAAGAATACCAGGGAAGTCTCCTATCGCAAGATTTGATAGGTTGTATGTGTCAGAATTGAACTCCTTGTATAGGTGCCCGAAGGATAAAGAAAGAAAACAAAAATGACTAATTCATAAAGAAAGAAAGAAAGAAAGAAAAATGACTAACATAAATGACTAAAGAAAGAAAGAAAAATGACTAACATAAATGACTAATTCATATTCTTCTAGCTAGTCATTTTTTATGCCGTGACTAAATTAGTCATTTATTTTAGTCATTTTTAACTCTGTCACTTATTATCTAGTCATATTTGTTAATTGGTGACTAAATTAGTCGTTAATTTTAGTCATTTATAGTTGAGTCAATCAAAATTGCTCATAATTAGTAGTAAATCACTTGGACAACTTGTGGTGACTAGAAATTTTAGTCACCTAGTAGCTAATTCCTCATTTTGTACTAGTGATTGGATGGAATCTCATAATACCATTATCAACTGCAAACATAAAAGTTTGGATTGCATTAATGAGAAGGGTAAGTATCATACCATAAAAGGAATATGCATGCATATGTCTATATGCCAAATCTTATCCGTACAGCTCAAAAAGTGTGTTAGGAAAGGATTCCCACTATATGCAGTCCAAATATTGGAAAATGAACCTAGAAGGTTGAAAACAACAATAGATAAATACCATGTCCTTAAGAAATTTCAAGATGTGTTTCCTTATGAGATACCAGGACTACCTACTAAGATAGATTTGGATTTTACTATAGATCTAATGTTTGTATTTGCACCTATATCACAAGATCCTTACCGTATGAGTATTCCAAAACTTACAGAGTTAAGGATGTAGCTATAGGATTTGCTTGAAAATAAATATATTCAACCCGGTGTGTCACCTTATGGAGCACCAGTTTTGTTTGTTAAAAATAAAGACACCACTTTTAGAATGTGTATAGATTACATGAAAATAAACAAAATGACAATTAAAAATAGATATCCACTACCAATAACTAATTACTTATTTGATCAAGTCACATGGACCAATATTTTATCAAAAAATGACCTTATATTAGGTTATCTTTATGTACGGGTTAAGGAAAAAGGCATCCATAAAAGTGTATTTCGAACAAGATAGAATAATTATTTGTTGGTTTTTATAATCTAATTCAAATTAACTAGGATATTTATCTGAAACAATAACAAGAACAACAAGATGCATAAGATAGAGCAGATACACAAGAAAAAAATATTTTCTTTGAGGAAATCATAAACGAGAAAACCCTGCAAGCTTCCTCATAACAAATCAGTCACTAATACAATATCACAAGATAGAAAAAACAAAGTATAAGAAGTATTGTTCATCTCTCTCGCCCTCCTCCTTGATATTCTCTCTCTCCTCATGTGAACATGAGTGAGTGAGTGTGTGTATAAATGAGGAAAGGTTCCTTCCTATTTATACCCTTCAAGTGACCTACCGTACAAATTGTTGGATAAAATTATTAACCTAACTGGGATGACTTCTCTTTGAGGGACCAAAAAATAAATTATATTATATCTTACTTGGTGACTACTTCCTTGACTTACAATGAATGGTTTACCTCAATGACAATAGACAATAATGACATATCGAAAGGAGGGAAACACATCTCAAATGGGGTATAACAATATACAATAATAATATACATTAGAATATCTTTTGAAGTTACAATTATAACAACACTCCCTCTTAACTAGGAAGGTATTCTCTTGCCACAGTCATAAACACATATAGTCACATCATCATAGCTTAATCATTATCGTCGTCGTTGTTATTGTTCTCATCTTGTCAAACATTGAATAGTGACATTTGTCTGTCTATCTGATATATGAAGTTTCTACATATCCAACTGTGTTTCATGTTAGGTGTAGGCCTAGTCCTCATATAGGTATTCATCATATCCACGATCAATCCATTGCGTAGGTACAACCTAGGATAACACATTACATTTACACTACAATCAAATGTGTCTCCTACCATCATCTCGTCATATCCAAATCATCTCATCGGATCAAAATCATCTTGTCATATCTACATTATCTTATTGTATCTGTATCATATCATCATCATACAAGGAGCATAGACTAGATGCATTTCACTGACCACCTATGTTTTTCCATCATAGTAGTGTTGGTAGTCAGCAACAACGCCTTCATTTTTCATTCAGATGAAGGGAGATCAGCTTTTTTTTTTTAAATTATAAAAGAGTGCCTTCGGAATCTTTGATTCTGAAGGTACTCTCAATTGGAAAAAAGTTAAATGACGTGTTAGAAGTTGATGAAAACAAGTTCATAAACTTGGCAATTAGCAGCTGTCAGATTAATAAGTCAGTTTCATAATTTTTTATATAATCGATTTAATCATTAAGTTAAATTTTTATGATTATATATGATTTAAGAAATTTGAAAGGATAGTATGCCAAAGGGAAATCAACAAAACACATCTTGCGTTTATTTAAAGCTAGATATGGGTGAGGTATTATGAGTCCTAAGTTCCTAGAACTAAAAGTGACTTATTTTAACCTAAAGTTTATATTTCATGTAATTCCTTACCATGACTAATTGTAAAAAAATGTATATATGTAGTTAGTAAATAAATGACTATCATATGGGAATTTTCATATATTATAGTTTTATCACTTGGTATCCTACCAAATTTAATTTCGGATATTAATCAATGGGATTTTGAAAAAATTTAAAACTAGATCTATGTAATTTTATGTATATACATGACATAAATATTAAATCAAGTCATTAGCTAGTTGTCATGCTAAACATTAGGGTTTATGATTTCGATACTATATCACCTTGAATGCTACCACCTTTCACGCTAAAACTGGAGAAGACCATTAATTGACAGAATCCATGTGTCAAATTAATAACGTCGGCTCCTTAGATCACTGCTTTGGCATGGAGAGGCAGCTTACACCTAATAATTAACTAACAGGTGTATTGATGATTCACATCCTCAGGATTTAATGTTGAGAGTCATTACATTTCGTAACGACGTACATGCTCATTATGATCACTGTGTGTAATCAATATTTTGGTTTACAATCCATCAATCAAACGATCCCTGGTTTGTCGATTTGGTTAAATCTTACTGCTAGTCGTGGCTAAGTCATGGTTAAGAATATCATAACAAAACGTTGGCTATAACATTCATCATCACTAACTTCAGCTTAATGGCTAAATTTACAGCCCCCATGACTCTCATATTCGAAGCATGTGAAGTTTTCATTTCGCATCATGTCATGCACTTGGGTACCTATCCCCTCCCTCTTCACCTTTCCGTTCATTCCATTTCGAAACTAGGATAGTGTTGAGGAAGCTATGGCCCTATTGAATCGTTTCGAAATCTCAGGTTTAGAGCTCATAGAAGCAGACGAGAAGATAGCCTTGTGATTTGAGAAAGTGAGGTGGGGGCAGTTCTTTAAGTGTTTTGATGGCCATAATGCAGAAGTAACCAAACTATTTGCCTTAAATTTAAAAGAAGATGTTGTGCAGATCGGGGGTTTTGAGTTCATCGTTAATGAAGACAAAATAGCAGAGGCGACAAAGATCCCGCAAGTTGGAGACTGCTGGTTCAAGTGTGGTAAGGTTAATAAGAAAAAGTGTTTATCTCTGCTGCTGCCATTACCAGATAATACAAAACTGAAGATATGGGTCCCTGTCAAGTTCCTGAAGCCTGAATGGCGAGCCTACTACAAAATTATGGTCAGGTATGTGTCCTATGATGTATTTTTATCTCATTTACACTATTACCACTTAAGACTCCTATTAGCATTACAGGGTTGTAGGCTTAATCTACCATTTTACCTGTGGCAAAGTTTGAAGAAGATGTCGCATGCAGTTCAAAGTTTTGATAACCCTGAAAGAAGTTTATTTCACCATGGCTTAGTTAAAATCATACTACAACATCAACTGTCCTTGAAGGGTAAGTCATGGGATGAATTTTTAGCTGAATATCATTTGGGGCCGACTCAATACTGGCCAAACCCCTCCCCAAATACTCGTAAGAAACGAAAAGATACTAATCCTGAGGTTAATAATGTTCCTGAGAATGAACCAGAGGGTAAAAGGCTTGAAGAAGCCAATCTACCCGTAAACGCTGGTATCAGTAGTGACGATGTTGATAATATGGTTCCCTATTGCTCTAAAGCAGTCTTGAATCGACCCTCATCTGATAAAAGTTATAGTACTTCTGCAAAAACAAGGGATAGGTTAACTGAAAGCAAAGATATTAATATTGTTGATTGTAAAAGTATTTCTGAGCCAGTTAGTCCTCGTAAAAATGGAAAAGAGTCTATGTATAAACTAGATCATCTAGCTCAAGTATGCTACGATAAAGGAGGGTTTGAGTCAGACAATCTTGTGTTTTCAAGGAGGGTTACTAGGAGCATGCACAATGTATCTACAATTTCTGTTCCTATAGCTAATCACCAAGGCACTCAGCCTTCGATTGTTCATATTGACGACGACGTTCCATCGTTGCTCCCTGACATCAATCATATAAATGACCCCTCTTTTGTGAAGGATAATACCGTAAAATTGGGTAAGACCGATGGTGCTCCATCGTATATGAACACTTGTAGTTCAGATCCTGAACCTTCTTCTATCAGTCCTCGGTCATCTGGTCAAAACATTGAGAACCCTAATCCTCCTTAGGTATCCAACTCGGGTCACGAAAATGAAGAAGAAACCCTTCAACAAGTTCTGGATAAGGCATACCAGACCAAGATTACAGAGTTGAAAGATGAACTTAAGCATTGTCAATCTAAGGCAATATTGATAGAAGAAGAAAATAGGACATTCAAGGAGGAATTGTTGAACTGGATTACCAAGTGGAAAGAAATGAATACAAAAAAGAACCAGTATAAAAAAGAAAATAGGTCAATGATAGGCACGAATCAGCATCTGCTTGAACAAATAGAAAAACAAAAGTTAAAGATTATCAGGATCGAAGCCAAATTAGCTGAAACCTGAAGAGTAGTTGATCTTCAAAATAGAACTTGATGGTTATTCTCATTTTTCAAAGTACATGGTTGTGTCACTGTCAAACAGGTAATAAAATATTTTTGTTATGCATGCCTGTAAAATCGCAGATTTTACAAGCATACATTTAAATTTTAGTTTATTTTGTTACATCTATTTTAACTGGTTTTAATGAGATGATTCATTTGTTTAAACACAGGTGGATATGTCATCACTCTTCTCCAAAGCTTCAGGACATTGTTAATATGTTGGTTGGGAGACGTGGATATTTATTGAAGGCTGGAGTTTCAACAACGGCCATGAATTTACCAAGCACCTTTAAACCAGCAAACATTCAGGCTATTCGTTTTCATTATTATAGTGACAGGTGTTTTGTAAAAGAGATTCAATTCTCTTGGATAATTATAGGAACCCTATTATGTGGCATGTGGCGTTGATGGGAAAACTAAATCGAAAACAACTGATAGTATTATATATGTTAGGAATTTTGATGAAGTAGAGGAGGAGTGACTGAAGAGAGAAATACTTGAGATATATTTTGTTACTGGTTTTATTTCATAAGTGAAGTTGGATCTTTGGATGTGGGATGCAACTGGAAATCTCCAGGTTGATATCATTACTGGTATTGTTTTGGATATACTTTATATGTCAGTATATTATCTTCTATTTTAATACTAATATAGTATGCTTTGTTATACTTGTGTTTAATTATAATTTTCACTCTGTCAACTCAATATTTTGTTTGAATTAATATATCATTGTGACTGAATTTATTAGTATTTTTACTATAAATTCAAACTATAAGGATATATATTTCTATCTATTAGCTATCGTTTGTATTTTTACAGTGATTTCATACTAGACATCATCTTTTATTCAAATAGTTATGTTGATGGTTAGTTATTAATTAATTACTTCAGAAAATTGAAGTAATTATTTATTTTCAGTTTTTCTGATAAGTGATGTTATAACATAATAGTTTAATGTGTATGGTTTAAATATTGTCATTTAGATCTTACTCTTTATATTTCTGTTCATCTTTTATTAATTAATAATTAATATAGTATCCAGATACGCTCTCAGCTGAGATAGGATAGATAGGATAGTTAAGATAGTTTAGATTAAGTTTTATTTTAGTACATTTCAGTTAACAACTGTTTAATTGATTTGTGTAATTCTTAGCATAATTTTAACAGTCTTTATATTCAGAAAAACTCTTCAACAATTGGAGTCTTTCCTTAAGAAAGCAATTATAAGACAATTTAGATAGTTGAAACTAATCATAGGATTCATTTAGGTAGAAAGAACATTAGGATAGGATAGATTTTGCTGATTTTAATTTCCCCTTAAGAGAAAAATCAGCTGGTAGCAGCACCATAACCTGCGAGGTTTTGGTATTCGAAACACACCAGACGCTGCGTTAAGATGATTGTGTGGGCATAACCTCCTTGTTGTCCTAGGTCAGAAAATCAGGCCAACAAATGGTGCTAGAAGGAGGGCATGCTAATGAGTAATGGCAAGTAAAACTAATGAAACATTTCCAACCAACCAAAAACTTCCAGAAGTCAGTAGATCACCATTTTTAGAAACTGTTAGGAACATTCTCGAGCATGATCTTGTCACCTCTCCCTTTACTCCTGCACAAAGCACTCAAACTTTAGAAGAATCAAGACATATTCTTACACGAGCATACGCTAATCATCTTGGTATATCTCCAATAGATTATGGTCTACCTAGACAACGCGACATAATCCACAATTGACCATAGTTACGCAAGATTTGGAAATAGATGATAGTACACCCCATCATCAGGTTGAAAGACATCAAAGGAAGACTACTCAAACCAATACTGCTAGAAGACTAATTGCAAGAGGCAGTTTTGATCAGCCACCTTCTCCTCCTGAATCACCACTTGATATTCCAAGACCATCCAATTCAAGAAGTTCTTCAAGTTCTGAAAGAAGTCCAATGGCAGGAAATGTACCTGTAGGAGGAGGAGGCAATCCTCCACCTAATCCACCAAATCCACAACTCCCTTGGCTAAGAACAACTACTGTAGTAGTCCCTGGTATACAACATCCTTTGCCTAAACACTCAGATAAACTCCTCCCTAAGTTTAATCCAGATGACAACGAACCCACAGAGGTGCATGTTGATAAATTCATGTTGGTAGTTCAAACCTTGAACGTTCAACATGAAGATGTAGTTTGTCGATTTTTTCCTCTAAATTTTGAAGGAAGAGCTTCTACCTGGTATTTTTCGTTAGTACAGGGATCAATAAAAAATTGGGGGGAATTTAATAAAGCCTTTCTAGAAAATTCGGGGAAGATAAAACACCCGCTCTTTTAGCCCTAGAGTTATCTAGGATTAAAATGGATCCTAAAGAAAGGATCAAAGATTTCATTCAAAGGTTTCTGACATTAAAAACCAAAATTCCAATTGCTTCTCAACCTCCCGAGGATATAATTATTGAAAATTATACATCAGCTTTACCAAAATATTATGGGATGTTCGTTAAGAGAGCTGGGAAAACAACTTTAGTGGAAACTTTTGAAGAAGCCATTAAAGTTGAGAAAGATTCTATGTCCTATGAACCAAATAGAAGTGGAAAATATGATTCGTTTCCTCATAGGAAAACCGAAAAACTTAATTCAGATAAAGACAAAGCATTTGATATAGAACAACTACAAAATGCTATTCGAACATTAACCAATGAATTTGTAGGGTTAAAGAAAACCAATTCTGAAGCTTCTCCTTCTAGGGGATATTTCAGAAACCAGTTTAGACAAAACCCAAATACAAATAATAAAAATACTCCACCTGACATAGCAACAAATGAAGAGATTTTTAATACAATTCGAGTTGTTTTATCTTTGTTTGAAACTCCTTCTAGTCAAGAAATAACTGAAAATGAAGAAGAAGAGGAATCAGAAAATGATGAAGAATCAGAAGAACCTCAACAAGTTAACGGTCATTTCTTGGACAGTCTTGTGAAAGAACATGAGAATAAAATTCCTCCTATAGGACAACATGCCTACAATACTCGTAGTAGAACATTCACAAATACCCTTGGAGCTTCATCAAGTTCTACTACAAATAATGACAATAATAATTCACAACCAAACAAACAGACTCAATCTGGAAAACAAGTCCAAACAACCAAAGGTACCCAAACTATTCAAAATGCTTGAAGATTAGATTTACAATATGATATAATTGAAGATTTAAAGAAGACTCATGCAAACATCAGTATGTACGATCTTCTTCAAATATACCCAATGCCTAATAGTCATGTTATAAATCCCGCATTGATTTCAATTATTCCTAATGCAAAACAAAATGTTGCTGCTAACAGTTCTAATAATGATCCAACAGCAACTGAAAAAGGAAAATCAACGGCTGACAAAGCTTCGCTGATAGGTAATAATTCTAAATCAACCACACCTCCATTCTTAGTTACCTTTGAAATTTTCAATAGGAATGTTCATAATTGCATGGTAGACTCTGGAGCGTCCTCTAATGTGATGCCTTTATCAGTATGCAAGAAATTGAATGGGAAATATGTTCCATCTAATTCTCAAATAACTCAATTGGACAGGACAAATGTAAAGGTTGTAGGGGAAATGAAAGATGTCTTAGTCAGGATTGCTTGTAACCCTTCGGTTTATCAAATTATAGATTTTGTTGTTGCTGATATTCCAGATGCATACGGGTTGTTTTTAAGTAGGGATTGGTCTCAACAACTAAATGGATTCTTTGCCACGGCCTGGTCAACATTATGGTTACCTAAGAACGGAAAGTCAAACCAGATAAAGATAAATAGAGAAAGATATATGAAACATACTGTCACAGAACTGCATGATCCTAGCGAACTTGTTTTATTTTCAGATTGTATTATGGGGAATTACTTGTATGAGTTAGGATTTGGTAATTTTAAAGATGAAAATTCTGCCCTTTCTGAAAACAAACAGCAATCTAAAATTAGTAATGTGACATCTGTTTCTCCTAACTCTTCATTCAAGGAAACCATTAATGATGTAGATAATCTAAATATTGTGAATATTATAGAAAGCAAAGTGATTGTGTATAGTTCTATCTGGACTTTATATTTTGATGGTGTGAAATCTAAAGAAGGAGCAGGAGTTGGTTGCCTACTGGTGGATCCTTAGGGAAATAAAACATGTATAGCTTGTAGGATGGAATTTAATTGTACAAAAAATATGGTGGAATATGAAGCTTTAATACAAGGTTTGAAAAAAACAATTGATTTGGGCATCAAAGAGTTAATTGTATACGGCGATTCCGAGATCATTGTCAGGCAGGTTCATAACTCCATTCACTGCTTATCTGAACATTTACAGAGTTATCAAAGAGAGGTATGGAACCTTATCTCACATTTTGATGCATTTAAAATAAATTCTGTTCCTAGAAATCAAAATAAAGAAGCATATTTGTTAGCGAACGTAGCATCAAAGTTAATTCCGTCAGAAAATCTTACACCAAATTTCTTTTCTGTTGAATTGATTTTTAGGCCTTCCATACCTGATAATATTTTTAACTGGAGTGTATTTGACAATGACGTGCAGGTACTGAATTTTCTGATGAACGTGGATACCTTTAAAGATTCAGCAATAGACAAAGTCACTCATGACGAAATATGCGGGATTTTTCGGTAATAAATGATTTTTGTTCAGTTGAAAAAGCTTTTGAACAGGTAAAACCAGTCCCTAATTAAGTACTAAGATTATAAAAGTTCTTTGATCTGCAGGATAAGTTTAGGTCTGTTCCTAATTGTAAAACCAACAGTTCTCAAATGAGGTATGAAACCATAAACTTAGGAACAGAACTAAATCCCCAAACTATAAATCTTGGAATAGATTGCAACCCTGTAGAAAAAACAACATTTATAAAATTGTTTAAGGAATTTAAAGACATCTTTGCTTGGACATATGATGACCTAAAAACCTTTAACACACAAGTCATGCAACATATAATTCCGATTAAACAAGAGTCAAAACCTTTTCAACAGAAGTTAAGGAAATATCACCCGTCATTAGAACCAACAATAAAAAAGGAACTGAATAAATTGTTAGCTGCCAAGATCATTTTCCCCATCAGGCATACTCAATGGGTGGCAAACTTAGTTCCAGTTAGGAAGAAAAACGGGGATATTAGATTATGTGTAGATTTTAGAAATCTGAATAAGTCTTCTAAAAAGGATAATTATCCAATTCCTCCCATGGAACAAATTCTTCAAAAGGTGTTTGGGGCTGAGATACTATCACTTCTTGATGGTTTCTCAGGGTACAACCAAATACTAGTTTCCCCAGATGATCAATTGAAAACTGATTTTAGAACTCCATGGGGAACATATGCCTACCGCAAGATGCCCTTTGGGTTAATCAATGCGGGAGCAACCTTTCAATGGGAAATGGATATTGGTTTTAGAGGCTTAATTAACCATTCAGTCATTGTCTACTTGGACGACGTTACTGTATATTCTAAACATCGTCCTGATCACCTTAATCATCTTAGAAAAGTATTTGAACGATGCAGAAAATTTGGAATATCCTTAAATCCTAAAAAAACAATATTTGTTGTTTCAGAAGGTATCTTATTAGGTTGTGTGGTTTCAAAGCATAGAATCATGATTGATCCTGAAAGAACCCAAGCCATTTCCAAAATAACCTACCCTTCTAGCAAGAAAGCAATGCAGTCATTTCTCAGAAAAATAAATTTTGTTAGGAGATTCATTCCCAGTTTCTTCGAAATCATTCGTCCTTTGCAGAAAATGATTAAGAAAGATACTGTTTTTAATTGGGGACAAATTGAAAACGAATCATTTCAGAAAATTTTAGAAGCCGTTTCAAAAGCTCCTAGCCTTCTAAGTCCAGATTTTAATAAAGATTTCATATTGTATACTTTTGCTTCTGATATTTCATATGCAGCAGTTTTAACTCAATTAAATCAGCAGAATAACGAAGTCCCAATCTCCTGCATGAGTCCAAATTTCAAAGGTGCTGAACTTAATTACCATGAAGTCGATAAGCAATCCTTTGCTATTTTTAAAGTTGTTAAACATTTTCGTCCATACTTACTGAAATCTAAAACGAAAATAATTGTCCCTTATTCCTCAGTTAGAAACTTGTTAGTGCAAAAGGACTTAGGTGAAAAGAGGGCACCTTGGATGACAGCTCTTCAAGAATATGACTTAGAGATTAAACCCTCGACGATAGTTAAAGGTCAAGGATTATGTAAACTAGCCGCTGAAGCTGCTCATTTACCTGATGATAAAGCTGAAACTGTCATTGATGAGGTTTTATTTACCAGGGAAATTTATTTTTATCCACCACCTCAAGATTCCTGGTATACAGACATACGGATACTTTTGGAAATAGGAGCTGCTCCTGATTACTTAAAACCAAAGAAGAAAAGAGCACTTAGATTGAAGTCTGCTCCTTATTTATTAATTGATAATATCCTCTTTCGGAGAAATTCAGATGGAGTATACCTTCCATGTCTAGATAAAGATGAAACAGAAATAATTCTGAAAGAGTTACATTCTGGACAAGCAGGAGGTCATTTTGGTGGAGAGACTACTACACACAAAATTCTTCGGGCTGGTTATTATTGGCCCACCTTGTTTCGAGAATCCTATACTTTTGTTAGGAAATGCCAAGAATGTCAACTTGCTGCAGGAAGGGTTAAAAAACCTTCTTTTCCTTTACAAACTGTTTCAGCTGAAAGACCTTTTCAACAATGGGGTATTGATATAGTAGGGCCGATAAATCCTCCCTCATCTATGCAACACAAATATATAATAACTGCACCCAATTATTTTACTCGTTGGGTGGAAGCTACACCATTGAAGATTGTAAATACCAATCAGGTTATATTATTTTTGGAATTCTTTATCATAACCAGATTTGGTATCCCAGATTCCCTCGTCTTTGACAATGCTTCATATTTTGCATCAATTGAGTTAACTCAGTTTGCTTTAGAGAAGGGAATAAGAATCAGGTATTCAACTAACTATCATCCCCATGGGAATTGTCTAGCTGAATCAACAAACAAAAATTTATTGAAAATTCTCAAAAGAACTATTTCAGTTCACCACCGTAATTGGCATACAGAATTTGTCAATGCCCTTTGGGCAGACAGAGTGACTCCTAAGGCTGCGATAGGTAACTCACCATTCTTCTTAGTATATGGAACTGAAGCTATTTTACCACCAAATTTGTTCTTACCTTCATTACAGTTAGCTCAGTCTGTTCAAGATGAAGAGTGCCCAGCAATGGAAAAGAGAATTAATACTCTGCTAAAGCTTGAGGAAGAAAGAGAAAAGTCAAAACAACACTTTACAAAACATCAACAGATTGTAAAATCTTGGTTTGACCAATCCTTTAGTTCCAATCGAGAATTTCAGGTGGGAGACTTAGTTTTAAAATGGGATAAAGTCCACGAGGATAAGGGAGATCATACTAAGTTTCAGAAACTGTGGTTAGGTCCCTTTGTTATTTCTAAAAAAATAGGTCCAAGTACCTTTCGATTACAAACACTTGAAGGTCAGTCCGAAACATTCCCAGTGAATGGACTGATTCTGAAAAAATATTTCTGTTAAAATTTTCTGTCTTAAAATGTATATAATTTGTTTGCTGTTTGTAAATAAAATTTATTTTTTTCTACATAAACTTTGATTGCTGTTGTAAATAAATTTTCTGTCCATCATGATGTTATTTCAGTCAGTTTTAGTTATGTTGAGTCAAATATTTCAGACTGTCAAATTTTGTATATAATCAGTCCGTAATCTTTAGTTAGCAGCTGTAGAAATATATGTAAATAAATAAAATCAGTTTGCTCATGAACCTAAACATTATGATACTAGACTGAAATCTTTTAAAATTTGTTCAGGATGATCAAATTTTCTTAAATCTGTAAAAGACCTTCATTGTTTGTTTTGTAAGTGTTTCTCAGATTATTCCTCATCTTTTTATTTTCTTATAAAAGTGGGGATAGCTTATTTAATATCTTCCTCGAAGCTTGTACTTTTGAAAAACTCTTACAAACCTCTATCATCAGTCTTCAAAAGTATTTACAATATGAAAACTATTTAGGATTTGTTCCAGTCAATAAAATGCTAAAATGAGAGACGAAAGGTCTTAGTAATAAGCCGGTCCGATCAGAATCACAAATATCACTAGTATGACATTATTAGGAAACTAGTAATGGATTTTGGTTTTAGAAACCAAAAGATAAGGGGTCTCATCACGAGCCAGCTGATTCATTTTTCTGTGATATTAATGACTGACATTACCATTTGGTCACCATGCTGGGTAATGATCTCTCATTTTATAAAATTTAAAAGATGAAATAGAAAGAAAAACATTAATTTTGACTAAAGAATAGGATGTCTCATCACGAGCTGTCCTAATCATGATCATCAGTGTTGTCTGGGATAACTTCATTTCTGATCACCAGGGTGATGGCTTTTTAAAAAAAGTAAAGGACAAGAGGTCTCATCACGAGCCGACTTGCTTATTTCAGACAGCTCTCATGAATGATACTATCACAGTGGGACACCATACCCAGATAGTAGTCTTTAGTCAGAATGATTATTTAAAGAAAAGAAAAGCAAACAAAAGAAAATTATTATGTTTATGGGACAAATTCTGGAAAAGTTTTCAGAAAAGTAAATTTCTATACTTTATGCTGATGGTGCAGGTTACTATTACTATAAAGTACTTTGTTTCGATCAAGATATTTTTGAGCTTATCCCTAATCAAATTTCTGTTTCAAAAGATGGAATATTTCTGAGTTTTACTTATGAATATGAATTAAAATAACGGTTTTTGTTCAGATAAATAATTTTTTATTATTTTCAATAAGTTTTGAGATTTCGTTTATATCATTTATAAGTTGTATGAGCAGAGATAACTGGTTCGCCCAGGTTGTCGCCATTTGTTGGTAGTCAGCAACAACCCCTTCATTTTTCATTCAGATGAAGGGAGATCAGCTTTTTTTTTTAAATTATAAAAGAGTGCTTTCAGAATCTTTGATTCTGAAGGTACTCTCAATTGGAAAAAAGTTAAATGACGTGTTAGAAGTTGATGAAAACAAGTTCATAAACTTGGCAATTAGCAGCTGTCAGATTAATAAGTCAGTTTCATAAATTTTTATATAATCGATTTAATCATTAAGTTAATTTTTTATGATTATATATGATTTAAGAAATTTGAAAGGATAGTATGCCAAAGGGAAATCAACAAAACACATCTTGAGTTTATTTAAAGCTAGATATGGGTGAGGTATTATGAGTCCTAAGTTCCTAGAACTAAAGGTGACTTATTTTAACTTAAAGTTTATATTTCATGTAATGCCTTACCATGACTTTGTAAAAAATTGTATATATGTAGTTAGTAAATAAATGACTATCATATGGGAATTTTCATATATTATAGTTTTATAACTTGGTATCCTACCAAATTTAATTTCGGATATTAATTAATGGGATTTTGGAAAAATTTAAAACTAGATCTATGAAATTTTATGTATATACGTGACATGAGTATTAAATCAAGTCATTAGGTAGTTGTCATGCTAAACATTAGGGTTTATGATTTTGATACTATATCGCCTTGAATGCTACCACCTTTCACGCTAAAACTGGAGAAAACCATTAATTGACAGAATCCATGGGTCAAATTAATAACGCTTGCTACTTAGATCACTGCTTTGGCATGGAGAGGTGGCTTACACCTAATAATTAACTAATAGTTCTATTGATGATTCGCATCCTTAGGATTTAATGTTGAGAGTCATTACATTTCGTAATGACGTACATGCTCATTATGACCACTGTGTGTAATCAATATTTTGGTTTACGATCCATCAATCAAACGATCCCTGGTTTGTCGATTTGGTTAAATATTAATGCTAGTCATGGCTAAGTCGTGGCTAAGCATGCATATATCACAACATAACGTTGGCTATAACATTCATCATCGCTAAGTTCAGCTTAATGGCTAAATTTAGAGCCCCCATGACTCTCAGATTCGAAGCATGTGAAGTTTTGATTTCGCATCATTTCATGCACTTAGATACCTATCCCCTCCCTCTCCACCTTTCCGTTCATTCCATTTCGAAACCAGGATAGTGTTGAGGAAACTATTGCCCCGTTGAATCGTTTCAAAATCTCAGGTTCAGAGCTCATAGAAGCAGACGAGAAGATAGCCTTGCGATTTGAGAAAGTGGGGTGGGGGCAGTTCTTTAAGTGTTTTGACGGCCATAATGCAGAAGTAACCAAACTATTTTCCTTAAATTTAAAAGAAGATGTTGTGCAGATTGGGGGTTTTGAGTTCATCGTTAATGAAGACAAAATCGTAGAGGCGACAAAGCTCCCGCAAGTTGGAGAACGTTGGTTCAAGGGTGGTAAGGTTAATACGAAAAAGTGTTTATCTCTCCTGCTGCCATTACCAGATAATACAAAACTGAAGATAGGGGTCCCTATCAAGTTCCTGAAGCCTGAATGGAGAGCCTACTACGAAATTCTGGTCAGGTATGTGTCCTGCAATGGACGTTTCTCTCATTTACACTATTACCACTTAAGACTCCTATTAGCATTACAGGGCTGTAGGATTAATCTACCATTTTACCTATGGAAAATTTTGGAGAAGATGTCGCATGCAGTTCAAAGTTTTGATAACCCTGAAAGAATTTTATTTCACCATGGCTTAGTTAAAATCATACTACAACATCAACTGTCCTTGAAGGGTAAGTAATGGGATGATTTTTTAGCTGAATATCATTTGGGGCTGACTCAATACTGGCCGAGCCCCTCCCCAAAGACTCGTAAGAAACGAAAAGCTACTAATCCTGAGGTTAATAATGTTCCTGAGAGTGAACCAGAGGGTAAAAGGCTTGAAGAATCCAATCTAGCCATAAAAACTGGTATCAGTAGTGACGATGTTGATAATATGGTTCCCTGTTGCTCTAAAGCAGTCTTGAATCAGCCCTCATCTGATAAAAGTTATAGTACTACTGCAAAAACAAGGGATAGGTTAACTGAAAGAAAAGATATTAATATTGTTGATTGTAAAAATATTTCCGAGCCAGTTAGTCCTCGTAAAAATGGCAAAGAGTCTATGCATAAACTAGATCATCTAGCTCAAGTATGCTACGATAAAGGAGGGTTTGAGTCAGACAATCTTGTGTTTTCAAGGAGGGTTACTAAGAGCATGCACAATGTATCTACATTTTATGTTCCTATAGCTAATCGCCAAGGCGCTCAGTCTTCGATTGTTCATATTGACGACGACGTTCCATCGTCGGTCCCTGACATCACTCATATAAATGACCCCTCTCTTGTGAAGGATAATAGTGCAAAATTGGGTAAGAGAAAGGGTGCTCCATCCTATATGAACACTTGTAGTTCAGATCCTGAACCGTCTTCTATCAGTCCTCAGTCATCTGGTCAAAACATTTAGAACCCTAATCCTCCTCAGGTAGCCAACTCAGGTCACAAAAATGAAGAAGAAACCCTTCAACAAGTTCTGGATAAGGCATACCAGACCAAGATTACAGAGTTGAAAGATGAACTTAAGCATTGTTAATATAAGGCAGTATTGATAGAAGAAGAAAATAGGACATTCAGGGAGGAATTGTTGAACTGGATTAGCAGGTGGAAAGAAATGAATACCAAAAAGAACAAGTATAAAAAAGCAAAGAGGTCAATAATAGGCATGAATCAGCATCTGCTTGAACAAATAGAAAAACAAAAGTTAAAGATTATTAGGATGAAATCCAAATTAGCTGAAGCCTGAAGAGTAGTTGATTTTCAAAATAGAACTTGATGGTTATTCTCATTTTTCAAAGTACATTGTTGTGTCGCTGTCAAATAGGTAATAAAATATTTTTGTTATGCATGCCTGTAAAATCGCAAATTTTACAGGCATACATTTAAATTTTAGTTTATTTTGTTACATCTGTTTTAACTCGTTTTAATGAGATGCTTCATTTGTTTAAACACAGGTGGATATGTCATCACTCTTCTCCAAAGCTTCAGGACATTGTTAATATGTTGGTTGGGAGACATGGTTGTTTATTGAAGGCTAGAGTTTCAACAACGGCCACGAATTTACCAAGCACCTTTAAACCAGCAAACATTCAGGCTAGTTGTTTTCATTATTATAGTGACAGGTGTTTTGTAAAAGAGATTTGATTCTCTTGGATAATTATAGGAACCCTATTATTTCGCATGTGGCATTGATGGGAAAACTGAATCAAAAACAACTGATAGTATTATATAAGTTAGGAATTTTGATGAAGTAGAGGAGTTACTAAAGAGAGAAATACTTGAGATATATTTTGTTACTGGTTTTATTTCATAACTGAAGTTGGATCTTTGGATGTGGGATGCAACTGGAAATCTCCAGGTTGATATCATTACTGGTATTGTTTTGGATATACTTTATATGTCAGTATATTATCTTCTATTTTAGTACTAATACAGTATGCTTTGTTATACTTGTGTTTAATTATAATTTTCACTCTGTCAACTCAATATTTTGTTTGAATTAATATATCATTGTGACTGAATTTATTAGTATTTTTACTATAAATTCAAACTATAAGGATATATATTTTTGTCTATTAGCTATCGTTTGTATTTTTACAGTGTTTCATACTAGACATCATCTTTTATTCAAATAGTTATGTTGATGGTTAGTTATTAATTAATTATATACTTCAGAAAATTGAAGTAATTATTTATTTTCAGTTTTTCTGATAAGTGATGTTATAACAGAATAGTTTAATGTGTATGGTTTAAATATTGTCATTTAGATCTTACTCTTTATCTTTCTGTTCATCTTTTATTAATTAATAATTAATATAGTATCCAGATACGCTCTCAGCTGAGATAGGATAGATAGGATAGTTAATATAGTTCAGATTAAGTTTTATTTTAGTACATTTTAGTTAATAGCTGTTTAATTGATTTGTGTAATTCTTAGCATAATTTTAACAGTCTTTATATTCAGAAAAACTCTTCAACAATTGGAGTCTTTCCTTAAGAAAGCAATTATAAGACAATTTAGATAGTTGAAACTAATCATAGGATTCATTTAGGTAGAAATAAAATTAGGATAGGATAGATTTTGCGAATTTTAATTTCTCCTTAAGAGAAAAATCAGCTGGTAGCAGGACCATAACCTGCGAGGTTTTGCTATTCCAAACACACCAGATGCCGTGTTAAGCTGATTGTGTGGGCATAACCTCCTTGTTGTCCTAGGTCAGAAAATCAGGCCAACAAGGAGCAAACTAGAACTCATTATGTCACCAAGACAACCTATGTCTACCACTATGTGAGAATCACCATGGAGCACATCAAGTGCATTATGTCTATGCATGGTGAACTTGCATTCTACAAACATAAGATCACACCAGGACTTATTTACATCACCAAGGAATACTGCATATATCATTATGTGAGAATCACCGAGGTGCACACGAAGTTACTTGTGACCTCTCATCATCTCAAACATGGGACCACATAAATACTGATTACGTCCAAGGACAACCTGCGTACCATGCTAGGACACATTACATCCAAGGATAACCTCAAGGACCTATTACATCTAAGGAGAATCTATGTACCATGCCAGGAATTATTACATCCAAAGACAACCTTCAAGGACTCATTACATCTAAGGAAAGCTTGCATACCATGGCAGTAATTATTACATCCAAAGATGACTCCTAACATGATTGATTATGCCTCAAGACAACATGCATACTAAGCTAGGACTTATTACATCTAGGTACAACCTCTATACCTTCCCACGTGATATCTTGTACTCATGTATTTGCATCTTCCTATCTTCTTTTCATCTCTAGGATGGGAACATGCGAGGACATATTACGTCACCAAGACAACCTACGTCTCTGACCATGCAAGAACTCACCACTCCCTCTTTCTAGGGACCTTGATATGGAGAAACGAGTCTCTCTCTGAAGTATTCAAACTTCACTCTGGATAGAGTATTAATTGACAAATCCTCTATCTACTCATCTATCGCCACATACTGGAGCTTCACTACTCCTCTCTGGACCATATACTAGATATAGTGATACTTAATCTCTATGTGCTTCAAATTGTCATGGAACACAGGATTCTATGATAAATTCACACAACTCTGGTTGTCACAAAGATACAAGTCACGTCTAACTCAAGATCAAACAAATCAGATAGTAGCTTTTAAAGCCATACTACCTCACAACTAGCTGAACAGGTTGCAACATACTCTACCTTCGATATACTCATCTCCATGCAGGATTAGATCCTGCTAAACGAGAATATCATACTACATCCCAAACTGAAGAAACATCCCAAAGTTCTCTTCCTATTAGTTGCACTACCTTCCCAATATGAATCAACATAGTTGTGCATGTTAGTATTCTGATCCGCATCATACTTGAGATCATAAAAACCATACCCTTTAGGCACCTCAATACATGATCTGTAGATACCAGGTGAACATGTCTCATATCTCACAGGAATTGAATCAGGGTGTTCATAAGAAATCATATGTCTCGTACCGTATTCATCAGGTACATCAATGAACCAATAATATGATGATATATCATGGAATCAACTGTCTTTGATGAAGCATCACATACTATATTCAAGTTCAATGTCATAAGGTGTGGATATCGCTTTGCAGTCTAACATTCAGAATATCCATTGCATACTTTCCTTAACCAAGGATTATCCCATCCATACTCTTCCACCCCTCCATGCCTAATAAATAGTGCATCATTCCTAGGTCTTTCATCTCAAAATCAGTGGAAATATTCTTTTTTGCATCTATGATGAGTTCATATACTCCTGTCAGAAATAGGTCCTCAACATATAGCAGGAGCATCACTGGTCTTTTGTTGACACTGAAAGGGGGGGTGAATCAGTGTGAAGCCAATATTTAAACTTTTCTTGACTTCTCACAGTTAACTACCAATTCATCAAATCAACACTTTACCATAATTATTTCATAAACATCATTCACGTAACATAAGCATTTCATTCATAAAGCACCATAACACAGAAGAACACCATGCTATATAAATTTGTAATCTTTTTAATATTATTTGGGTCCGGCTACAACCGTTAGGCGAAATCAGCACCTACTGATAAATAGAGCACCTGATCAGCATCTAGGACCCTGCCTGGTTTTCTTAGACCCTGCTAAGAAGGGTTTGAGGTATCCTAACCTCAAATGCAAGTCAAGCTTGCATTTACATTAAAACTCACTGTCACTTTACTTCATTACTCATCTCTTCAATCTGCTGTTGGTCAATACTACTGCTACAACACACCTGTTCTTCAATATTTCCAAGTTATCAAGGACTACTCATCTTTGCTATTGTTGGTCAGCTGCCCATCAATTTCTTGTTCACTGCCTCACAGCTGCTCATTTAAACCTCTGCTGCTCATCCTCTTCACTGCCTCATTGCTGCTCATTAAACTCTGCTCATTATTTGTATCACATAGTCAATCCTGTTGTCCAATGTCACTATCTACTGTCCTCTTTTCTAGCTGCTCTTATCAGCTGTCAAATTGTCTGCTGTACCACGATATCAGCTGCCTCTTTCACAAATATTTTGCATCAAAATCTTTACACTTCACAAGGTCTTTACTTCTATTCTCCAATGAGGTCTTCTTTAGCTGGACAAAAAAATGTGCTCTCCAAGCCTAGAAAAATTCTCCATTAGATCTGCAAATTCTACTCCAAACATGTGTCAAGATGATCTTCAACGGATTGTGAGGTTAGTGTCCAAGAAGGAAGTACCATCCTGTTAGACAGTATCTTAATAGAAGAACTTCAGGAATAATATTGTTTGCTAGATTTTTATAAAGAATAGATGCAACTATAGCTGATGTCATGCATCTCCAAGAAATACTTTTAACAAAGATAAAATATCCTAATAAGCAGCACTCTTCATGTCCCTCAGGACTGATCATAAAGTGACTCCAGTTGCCTTAATCCTAAGACTTTAATCTCCACGTCATGCAATGATTTTCTTATTACACCAGTGATGACATTCCACAGTTTTGGACAAATATAATCTCACACAAAAAACAGTGACAACATCTCTCTCCAGCTAGCAACAATTCATTTTATAGTGGTCTAGATTGCATTTCTTTCACACAGTTACCAAATCCAGTGGCAGTCTCCCTCTTGTCTCATGATCTGTCTTGTGATAAAGATGTCTGGAATCTCAAGTCACACAATTTGACGACTCCCAACATAAAAAAAAATGATGTAGTATAAATTGTGGCTCTTATCTCCTCGTGGGCTATACAGCAAAAAAAAATAATTTTGGGGTTCTTTCACACAACAATCAGACAAATATGAATTCGCAGTTCTCTTACCAGTACCATTCTCTTTATGGTGATTGGGCAGATGAATGGCAGATCCGATCTCTTTTGGGTAGTGTTCTCCAGCATGGTTGCAGCGATCTTCAAATACCCATGATCTCCACACGAACTTGAGCTGAGCTAAAACCAAACCAAAAATAAAACACATTGCCGCCTCCTTTCTGATCACAGCGGAAGTTATGCACCTCCTTTCCCCTACGTGTAGCTCTCCACAATTGAATGATCAACCATAGTTCGAACCAACATTTGCAAATCGGTGATATGGTGTACAGGATCGGTTGGCAGCGAAGCAGTGAGGCAGAAGAGTGGTATGGTAGCGATCCCAGCAACTACACCAGCGTGAAGGAAGGTGTAGCCAGCCAGCTACAATAGCAACGATATTCACCACGCCCTCCTTCAATGGGCTCACGGTCTTAAAGAGAATTGACGGATCCTTCACCATAACAGACAACACGTGCATCAAAAGGAATTCTGGCAGCGATCTTGCAAATTCACCAGAAATTCGATCTTCCCCAACAAGTGAATCAGTTCCTCGATAGGTTTTCCCAAACAAGACTCTTAACACAAAATAATGAACAGTAGGCTTCACATGAGTCTCGTCCCCTCTCAACACAGTCAATCTAGGCAGAAAAAGTCCCAAAAATGGAAGTTGAAATCCTCAAAAATAGTTTTCACATGAAGCTGGCAACAATTCACATTGGCAGCGGCCTCAGTCCATTAACTGTCCATGGCTCACGCTGATGTTTAAAAAAAAATTACGCTGAAAATTTCCACGCTAAAAAGATTTCCTCTGATGTCACGAACCTCAGTCACAATTGCAGAGCTCTCCACCGAAATTTCCTTTAACCAAAAAGAAGATTTTCATGGTGTATTTATACTAAATTTTCTTCCTTAAATTGCTGAGCCGACATATATCAAATTATAATTTTTTAATGAAATTTTTTTTTAATGGGCCGACATGCATATCTGGGTCGACATTGCTATTCAGGGCCGACATACCCATTAACATAAGGATATTCAATGGATAAATAACATTACCGATAATGCATAGAAGCAATAAACTCTCATAAAGGCTAAATCTTCATATCTCAGTAGTGGCCAGGGCCCAAGACATAACTGGCATTATTTTTTTTTGCACTGCTTCTACATCTTATCTATGTGATCAGCAGTTTCAGATTTTGTGTTCCTTATCATTCTAAAAACAACACCCACATCCTATGGACACTCCCTGTGGCTGAAAAAACACCTGTCTGAATGTAGAGGTATCTTGCAAAGACAGGAATAGATCACTTATAATTACACGTTGAATTGCTCATCTTTTTAATGTAGATTTGTGCATCAACAGAACGATGTCTAGAAAATGAGCTAGAATATAATATGGACTGTGTACTATGCTG
This sequence comes from Pseudotsuga menziesii, assembly GCA_001517045.1. NCBI lineage: Eukaryota > Viridiplantae > Streptophyta > Pinopsida > Pinales > Pinaceae > Pseudotsuga > Pseudotsuga menziesii. The sequence goes on from LPNX010144995.1 coordinate 467,206, forward strand.
CTGATAAGAAAAACTCCTTATCATGCTTTTAGCTCAGTCAAGCACATCCACTTTGTGCTACATCTCAGCCTTATCTTGCCTATCCAGAGATATGATGATGTTACCACATCATCATGCTACATCATATAGATTGCCTTCACTATTCCTTCAAGGTTCCAAGCGCTTCTTCATCAGGAAAGCTTCTTCAACGTCTGCCAGGACTTAAATACCATCTCTAGGGTCTTCTGCATCATTAGCTGAGTCTTCAACGTCTTCAACAGAGTGGTAGCATCAATGACATCAAGTCCATGTTGGCATCAATGACAATTTTATCAACAATATCCCCCTTTGTCATTGATGATGACAAATCATGCTCCCCCTATGAGCATGCTCCCCTTTTGTCTGCATCTCTCCCTTTGTCTTCATCTCTCCCCCTTTGGCATCAATGGCAAAGGGTGTCCACATACCTGTCTCTGAAATCTTTGATCACTATTGACAGCTCCCCCTGTCAATATGCACAATCCTAGGACCTGTCTCTATGCCTAGAGTAACCATCCTTTCTCCTTTGAGTTCATTCTCCAGCCTCATGAACTCAAGGTGTGCTAAGGTCTTTGAGAGACCTTACACTTGGCTTGCCATATGGCAGCCATCCTCCCTGCTCTAATCATCTTCTCCTATCTGCAACTGCTCGGTCTTCCTTATCCATACCTACTTCTTGACATCTGTTCTTTGAGCATCTGTTCCTTCATAGTCCTTGCTGGTTTTCTTGGCTGAGCTATATGTTAGTCTTCTCATATCATTCCAACAGTTTTGTGCTTTGTGCCCAAATTTGTTGCATGACCAGCACCTAACTGAGCTGTTGGAACTCCCAATACTTCTTTGATCCACTTCATTTCTCCATGCCTGAGCATATCCCTGACTGTAGGCATTTGTCTTCTGATCTTCAAATCTTCTTGCTGATATGTACGAAGTACTTCTTCTTGGTTGACTTCTTTGACTGGCACATTCATGGGCTTTGTGTCCAAACCCATTGCAGGTGTAGCACCTCAATGTGTGACATGTGGCAGCAACATGTCCGACTTGATTGCATGTCCAACATCTAACTGAATCATTGGGGCTTCCAGCCCTTCTCCTTCCATAGAACCTACAATCTATAGCCTTATGGCCAAAGTTAGAACAACAATAACAATAACCATTGAAACCACTTTCATACCTGGGTATTGGAGCTGTTTCCTTTATGAAGTTGCTTTGATGAACAGACCTAACTCCTTGTTTCATCTTTGAACTTCCAAACTCCTTGTTGTCATGCGCAGGAGCCTTGGGAGCAGCTTTAGACGTTGATGGACCTGCTACTGGAGTCTTCAGAGACCAAGTGTCATCTTCAAGTTTTTCTTTGTTCTTCTTGTAACCAAGACCAGTCTTGTCGAGCGGAGATCTTTGGCAATCTAATATCTTATCTAGGACAATTGAACTATCCTGGAGCTTGACCAAGGCTTCATTTTTCTTACCTTTCTTCCTAAGACCAACTACCTCCATTTCCAGCTTCTGGACTGTTTCCTCCTTTTCTTCTAGCTATCTTTTCAAGATTTCTTCTGTCCTCTTGGCTTCCTCCAGCTGAGTCTTCAAGTCATGATTTGCCTCTCTTTCTTCTTCAAGTATTTTTGAATGTTTATCATGGTTCTTTTGTTCTAGGGTTAGATCGATCAAATCAATCTTCAGCTGTTCCTTTTCAACTTCCTTTTCCTTTAGCAATTTCAGCCAACCTACTCCTTCATGCTTAAGTTTCTTAAGCAACTCCTTTAGTTCAACATTCTACTTTTGGAGACTGTCCATATAATCAAAGGTTGTCGTTCTAAACACCTTGTAATCATATTGATTAAGATCAACTTTTTTCAAGAACCAATCAGCTCTGAGATCTATGTGGCATACATAGTTTATAATTCTCTGTTTGGCTTTCAACATTACTTCATCATCATCTGCAAGAACCTTCTCAATTTCATCACACAAGCTATCATAATCACAAGAGTTCATACCTTTACTGGAGTCCTCTTCCTGTTTATCTTCTTCTTGATTTGGCTCTTCTGGGGGCTTATCTTCTGACTTCTGATCTGTCTTTTCGGGTTCTGGTCTTGCCTTCTGATACTCACTCTCCAACTTGAAACATAGGTCTTTTTCTGAAGTGTATTCTCCTACACTTTCCTTCACTGAACTGGGAAGTCCATCCATGAGGAATTTCAAAGCTGTAGTGTTGTCCTTCTTCGCTTCCTTTTGTGAAGCTGGTTTTCCTTTCTTGTTTGAAGGAGCGGGTGGATTGATGACAATTTCCCAAATCCCAAACTTCTTCAGATAAGCCTTCATTTTGCTTCTCCAACTGAAATAATCTGCAATATCAAGTACAGGGACATCATTGCTTGATGGCTCTTTCTTTTCCTCCATTGTGTCTAAGGATCTCCTTCAAGCTTGCTAGGCTTGTGACAAAGGCCTGCTCTGATCCCAAGACTTTAATCTCCACGTCATGCAATGCTTTTCTCATTACGCCAATGATGACATTCCACAGTTTTGGACAAATATAATCTCACACAAAAAATAGTGACAACATCTCTCTCCAGCCAGCAACAATTCATTTTATAGTGGTCTGGATTGCATTTCTTTCACACAGTTGCCAAATCCAGCGGCAGTCTCCCTCTTGTCTCATGATCTGTCTTATGATCAAGATGTCTGGAATCTCAAGTCACACAATTTGACGACTCCCAACATAAAAAAAAAACAATGTAGTATAAATTGTGGCTCTTATCTCCTCGTGGGCTATACAGCAAAAAAAATAATTTTGGGGTTCTTTCAAACAACAATCAGACAAATATGAATTTGCAGTTCTCTCACTAGTACCATTCTCTTTATGGTGATTGGGCAGATGAATGGCAGATCCGATCTCTTTTGGGTAGTGTTCTCCAGCATGGTTGCAACGATCTTCAAATACCCATGATCTCCACATGAACTTGAGCTGAGCTAAAACCAAACAAAAAATAAAACACGTTGCCGCCTCCTTTCTGATCACAGCGGAAGTTATGCACCTCCTTTCCCCTACGTGTAGCTCTCCACAATTGAATGATCAACCATAGTTCGAACCAATATTTGCAAATCGGTGATATGGTGTACATGATCGGTTGGCAGCGAAGCAGTGAGACAGAAGAGTGGTATGGTAGCGATCCCAGCAATTACACCAGCGTGAAGGAAGGTGTAGCCAGCCAGCTACAATAGCAACGATATTCACCACGCCCTCCTTCAATGGGCTCACGGTCTTAAAGAGAATTGACGGATCCTTCACCGTAACAGATAGCACGTGCATCAAAAGGAATTCTGGCAGCGATCTCGCAAATTCACCAGAAATTCGATCTTCCCCACCGAGTGAATCAGTTCCTCGATAGGCTTTCCCAAACAAGACTCTTAACACAAAATAATGAACAACAGGCTTCACATGAGTCTCGTCCCCTCTCAACACAGTCAATCTAGGCAGAAAAAGTCCCAAAATGGAAGATGAAATCCTCAAAAATATTTTTCACATGAAGTTGGCAACAATTCACATTGGCAGCGGCCTCAGTCCATTAACTGTCCATGGCTCACACTGATGTTTAAAAAAAAATTACGCTGAAAATTTCCACGCTGAAAAAATTTCCTCTGCTGTCACGAACCTCAGTCACAATTGCAGAGCTCTCCACCGAAATTTCCCTTAACCAAAAAGAAGATTTTCATGGTGTATTTATACTAAATTTTCTTCCTTAAATTGCTGAGCCGACATATATCAAATTATAGTTTTTTAATGAATTTTTTTTTTAATGGGCCGACATGCATATCTGGGCCGACATTGCTATTTAGGGCCGACATACACATTAACATAAGGATATTCAATGGATAAATAACATTACCGGTAATGCATAGAAGCAATAAACTCTCATAAAGGCTAAATCTTCATATCTCAGTAGTGGCCGGGGCCCAAGACATAACTGGCATTATTTTTTTTTGCACTGCTTCTGCATCTTATCTATGTGATCAGCAGTTTCAGAGTTTGTGTTCCTTATCATTCTGAAAACAACACCCACATCCTATGGACACTCCCTGTGGCTGAAAAAACACCTGTCTGAATGTAGAGGTATCTGGCAGAGACATGAATAGATCACTTATAATTACACGTTGAACTGCTCATCTTTTTAATGCAGATTTGTGCATCAACAGAATGATGTCTAGAAAAGGAGTTGGAATATAATATGGACTATGTACTATGTTTCTGATAAGAAAAACTTCCTTAACATGCTTTTAGCTCAGTTAAGCACATCCGCTTTGTGCTGCATCTCAGCCTTATCTTGCCTATCCAGAGATATGATGATGTTACCACATCATCATGCTACATCATACAGATTGCCTTCACTATTCCTTCAAGGTTCCAAGGGCTTCTTCATCAGGCAAGCTTCTTCAACATCTACCAGGACTTCAAGACCATCTCTAGGGTCTTCTGCATCATTAGCTGAGTCTTCAACGTCTTCAGCAGAGTGGTGGCATCAATGACATCAAGTCCATGTTGGCATCAATGACAATTTTATCAACATCTTTCTCCTTCAACAATGAATTAAAGGTTTGAGTTTTCTTTACTCTTGGTAAATCCTAAGCTCATTAGGAAGTTTTCCATTTTGTCATACCATGTCCTGGGTGCCTATTTGAATCCATATAAGGCCTTCTTCAATTTGGGAACATGTGTTTTCCTATCATGTGTCTCAAATCCTTATGGTTTCTATATGTACACTTCCTCTTCAACTACACCATTCAATAATGTTGTCTAGACATCCATTTGGTGTACCTTCCATTTTGTTACTACAACCAATGTAAGTATATATCTGATGGAAATGTTTATCTCTATAGCTTCAAATGTCTCCTCGTAGTGTATGGCTTCTTTCTAGGAGAAGCCACACGCCATGAACCTTTACTTTTGTTTTTCAATGTTTCCATCTACAACATGCTTGATATTATAGATCCACTTCTAAGTCACGAAAGACTTCCCTTCTATTCTAAGAACTATATCAAGGACATCATTCTTCATAATTGAATGGTACTCCTTGATCATGGCATCCTTCTATTCTTTCTTTTCTGCAACCTCTTTGTAGTTGGAAGGTTATTTGTCAATGATGTCACATAATAAGGCCACATAGTTGTTGTATGGTTTGGATCTCTTCCTTTCTCCATGAGTCCCATCTGGAGATGCATATCTTTCTGCAAATTATATTATCTCTTATGCCCATGCTTGTTTTCTCTTCTGGGAGTTAGTCTCATGAATTGGTTATATACTCTCTTATGCTTCTAGCATGTCATGATATTCATGGTATTATGGAATTTTTTCTTCTAGTGTTGTGGCTCAGACTCTTGTTGCTTTAGGTTCTTCAACTTCTACCATAGGTAGTTTTATGGATCTAGAGTATGTTGAGTCTTCATTGAATGTTACATATGTGTTGATGTCAATCTTCTTAAATCCTAGGAATTATATTTGGTAGGCCTTTTAAGTGTCACTGTATCCTACAAAGATACCCTTTCTCCCTAAAGGATCAAGCTTGGTCATCTTTTCCTTTGGGATGTGTATGTACACTAGGCATCTAAATATTCTAATATGGTTGAATTATGGTTTCTCTCTTGAGAAATACTCTTTAGGAGACTTGTTTTCAATTACTTGGTAAGGGGTATGGTTTTGTACATACACAAATGTCCTTGCTACTTCTTCACATAAGTGCATCGAAAGATCATTTTCATGTAGCACTGCTTTTGTTGCTTCCATTATTTTTTTGTTCTTTTGTTGTGCAACACCATTCTATTGAGGATTGTATGTAGTAATAAACTCCCTATTAATCCCACATTCTCTGTAGAGTTCCTTCAATTCTTCTTAGGTGAATTATCCACCATTATCTGATTGTAGAGTCTTAATATTCCTTTCAGTGTGGTTTTGGACCAAGGATTTGAATTCCTTGATCTTATTGAAGACTTCATTTTTCCCTTTCAAGAAATATATCCAAGCCTTACGTGAGAAATCACTTGTAAAGGAAACATAGTACACATACCTACTTAGTGAGTTGGATGACATGGGACTGCATACAACTAAGTGGATTATGTGTGGATATTATAAACACACTTCATACTTAGGATAGAATATTTAATCATTTATCTATTAAATTCCTACCTATTAGCCTAGATAGTTGTCATCCACTTGCACCACTTGGTCAATACTTGGCATATATACCCCAGGACTGCATTTATCCTGATTCTGTTTATATCATGCCCACTTTATTGAATGATAGAATTAGTAATTGGGCCTTCCTACAGGTTCTGTATTTATTCTCCTTTATTCAAACTTTTCAGTGGATAATGTAAAGCTCGTCAACTAGGAAACTACTATCTTTTGTTACAAACCCATCCTCCATGATTTTCTCTCAAGATTCAAGGATTTTGAAGACATACCAGTCTTGAAGGATTTTGAAGCCATCTTTTCAGAAGAAGTCCTAATACTTCCTCTGAAAAGAGACATTGACTTCACGATTAATCTGATACCCATAGTGGTACAAGCATCAAAATATCCTTACTAAATGAACATAATAGAACTTACAAAGCTCAAATATCAAGTACAATATTTAATTGATAAAAATAATATTTGACCTAGTGTCTCTCCCTAGGGAGCACCGATCTTATTTGTGAAAAACAAGGACGAAACCTTAAGATTATGTATAGACTGCCAACAGTTAAATAAAATCACCATTAAGAACCAATAACCTCTACCCCGGATATATGATCAATTCGATCAATTCCATAGAGAAACTATCTTTTCAAAGATAGATTGAAGGTCTGGTTATCATCAAGTACGGATAAAAGATGAGGATATCTTTAAAACGTCATTCAAGACCCACTATGGTCCCTATGAGTTTGTCGTAATTCCTTTTGGGTTGAAAAATGAACCCGTTGCATTCATTTGTTTAATGAATAGAATCCTAAGTAACTATAGATAAGTTTTTGTTTTTTTTCATCGACGACATACTAATATACTCTAAGAAAAAATAAGAACATAAAGAAAATTTAAAGATAATTCTTCAAGTACTAACAGAACAACAACTTTACACAATGTTTAGTAAATGTGATTTCTTTACCTATAGGATTCACTACCTCGGACACGTAGTTTCCAAGGATGGAATATTTCTTGATCCTGACAAAATCAAGGCCATCACTGAATGGCTGGTTCCTAAAAACGTAACTGACATTAGATCATTTACGGGGATTACCAGATGCTACAAGAAAGTCATCGAAGGATTTTCTAAGATTTCGTACCCTCTAAATTCATTACATATGACAGGTAAAAAGTTTGAATGGACTGAAAAATACATGGAGATATTTAACAAACTAAAACATCTACTAACTACCGCCCCGATCCTAAAGATCATTGATCCATTCAAGGATTTTGTCGCATGTACCGATGCTTGCAAGGAAGGGCTAGGTGGAGTTTTAATACAAGAAAACTATGTCGTGGAATATTAATATAGGAAATTAAAGGAACATGAGAAGAATTATGCGATGCATAATTTAGAACTTGCTTCCATAATTCACGCCTTAAAAGTGTGGTTACACTACCTAATTGGAAAGAAATTCCTGCTTATGTCAGATAACATAAGTCTTAAATATTTATTTGATCAACAGAATTTAAATGTGAGACAGGAAAGATGGATGTCCTTTTTAAGCGAATACGAATTTGAAATCAAACACATCAAATGAAAATAACACAAGGTGGCAGACGATCTAATTCATCAGACAAATTTACTATTTGCAAACAAAAGCTATGAATCTGATATGGAAAATTAGATCCTAAGCACTAAAATGTATGATAGGGAATATCATATTTTAAAAGAAAAGACTCCTAAAAATGAACAAAATCAAGTCAAAACAGATTTCATCTTGAATAACCAGGAACTATTGTTGCATAAAAATAGGTTGTACATACCAAACATAGCAAAAATTAAATTTACAATTATGAATGAGCTCCATAAACAACTGTATTCAGGGCATCCTAGATACCAGAAAATGATCACCATGATTAGAAAAGATTTATTTTAGCCAAACATGAAGAAATAAGTGGCATAATACTTAGCTCGTTGTTTTGAATTTCAACAAGTTAAGGCAAAACATCAATATTAATTTGTCACAGTGGTCTAGGAACTGAAAACACGGTCTCCCAAAGAATATAGACAGATAATCATAAAATTGGCAAAATGGTGTTGTAATGGAAGTAGAAGCTATGTATAATCAAATGAATAATGAATAATACAATACAATGATCATGCTGGAAGCATGAATGCCAAAGCAATTTGAATTCCCAAAGAGGTCATTCGAATTGAATGAGTGAGTCTAGCTTAATTAAATGTAAGCCACAGTGAACACTCAAGTTAACCACTGATCAAAAACCTAATTGACTCAATTGAGCCCTAACTGAAGTCGGAGTGCAATAAATGACTGATTCTTACTGAAAGTAGCTCAGACACATGTCACTACAAACCAACCAACAAGTGGTAGTGCATCAATGACTCCAATGAACCCCGATGAGGTTAACTGAAGTGTAACTGACCATCAGAAGTGGTTGAAGGCACCCCTGTTGACTCTAGTTCATTAAATAATCATTAAATAACCAATTTAATCAAGGGAGGTTCCTTCACTACTCTATTTAACTGATTGTAACCATTAGTTAGCAATAAAGTGCATTTATGACACTTAGATCACCCCCAGAGTGCTCCAGTTGGCCTCCCTGAATGAAAGAGAAGGCTTAGTTAGCCTCCTTGACTAAAGGTAGGCATGGTTTTGCTCATGCTGATGTCATACAGTGCTCCTCTGATGTCAATTAATTCAATAAAACTTAGGATAGTGGTTTAACTAGGCCAAATTGACCAAAATGAGTGTGGATGGTGGTAAATGTCTCCAACACCCCCCCTTAAGCTATACTCAGTAAAAGTAGAAAACATAAAGTGCATAGGAATGTTAGGGACCGAGAAACAAAGGCCATAGGTCACCTTGTACAATAAAGTAACTACTTAATACAACCAAGGAAATGGGGAAAACCACGTGGGAAAAATACCCCCCTCAAACTAAGTAGTAAATGAAGAAATTTTTGGTTCTTCTACGCAGCAGCATCCTGAGACTTTGCATGTGAACCTATCAATCCAAAATAAATGAATATGTCTATAGGAATATTCCAGTTTGGAAGAAGAAAAATGCACTCAACTGAATCGAAAATATAAACAGTTGCACGGTGAAAACTGGACCCATGTAGAGCAGCTGAAATCATCTGAAGAGAGAGGAAAGGTTCTTGAGGATTCAAACCATGTGTGGAACACTCAAGAAACTGATATGTTTCAGCCTTGAACAAAAAACCATGAGTGGTAAAATCATCCCCAATTCTTAGGAACAAGTGTTCAAGCAGATGCAGAATGTCTTCCTCTTTACTAGTTCTGTGACGAGATGAGCATGTGACCAAAGGTAGAGAATCCCTGGGATTGTGGAGAGCTAATGCTTGAGCTCCATAATTTGATATAGCTTTATAAATATCTAATTATTCACAAAATAAAATATTAGCAACCTAATAAGAGGAAACTAACACCAAATCCCCAAAAGCAGTTTTGAAGAGAAATTGCGGTACTTGATTTTTCACACCGAAATTAGTGAGAGAAACTTCAAGCATGATTGAAATATCTTGGATTTTAAAATTTCAAACAAATAATATCAGATAAGAAATTAAATTATATTGAAATAGGTTCACAATAGATCCAAAACTGTGAAATCAAATCAAATCCCCAGCAGCAGTTTCAAAGGAGACTTGCGGTACTTGTTTCTTCACAAAATTAATGAGAACAGCTACAAGCAGTACTGAAAGATTATGAACCTAAAATATTCAACCAAGAAATATCATATCAGATCCAAATAATATCATATCAGATCCAATAAGGTTCATATCAGATCCAAAAGTATGGTCAATCGAGACGGTGGATGCACAATTGTCTTTTTCTTCAAAATTCTGAATTTTGGTGCATGCAATCCTACAGGATTTTGTTGGAAGATCTATATCATAGGGAGTGAATGTGTCACTCTTATAATCTGGTATTTCTTACAAAATATCCAATTTTTTACATATTTTCACACTGGCAGCAACATTAGAGGGAGAAAAATCAAAATTTTCTTCACTTTCGAAAGCAATTAGTGGCAAATTTTGCACAGAATTCAAAGGAAAATCACTGGTGAATGTTTGCATGGAAGTGCAGTAGTGTTTTTATTCAATATCATATATTTGAATGCCTTTTTTTGTTTTATTCATATGAGGAGATGAGATATCAAATATCTCACAAACTTTTGGAGAATCAGGAGAAGGAATCACTACAAGGAGACTTTCTTCAATTCGAATTGATTGTGTAGAAGATTCTGCTTCTTCTTCCTCTTGAACAACTTCATTCGATAGGGTAGATTCCGAGACTTTTAAGTAAATAAATCTTGTGGTGCTATATGTGATCTCCAAAGTGCTATTATGATCCTCATTTTGCTTGCCAAAGGTTTTGTCCAATTTTGTCCAGAGACCTTTTGGGTATTCAAGAGAACCAATAAGGTAGCGCAAGCTAGGTGAAAGGGACATACATATTTCTCCAAAATCTCTATCACCATAATTTAGCTTGCCATTCTCATTCTCATAAGACTCTTTTCCAAGTCCAATAGACACCTGATAGAAACCTCGTCTCTTCAGAGATGCAATCATCTTCAACTTCCATTCTGAATAGCTTGTAAATGGGGTGAGAAGAGGGACTAATGAGTCCATTTGAAGTTGTACCTATTAAAATATGAAAATCACAAAAAAAGGGGTACCGTAAGGTCAGAAAACCTACACATTTTAGGTTTTCATCACACCCATCATAGTTGATGAAGAAATCTTGACCAACAATTTCCTTACTTGGGGTATTAAGTGGTAAGCCTTGGCTTCTGTTGCAGTGCTGGAATTTTTTAGCTTTGCTCAATTTTTCATGCAAGATATGTCAAAAAACCTATTTTTGAGAGATATGAGCTTCATCCTACCATGAGATCTGATACCATATTAATTTCTCACAGTAGTCTAGGAACTAAAAATGCAGTCTCACAAAGAATACAGACAGATAATCATAAAATTGGCAAAATGGTGCTGCAATGGAAGTAGCAGCTCTGTATAATCAAATGAATAATGAATAATGCAGTGCAATGATAATGCTGGAAGCATGAATTCCAAAGCAATTCGAATTCCCAAGGAGGTCATTCGAATTGAATGAGTGAGTCTAGCTTAACTGAATGTAAGCCATAGTGAACACTCAAGTTAACCATTGATCAAAATCCTAATTGACTCAACTAAGCCCTAACTAAAGTCGGAGTGCAATAAATGACTGAGTCTAACTAAAAGTAGCTCAGAAACATGTCACTGCAAACCAACCAACAAGTGGTAGCACATCAATTAATCCAATGAACCCTGATGAGGTTAACTGAAGTGTAACTAACCATCATAAGTGGTTGGAGGCACCCCTGTTGACTCCAGTTCATTAAATAATCATTAAATAACCAATTTAATGAAGGGAGGCACCTTCCCTACTCTATTTAACTGATTGTAACCATCAGTTAGCAATAAAATGCATTTATGACACTTATATCACCCCTGGAGTGCTCCAGTTAGCTTCCCTGAATGAAGGAGAAGGATTAGTTAGCCTCCTTGACTAAAGGTAGGCATGGGTGTGCTCATGGTGATGTCATACAGTGCTCCTCTGATGTCAATTAAATCAATAAAACTTAGGATAGTGGTTTAACTAGGCCAAATTGACCAAAATGAGTATGCATGGTGGTAAATGTCTCCAACAATCAACGTCCAGTAGGATTGTTTGCAGCCACTACCCATTCCATAATCGAAGTGGGAAACAATTAGTATGGATTTTATAACAGGCCTAACGAATAATTTTTGACAACATGATTCAATCATGATTGTGGTTCATAAATTAAGTAAGGATGCTCATTTTATTCCTGTCAAATATACCTATAAAGTTGTTAACATTGCAGATATGCCACATGAAAGAAATATTCAGGTTACATGGTGTACTGAAAGTAATAGTCTTGGATAGATACACAAAATTTATAGGTAAGTTCTAGAAAACATTGTTTAAAGTTTTAGGGACACCGTTGAATTTCAGTACTGCATATTACCCACAAATGGATGGCCATAGTGAAAGAGTAAATCAAGTTTTAGAGGACACGCTAAGGATGTATGTCATGGACAAACCAGGTAAGTGGGAACACTACCTACACTTAGTACAATTTTCTTTATCATATTAATTTTCAAGTTCTTGAAGGTATGATTCCTTTTGAAATATTATATGTATGCAAGTGTAATACTACAATTTCATGGAGTAGTCGAGTTGATAGATTAATGTTAGGACATGATTTATTAAAATATATGGAACTAACCGTGAAACAGGTATAAAAAAACTTGAAGGCTTTCCAAGACAGATAGAAAAGTTATGTTGGTCTAAAAACAAATCCATGAGAGATTCAGGTGGGTGATCATGTGTATATAAAGGTAAATCCCAAGAAATGTTCCTTGCGTTCCATTTGAAATTTTAGCCAAAGTAGGGCCGGTTGCTTACCAGTTAGCCCTACCACCCAATATTAAAGTGCATAATGTGTTTCACGTTTCTATTTTAAAAAGATATGTTCATGATGTTTCTCATGTGACTGACTGGAATGTAATCAAGGTGGATCCTAAAGAAGAGTTCCAAGTGGGACCGGAGTGCATTCTATACATGAGAAAATGTTTACTCCATAACCTTACCATCAGACAAGTCAAGGTGCAATGGAAGCACCTTAGTCTAGAAGAAGCTACTTGGGAGATGGAAAGTAATATGCGAGAGGCATATCCAGACAGATTCCAAGAATATGAAATGGAAGAATAAAACCTAATTCTTATAACATTGAGGATAATGTTATCATTTAAGGGGGGGTGTAATTAATACACTATGGACTAATAATTTATTATTAATTCTGTTGAAAAATACTATAACTATTATTTTTACTATTTTATTATTTTTGACAGAAAAGTCAAGAATAAAACATTTTGTAATAAAAAAAAATTATTTAATGAAATATGATGAAGGGGGAGAAAAGTGGATATAGTTGTTAAAGAATGTTTGTTGACCCACAAGAGGAAAATACATGTCATTGAAGCCACTAAGTGATAACTCAATATGCAAGAGGCATCATCCCCAAAAATTAGGTCACAACTCCAAGTTGAGTGCTAAAAAGGAGGAGGCTCGTAAATGACTAACTCCTAGGAAAAGTACTATATATTAGTATGTCCATGAGCAATGGGATGCTAGCATTGGACGAGGATTGACTCTGTGAATGAAAGAGATGTTTCATTGAAGGATTTTTCTCTTGTGGTTCAACAAACAGGTTCGGAGGTTCTGGAGAAGGTAACTTGGCTTCTCTCGGAGTTGGTTGGGAGGAACAACTTCTCCACTTTTGTTTTCCCATCATTGGTGCTAGGTTCTAAATCTATGTTTATTTTTACACTTATAGTAATATGTTATTCTTATTCTAGATCTTGACATGTTAAGTTAAAACCCGGTATAAAACAATTAGTCTAGCTTAATTATCCATTTCTTATTTTATTATGTTATTTATGAACATGATTAATTGATTTAATTATGCTGATTATAAACATGTTATTTGAGTTATGGGATTTCCCTTTTACAGATTATATGCTCGAAATTGAAACTTAGCACTTATGGATATGTATCAAATTATATTGAATCCTTCCTAGGCGACTATTTTACTAAATCACTTCTATATTCTGTATCTATATTATTTTTCTAATCTCTGTAATTTCCATATGTGTGTGTGTGTAGCATTTCATTAATACAATCATGAAAACCTTATTAAGGTATGAAGTATATTTGTTACATATAGAGTAATCCTACTTACGATTTCAAAGAGAAATTAATCTTATATTATATATGTTGAATCATATATTTAGTTTAATTCACCATCCACATAGTAAAATTAATAATATTGTGAACCAATCCTTTAAGGATCTATAGATTTTTTAATTCCATTTCAAGGATCCGAAGTAACTAAGAGGATGTTTAAATCGTAGATCTACCGTAATCAAACTAAGAGATTATATAAATAGCATATTTACAGTAATCAACTATGAAATCACTTAGACAATATGTTCTATATTTTTTTTAAACAAACACATACGAATCGAAGATCCTAATTAAAATTATTCTATCCACAAATCATGCACAAGACATATAAAATCAAATTAAATCGAATCTAATACTTTCCCCGATGGGTGTGCTAGTTGATACAACTATATTTACGCCATCAAAAGTCTTGTCATGAAACAAGTATCATTTTCCATTGGACCAAAGCTATCATCAATAACCGAGTCTTAAAACAAATATTTTTAACTATTGCATAAGAAATCACAGACCCTATGGGTCGTATCAATTAACGCAACAAACACAACAAAGATAAGGTTGTAATACCACATGTTGCTACCACAATATACATAGAGGAAAAATATCGATAGAGTATTCACACACATGCATTGTGTTCATCATATGATCACAACATTACAACTGTAAACAATGTATTATACTCATGACCATAAGACCATAAACGATGGTAAACTTGTGACTTGAAAACAAACAACATACAAATATGTACAGATATAAGGAAAAAACTATCATTGGAATCACACAAATGAAGTCGGGTATCCTTTATAAATTAAAGAACATATATATATTAAAGAGTGGCTCTAAGACCATCGTCAATGGCTTACACAGTAATTTGAATACCAACATTAAACAATATGGGAATAATACCATACAATGGCACCCAAACCTTTCCAGGGTACATACACTAACATTACTTTATAGTTCCATAACAATGGCACAATATCTGACACGAAACAACCCCGATAAGGGTTTTACAAAAACATACTCTTATGGTTTTAAACTAAAAACACTTATATCTAAATGAAGTGGATACCATTTGAAACCCTCACATCCCCTGCGAGCATGATCTATAATCATGACATAAATGGGTCATCATGGTGTCGAAAATCTTAATATGGAAAACAAAGGTTTAACTGTTAGCCGCATACTTTATCTGAGAATTTGGGAACCCGGTCCTAGGAGGAGGTGACTCTGTCTTTGTTGATGTATTTTTAACTTCAAAAGATATTCGAATGTATATTATGATTGCATGTTGTTGTACCCACATTGGGGATGTGTGTTACCTCTTTAGCGGATGTCTAAATTATGTCTAGACCTTGAGGTACAAACTCTATTGTAAGTTGGGGAAATATTTCTGAGTGTAACATCATGTAATATGTAACATCCAGGATAATTCGGCCCTTTGTGAGAAGACATGTAGTCTCAAGTCTTATGTTTGGTTAGTGAATTGGAAGGGTATAAATAAGGAGGCACTTTCCCTAATTTATACACACCTCACAGTCTCAAGTTCGCATGAGAGAGAGAGACAGTCAGGGAAGGAGAGATAGATAGATGTTGAATACTTCATATTACTGCTTTTGATCATCTTACTATTTTGAGGAGTTTTTGGGGTTTTCTCCTTTATGGTTTCCGTGGTGAAAATATTTTTGTCTCATGTATCTTGTATACATTATGCATATTCTTGTAATTGTTATTCTTCCAAATAAACATCCTAGATAATATAATCAGATCTTAAGAAAAGCTAAGATGGTATTAGAGCCTCTCTGAAAAAGGCACTCTGCAGCTATGGGAACTATGGATTCCTAATTGAAGGTGTTCTCTCCACAGATCATAAAGCAAAGAGGGATAACTCGCTTTAGGAGGGTGCATATTTTGGTGGAGACAGTTTCTAAATAAGAGAAGTTTTGATTTTTGACCATGTCACTGCTACCGAGAGGAACTAGGGCATCAAATATCAAAGGCTTCCCACTTTGGTTTTCAAAAAGTGACCTAGTTGAGAAGCTCTCCTAAAGGATACACATTGTTCTGTCCAAACATAATTCCCAAACTCCAAGTTTGGAAAATTAGGGTTTCCCTCACAAACCTGAAGTCATCCTGCTCCATAACCTCATCAAACACCTCA
Source organism: Pseudotsuga menziesii (assembly GCA_001517045.1). NCBI lineage: Eukaryota > Viridiplantae > Streptophyta > Pinopsida > Pinales > Pinaceae > Pseudotsuga > Pseudotsuga menziesii. Next base: position 483,388 of record LPNX010144995.1, read on the forward strand.
AATCGGTATGATACAAATATTTATTATTTCCATTTGAGGTTTTCATTTTGAAAAGATGACACACCATATTCAGCTTGAGGAAAATCTTGGAGGGGATGATAACTTCTGGGAATGGAAGTACAGAATCTCCCTGATCCTTGAATAAAATGACTTGGATTAGTTTATCACTGGAAATTTTCCAGAATCAGACGGAGATGAGGCTAGGTTTCTCATAAGAAAGCATGGATAAGGCTAAGACAATCATTACAGATTCTATCAAGGATCACCTCATTGCCCATGTGTCTTCATTCAAGACACCGAAGGAAGTATATGATGCTTTGAAAAATGTTTGAAGGGAAGAACATCAACCAGAAGATGACTTTGAGGAACCAGCTGAAGCCTATGTGAAGATACAGAACTATGAGACTATACAGTATTACTTCACAAAGGATACTGAAATAAAAGAACAACTTGAAGCAGTTGAAGAGAATGTCAAAGAAAGAGAAATTGTAATGACTACCTTGAATTGTCTCCCTAGATCATAGGACTCATTCATTCAAGGAATTTGTGCAAAAAGGAAGTTGATGTCTTTTAGCAGGCTTTGAGAAGAATGTGCACAAGAAGAAGCTAGACTTGTGACAAGACAAGAAAATATGGGAGCAGTTGGCAATCAAGCTCTCACAGTTTACACCAGGAAGAACTTCAAGAAAAAGGAGAAGATGGAGAACTTTCACCACAATAAGAAGAAGGACAAGAAACTAAAGAATACCAAAAGAGATATTTCAAATGTTCAATGTTATACTTGTGATGAAAAGGGAAACATGCCAAGAAATTTGCCCATCTAGAAAAGGAGACACCATGCTCAGATTTCCAAAGATGATGAACCAACAAACAAAATATTCAAACGATTGAAGGATGATTCAGATGAAGAGTATGTGCTTATCTCAGCACTTAATTGCACTATCACACAAAGAAGCAATGATTGGATCATGGATAGTGGGCCTTCCAAACACATGAAGGGATACAAGGAATCATTTGTCAATATGTCTGAACATGAGTAACCTCACAAGGTGAAACTTGGATATGATTATCAATACCCCATAAAAGGGAGTGGTGAAGCTTCATACACGATTAACTCCAGGAAATCCCTAAAGATGAAGGATGTGCTATATGTTATAGGATTGAAGAAGAATCTTCTCTCCATATTTGCACTAGATTGAAAGGGAATTAGGGTTTCCTTTCTTGATGGCCAAGTTCTTATGTGGACCAAAGGAAAGACAATAGAGGATGCAACAATGATTGGAGAAGAAGACGGAGGCTTGTACAAGTTGAAGGGACATCCTGAAAAAGAATTGGTTCATGAGTCGATCGATCAAAACGAACTATGGCACAGAAGGCTTGCACAGGTGCACTACAGATTAATACCGATGGAAAGAAAAGTAGTCTCAGGATCGCCAGAGATCTGGGAAAATCACAAAGGAATTCGTAAAGGATGTGCAAAAGGAAAGAATGCAAAGACAACTTTTCCCAGTAGTGAGAGAAAGGCTAAAGGAATATGGGATCTATTACACTTGGATGCATGTGGACGCATGTATTCTATCTCATTAAGTAGGTATGTGTACTGCATTTTTTTTATAGATGATTTCTCACGAAAGACTTGGATAAATTTCTTGAGATAGAAAAGTGAGTTTTCCAGCAAGTTCAAGGAATATAAATCCTTGGTCGAGAACCAAAGAGATAGGAATATCAATATTCTACAGTAAGATAATGGCGCTGAGTTCACTTTGGAATAATTCAAGGAACTATGTAGAGAATATGGGATTAAGAGATAGTTGAGCACTCCATACAATCTCTAGGAGATATGATTGTCAAATGTTGCTTGACCAGGATCTTCCTATGCACCTTTGTGCGAAGGCGGAAAGAACAACTCTGTATGTACATAAATGTACTCCTCATCGATTAATTGACAATAGAGAGAGAATACATAGAGAGAGAAAGAGGGAAAATCCCTACAATAGCTATGTGGCCCTGTTGTGTGACATCATTGACAGAGAACCTTCCACCTATGGAGAGGCTACAGTAAAGAAATAATGGAAGGATGTGATGATCGAGGAGTATCACTCGATCATGAAGAATGATGCATGGGAGGTTGTTCTGAAACCGGAGAAGAATTCTGTCATGACTTCAAAGTGTATCTACAAGATAAAACTTGATGATGATGGAGGCTTCTCACAGAAAGAATGCTTCTCATAGAAATAAAGCATAGACTACGAAGAGACATTTGCACCCGTGGTGAGGTACACTTCCATAAGGACCATACTTGCTTTGGAAACAATTATGAAATAGAAAGTACACCAGATGGATATCAAGACAACTTTATTGAATGGTGTAGTCGAGGAGGATGTGTATGTGGAACAACCACTAGGATTTGAGACACGTGACGAGAAGAACCATGTGTGCAAATTAAATAAGGCCTTGCATGGATTGAAACAGGAATCGAGGACATGGTATTGTAGGATGGATAGCTTTCTGATGAGATTGGTATTTACCATGACTAAAGCATATTCCAACCTATACTTTAAGGTGGAAGACATAAGACCGGTGATACTCCTACTATATGTCGATGACATGTTTCTGACAGGTGATGAGGAACTCATTACATATGCAAGGAGGAGACTTGCTGTAAAGTTCGAGATGAAAGACCTACATATGATGCACTACTTCTTAGGAATGGAGGTGTGGTATAGTGTAGATGGAATATTCTTTGGGAAAGGGAAGTATGCATTGGATATGCTGAAGAGATTTAGAATTTTGTATTGCAAGGCTATGGCCACACCTATGGAATCTAACTTGAAGCTTCTGAGTGATTCTTCATTTGTGAAGGTTGATGCCACGATGTATCATCAAATGATTGGCTCATTGACATATCTAACGAATATGAAACTGGACTTATGCTTCGCGGTGAACACCCTGAGCCGGTTCCTGACGGATTCAAGACAAGTTCACCTGATAGCAGTAAAACATGTTCTGAGGTACCTAAAAGGTACAGTGGATTATTAACTCAAGTATGATGTGAATCATAAGATTACCCTACATGATTCTGTTGTTTCAGACTGGGAAGTTAGCGCCACTAAGAATAATAGCACCTCAAGTTTTTGCTTTAGTTTGGGATCTAGCATGATCTCCTGGTTTAATAGGAAGAAATCATGTGTCGCACTGAGTACAACTGAGGAAGAGTATATTTCCACTTGCTCGGCTAGTTGCGATGCAGTGTGGCTGCGAAAACTACTGTGTGACTTATTTGATGTCTAGTTGGATGTTACTTGCATCTTCTGTAGCAATCATAGTTGCATGAAGCTATAGGAAAACCCAGTTTTCCATGACAAGTCGAAGCACATCAAGATCAAGTTCCACTATATCAGGGATATGGTGCAGAGAGGAGAAGTGAATCTCTAGTACATGGAAACAGAGGAGAAGATAGACGATTTGATGACCAAGCCTCTTGGGAGAGTGAAGTTTGAGTACTTCATAGCAAGACTTGGTGTGATGTAGATGGAGATCCCTCGAAAGAGGGAGTGATGTGTTCTAGCATAGCTAGAAAGAAAGGTTGTCTGAGCATAACATCTTGGCGAAGTTCATAGGTTTCTTAAACGTAATTAGTCCTTCAAGTTATCCTTAGATTTAACATCATGGTGAAGCTCGCAAGTTGTCCTTGGATGTAATCAGTCCTGATATGTTGCAAAGCATATTATCTCACACAGAAATGAGACAGGTTGTCCAAGGGGGGAAAATCCTAGTGTAGCAGGTTGCTTGGATGTAATCAGTCCTTTGACGGGTTATCTGAATGTAAAGAATGATTTGTGGTGTGGTACACAGGTTATTTGGATGTCATATTCCCCATGGGTTTTCTGAGTGTAAATAATGATCCCTGGCGTGGTACATAGGTTACTCAGATGTAATAGGCCTCAAAGGTTATCTGAACAAAAATGATACTGGACGCAGGTTGTTTAGATGTAATTCCTTAAGGTTAACGAGAAGAATATAAAAGGTCCTAGTGTAGCAGATTGTTGGGCCGTAATTCGTCCTTACATATAAATGAGATATATGTGTTCCCATGTTGAGATGATAAGGTCATGAAGCACAAGAGGTACACCTAGGTGGTTCTTTGATGGAACGTGGGTTGATCGTAGATGCTTTGTTTGTTTGTTGTTTTTTCTTATGCAGGACAAAAGAGATAATGTGGATATTATGAGACAAAGGTAGAAGACACAATTTATTTATGTGGCAATGTAAAGAAGATCCTGGACAATTTCTATGTGAAGGCTTGCTAGAGATGTGATGAATACCTGACAGAGGACTAGTTCTACATCCAACATGAAAAAGGGTTGGCTCTATAGAAAATTTTGATGACAAATAGTATGGTATGATGATCAAATTATAAGAATATGGTGGCAACAGCTATGATGAAGACTCTATGACTCCGTGATAATGACGATGTGATGAAGACCTTACCATATGTGTTGATGACTGTGTAGAGAGAGAATATATTTCTAGTTAAGAGGGAGTGTTGATGTATTTGTAACTTCAGAATATTTTCTGAGGTATATTATCATTGTATGTTGTTGTAACCCCATTGGGGATGTGTGTTACCCCTTTACGGGGTGTCTAAATTATGTCTAGACCTTGAGGTACAACCTCCTTATAAGTCAGGGAAATAGTTCCGAGTGTAACATCATGTAATATGTACTTGTAGTCTCTTTAGGAGAAGTGGTCCCTACGTGAGAAGACATGTAGGCTCGAGTCTTATGTTTGTTTAGTCACTTTAAAGGGTATAAATAGGGAGGCACTCTCCCTCATTTATACACACCTCGCACTCTCAAGTTCGTGTGAGAGAGGCAGAGAGTCAAAGGATGAGAGATAGATAGTTGTTGAATACATCTTATTACTCCTTTTGATCATCTTACTATTCTAAGGAAGTTTGCAAGGTATAACCATATGACAAGGTATATAAACCATAATCATAAAGGACCATAAATAAAGTGCATCCCATTACTCCCATAGACAAGGCCATAATATCCTCTTATGGCGCTGATATTATTTGCAAGATGTAATCCCAAACCTTGCAAGGGATGTTATGCATCCCCTAGATTCTATCCATGGTATAAATTGATGTGAGGAGTATGATTATAGCTTACTAGACCTTGGACCCATATGATCAAAATTAAGCACCTCGAGGTAGGAGTGGCCATACTGTTGTTAAGTATGAAGATGATAAAGTATTAAATTATTCTATTCTAATTTTTATGCTCAAATTAATGCCTATATTAGGATTAGGTACCATGAGGATTGATTTCTACAACTTTATAGCACAAGAGATGAATGAACAATTGGGTGAATTCTTATCACTCAAATTATTCATATAAGCATATTTTTTATTTTTTATGTTTGTGTACCAAAACCATGAACATTTTCAAAGTCTAGGCCTAAATATATTTGATGAAGGTGGGAGTGAAGTCCCTTTTATAATTGGAATGCCATGTTCTTGATAAAAGTTGACAATTCCAATTATGTGGAATTCACAAACAGAGTAGCAAAGTTGGCCTGTGTTAATATTGGTTAATATATGGGGTAGATCCTCCTAGGATGGTGCAAGAAGCGAAAATATTAATACAAATTAGCATAGACATGAAGGTGGGATATTGGTTTTTATATGAAGATCATATAATCATTAGGATATATGGTTTTGAAGAGGAACCATACAAGCCCCCACCTTCCTTCCAATAAGGGTGCTAGCCATGGAATACATTAGAGAGAGATTTATTTCGAATGAGTTGCACTTCAGACACTTCAAGAAATACAAAACTTCAATGCTGCCAAGGGACATACTACCTTTACAAGTAAAAACCCTTAATGCACTCCACTACATAGAGGGATAATTTAGTCAATTGAACTCTGAGAAGGATACAAAAAGGCTTATGGTCCACATAGTGATATCAAATCAAAGGGTGAAAAATAAAAAATGTTCACATGAATCTACACCTAGAATTAAGTGGGAGAGAATATAATGGTTAGAATTGGACAACCATTTGATTCGGTTCAAATTCGAATTTTTGGATGAGGTTCGTTTTAGATTAGTTTGAGATTATATTTATATATATATTTAATAAAATCTGTTATTGAAATAAAGTTTAAACTATAAAAATGAAATATGTTATGTTTAAATAGTTTAAGAAATAAACAAAAAAAAATTGAAATCAATCTCTTAAAAATAAAATTATGTTTAAAAATAAATTTGTCCAAAAGTCCAATCTTCCACAAACGTAGAGAAATTAGGAAAATGGTGGATTGTGAATTGATGTCTGGTTGTGACTTGACTTGTGAGCACTGAGCACGAAGTCTTGAGCATTGAGCAGTGAGCACCGAACTACAGCCTACAGCCTAGCTGCGAACAGATGTGAACAATGAGGGAAACTAGAGATAAAGTTTTAGTATTGTGGGGCATGGAGAAGAGAGGAAACCTAGAACTACAGTAAATTTGGGTGGGCCTCAAAACGTTAATACTAGGGTAAACCGTGAGACTATTAAAGTCGCTCAAGTTGCATGAAGCAGGTACATAGGGTTAAACACTAGAACCTCAAGGTTCAAATTCCCCAAATCTTATCTTGTGACTTAGATTAATAGCAGATGTGCAAAAGAGCATACACAGCCCAAAAAAATATCAAATAGATCAGAAAAATAGGAGGAAATTAGTAGGGTGCTTTCCTGCAACATTATTAATAGCAGATGTGCAAAAGAGCATACAGCGCAAAAAATATCAAATAGAACAGAAAAATAGGAGGAAATTAGATCACAATTTTTTTTAGTGATCGAGACCAATCCTTTCGATCACAGAGTCAAGATCACGACTCTGGGCACTCGTTTTTGTGATGAGATAGATATCCCGTGAATAGCCAAAGGCAGATTTGAACCTCACTTTTATGAATTCCATTTTATATTCGATTTTGTGTGATCTTTAGATTAAGAGGTCAAGCAAAGATTAAGAATGTAGTAGTTCAGCCACTGTTTCTTTGCCCTATGTTTATTATTAAAAGAATCTACAAATCACCCAGAGTAAATGATAGAAGATTGGTGGGTAACCTTGAACAATAATATTATTTCTGCTAGAAAACACATCAAAATTAAATTCAATACAAGATTGGTCGGTAACCTTGGATGATCCTGCGTGAACAATCATATTAATTCTGCTATAAAACACATCGAAATTAAATGATACTGGATTGGTAACCTCGGGTGATGCTGCATGCATAATCATATTAATTCGGTATATGGAACAAGGATTTCCATATTTTCTACCATGGCTATATATGATGTGATTAATCTTAGAATATATATCGGCCTTACATTGCAGTGAGATGAGTGTCCAAGTGTTTTCAGAAGGTTCTAATACCAAACAGAATTAACATGAAATAGTCTCTAAATTTAAAAAACTAAACAGTTTGATCAAAGTTACCTTATTATAATAAAAATGTTCTCATACCTCGGGATATGGGTATTATTTAAATTCGAAACCACTTTTTAGATAAATCAAAATTAATTACGGTAAGGCCTGTGAGTTCCCCTCTGCGCGCCTGAGAGAGAAATAAAAACCTATATGGTAGATTGTCATCCGTAAACTAAAATAAAAACCTATATGATAGATTGTCATCCGTAAACAGAGAAATTAAAAGTATGTGTTACTCAACTCTTGAGATATTCATATAAACACTGTACAATTGTTGATGGAATAAATTTAGAATGGGATAGGTAGAGAGGGCAAAGCATCGAGGATCGCTTACACACAGACATGGTAAACATCAATTCAATTATTTAAAGAAGAATGATATAATATATAATGAAACAATTTTTAAGAAGCTAAACTTTTAGATTGATACTCATGGATCTCAAACTTAACTCCCGATCTTATAAGATATACACAACTCAATCCCTAATCATTATAATGCAGCCTATCATTTTGATTATCTCGAACAGATAATACTCATCATAAAAGAGATCTCGAGCAAAATATAATCACTACAGCAATACTAAGGGAAAGCATAAAAAATAATGGGCTGACCTGCGACAGAATAACTTGAGCTGAATGGGCTGTTGAAAAGTTCAACAATTGCCGGAGTCCCCCCAAACACTTCTGTGAATGACCTGACAGAGCTGTTCACCGAAGTGCTTGGGAGAACTCCAGGAGCGTTAAACAAGTTATGACAATATCCGACATTCTGTACTTGTCTTCGCAGCTTCTTCATCTCATCCCTTAATTTACTACCCTCAGAAATATTAATGGAATAATCAATATCGACACTACACACTGGTTTTATAACGGTAAATGCCGACCAAGGAATCTAAATGACATTGAAAGAAGGTGAGGGTGATGTCCGGCATATTCTACTTTGTTTCGGGAGAATTTATCCGTGGAAAATGCACTAACCTGAAATAAAATAAGGACCTCATGATATTTTCTTTTATTTCTCTGGCCGATCCATTTACAGAAATGTCCTTAACTTGCAAGGACCGGTCTTATCCGAAAATGTACGATACAAGACAAGAGACAAGATGCCCTTCTTATTCTTTCCGGGAAGATGCGCTGATTTGGGTACACTGCACTTATCTCAAATATGTTTCATCAATTTTCAGAAATGTGCTTATCCTGCAATGACCGCTCTTATACGGAAATGTACGATCCAAGACAAGAGGCAAGATGCGCTTCCCGGGAAGATGCTCTGGTTTAAATACAGTGCACTTAGGTTAAAAATTGTTAAAATACAGTTAGTTCGCATTATGTTTATTATATGCATGAACGTTTACTGAAAGAATGTTTAATTGAAAGTATTAAGCAGTTAACATTTTTAAAATAACAAATTATCTAATTAGCAGAGCAAATTAACTTGTGGTGGGTGAATAATGATAGGTCGCAATTTAATTGTGAGCAACAAGTTATTTATTAATTGTTTTCTATGCTTAATTGTAATTACCAACTGTTTGTCTCAGTTATTTGTTATCATATGGTTTTTCCAGTTAAAAAGGTTATCTTCTGGGAATTGCCTTTTAACCATGAATCAGTTACAATTTATTCATGCATGAGTTACCAGTGATTTATACTTCAGCTATAAGTTATTTTTAATATATTTTTATTTATAATTGGTTTTTTTAAATTTGGAATAAAAACCATAAAATCAATGTGAACAATACACTTTCAATCAGTACACTTACCACATCTTCCTACAATTTACTAAAAACATAGTTGCTAATTTATTTTAAATCCTCATCAAAAAAATTAGGCACTTGACAAAGTTAAAACATCCAAAAGTTAAGGCACAAAAAAAAGATTTAACATCTAAAATAAAATTTTGATAATAATATATATATATATATATATATATATATATATATATAAACTAATAATTACTACTAAATATATTCTCATGATACCTCCCGAAACCCTCTAGAATCCACTCCACACTGGAGAGATGGGCATAGAGCGGCATATTTGAGCAGCAGAATGCGAGACTCTCATCCTTCAGTATGCGGGAAATAGTGGTTGGTTTTCCTTAACAGTAGAGGTTAAGAGGTTAAACATTTCGTAGCACATCATATCAACATTTTTAGTTCATAAACTGTGATAACTATGATACAATTTGCAACATGGTTCCTGGTTCCTATGTGTTGTCTAAGGAGAAATTTGAGATTACGAACTCTTAATTCCGCTTGATAAAACAATTGCATTCCTGCAGTGATTTATATCTCAGCTATAAGTTATTTTTAATATATTTTTATTTATAATTGTTTTTTTGAATTTGGAATAAAAACCATAAAATCAATGTTAACAATACACTTTCAGTCAGTACACTTACCTCATCTTCCCATAATTTACCAAAAGCATAGTTGCTAATTCATTTTAAATCCTCATAAAACATCCAAAAGTTAAAGGCACAAAAATAGATTTAACATCTAAAATAAAATTTTGATAATAACATATATATATAAACCAATCATTATTACTAAATATATTCTCATGATACTTCCCGAAACCCTCTAGAATCCACACTGGAGAGATGGGCATAGAGCGGCATATTTGAGCTGCAGAATGCGAGAGTCTCTGATCCTTCAGTATGCCGGAAATAGTGGTTGGTTTTCCTTAACAGTAGAGGTTAAGCGGTTAAACATTTCGTAGCACATCCTATTAACATTTTTAGTTCATAAACGGTGATAACTATGATACAATTTGCAACATGGTTCCTGGTTCCTATGTGTTGTCTAAGGAGAAATTTGAGATTACGAACTCTTAATTCCGCTTGATAAAACAATTGCATTCCTTCCTATTTATAGTAAGGAAAACTGATATTTACATCATGAGAATCTAGAATTGAAAATCGATATCAGTTGCCTCATTGAATTCGCTATATATGTGATGAAAATATATGTTTTTGAAGGATGAAATCTGCTTGAACACTTTCAACTTCGAGTGTTCCAATATGATGGAGTGAAAATTTGAAACTCCATTTTCCCATCCAACGATAATCTGGAGTCCCCTACTATCACCACTTTCTTAATCTCCCAGACCTTTGACACGAAAATAATACCCCAGAGAGCTAGAAGCTCAGCTCTAGAGTTTGTACCTCTCCTCCCTTTCATCCATCTTTTGATAGAAATCACTCAACTCAATTTTAAAACAAATCCATCCCCATAGATGCAAGCCTCGGATGCACCATCAAAGTATCCCACTTGATATGCAAATATGACATACCCAAAGACCTGTGGGTTCTTAACAAGCTTCAATTTATGCCACTTAGAATAGGCTCCAAGAATTTTGGAGACAACCAACATGTGATCGCCTGTTGTTCCTTCAAAAATTTCTTTATTGTGAGCCTTCCAACATTCCCAAAGCATCAGAAAAGGATGTAAGCTTAAGTGTTTTACCTTTGTATGTGAGAGATACAAGTTTTGATTCAAGGATTCACCATTCCAGCAATCAGGAAGATCGAAGAGACTGCTCAAAACCCACCAAATATTCCCAAAGAAAGGACAAGAGCCAAACAAGTGCTAGATATTTTCCTCATTAAGCTTACAAAAGATACATATGTTGGGACCATTACAACCTTTCACTTGTAGCACATCCCAAGTGAGGATCATTCTATGGAAACAAAACCACATAAAGAGCTTAATCTTTAGCGAGAAATGGGCCTTCCAAAGCCATTTTAGCCACCAACTCGAGTTAACCCTTGAATTAGCCTAAAAAATCCATTCATAAGCCAATCTAGTTGTTACAGAGCCATTCAATTTACTCTTCCTCCACACCAAACTCTCTGGATTCGAAGATTGGGAGATGCCTGCATGAATCAGAGTGGACTAGTACCTGTTCCATTCTTCCCCTAAGCTACCTTGGAGTTGTATGTCACGCGTTGACGACCACTAAAAATTACCACTAGGTCCCTCCTTCCAAACCTGCTTAAGAACCACAATTTTCTTAGAATGGAGATGAGAAATAAGCCTCCTAGACAATATAAAGCCCTCCCCAAGACCCACAAATGGATCCAACCCAATATTATCCTAAATACCGCTTCCAACAACCCATTCCAAAGCAAGAATTAATAGAGCTACACTGTGTAAGAAACTCTTCGAGATACAAGAGGAACTTTGCAGTTTCTTTTTATAATTTCTGATCCAAAAGTATGGGTCATCATGTTCAGATATCTAGCACTAATGACCCTACCCCACACAACCATATAGGTTAAACAATGCCACAAGATTTTGTCACACAATGCTGGATTAAAACTTTTTAAGCATTTGATGCCCCACCCCCCATAGGCAAGTGGCTGCCATAAGATCTCCCAAGCACAAAGATGGAACTTCCCCACATACAGTCTTCTAGCCCATGTAAAGTATCATTTTCCTTCTTCATTCTTCATTAACCCGATAGTTTATGGTTTAATATCAAACCTACATCAATCTTGTTGGTGCATCCTTTGACATCTTTATATTTTGACACTAAACATTCATCAAGCTTGTTGGCCCCATCCTTTGACATCAATTACAATACAAAGGTTCAAAAAGTATTTCCTTCTATTTGATAACCACCCATTATCCAAGAAAATATTCCACTAAGAGAAAAACGCATAGGTACTGTAGCATATTTTTAATGGGCATATTTATATAATTAGTCTTCCCATCTATCACCCTTTAGTCTATTACCTTCATGAGCACCTTACAGAAAGTAATAGTAATCATACCTAAACTAGGTTCATGTGTCCTTTGTTTTACTAGCCCTTCGAATGTAATTCATTCCATGCAAACATCTCTTGTGAGAATGTGTCATTCTATGTAATTACTCTGTGGACACATAAACAAAATTTCTCATTTGGTTCCCCTAAACCCGGGATGAACTTGAGGCCCAAAATCCCTTTTGGAATTTATACTGTATCTTTTTAGTTCTACTTTAGTTTATTTTTCCTTTTTTTTTCTAGAAAGCAATTGTCCACATTTTATTGTTCTAATTAGTATTTTCTTTTTTGTACTTCCTCCCCCTCCATGAATTATTCTAGGCAAGGAGGATCATTTTTTGGGGGAGGGGGAAGGAGCGGTTTCACCTATTGAACCCAAGTTGTTCACCTATCCCTATTCTCAAAATCATACTATTTAATATTTCATTTTTATTATTATTGTCATTATTACTAGTAAAATTATAAAGCACTTAATTTCATTTTATTTCTTCTTAAGTCATATTTTTTCCCTAATGGAATCTTGTCTTCTCTTTCTCCTGCTACTACTTGCAGTTTATACGAAAGAACAAATTTACTATATATATATATATATATATATAACATAAATTGTAGTGCAAACTAATATCATAGGATGGCTTACAAGATTTATAAACTTGATTACATAGTTCAAAACTTTGTAAAAATAAAACTCGGAATATTGCATCCCCCCTTAAAGACAACATCATCGTTAGTGTCATTCAGAACATTATTTTTGGAATAGAATTGGGTATGAGTTTGTAACACCCCGGTTTTGACCCCATTGCATTAATGTATATGATGTAAATATTATATCGAATCATGACAAGGAGCTCAAGGCCAAGGCCCTGTCATTGANGCAATCATGGTTGATTCCTATGGTTTTTGTGCTAAGGCAAGCACATTTGTAAACATCATGTAAATATGCAAGTTAATGAAAAACCCACAGCCAGCTATGTCAATGCAACAAATAATGAGATGGGGGCATGATTTTACTAAGGATAAGGGGGTGGGAATGTTAACCTTGAGCCTGTTTGAGGAAAACCCATGTGTCATTGGGAGAACCCATCAAAACTGTCAACTACCCTCTTTCTTGTCTTCTCTTCCCAACCATTTATTCTGCCAGAAGGTGGTTGAGGTAATTATTGCTTGGAAGAGGAAGAGTATGGGAAATTTCAAATTGGCCAAAGCACCCAGTCCTGGAATGTCATGTTTTGCTTGCATGGAAATGAAAACACTAGAACCGTATGCCAGTATTGACCCACGCGTTCACATTTTGGATTTACTCTCACGTTTTGAGAGCTGTGGGACGTTTTGGTTCAAGGGTTGTCAGTCATTCATTCATCCATCCATCTCCATTCTCCATTCATGGCAAGCTCTGGAGTAGTCGAGGTCTAATTGTGTATCCTTCATGTTCTGTGAGTGTTTAGTGACATTGTGGTAGCAACGAAGCCCTACTTGTGTATCCTTCACTCCGGTAAGTGCTTTTCCCTTGGAAATACTGTGATTATTGCATCACAATGTTATCTTAAACTACAAAGTGTATGAGACTCTGTTACTCATGTTCCAGAGTAAACCTGTGTTGTAGAGTCTCCTTGTGGTTGTTGTGTTGTGCACCTTGGTGCGGGTCCAAGCTATGTACAATACTTAGGAATGGGAGAGACATAGAGCGTGCTTGACAAACCTAGTGTGGAACCTCACAATAAGATAAGAGTGGCTGGTAAACCTGTTATGCACATCCTGAAGAGCACTGGAAGGGAAGCTGTAGCCTGACGAACTCTAGAGCAGAGAAGGGGACACTTCCTTATGTTGGGTGTGTAGGCAGTAGGGAAGCCAGGATAGATAGGTCTTGTGAAGGCATTCTTAACTCTGTAGATGAGCTCACTAGCTTAGCAGTTCTTCTTGCCAATTGCCTTAGAGGCCTCATAAACCCAACTGGAAGGATGGCTTGGCTGGTAGCGTGATAAACCCATCTGTTGGCTTGGCAGTGTCTTGTTGTGCTTGACCTGGTAAGTACCCTTTGGATGGACAGTATGATAAACCAAACTGTGAATGTTGGGTTGGCTAGTTAACCTGATAAACCCATCAGTGAGATGGCTTGACTGTGAACAGTCTGATAAACCCATCCGTTGGCTTGACCGGTCCTTGAAGGTGAATGTTGGCTTGATTGTGTATAGTCTGTGAACCCAAATATGAGATGGCTTGGCTAAGTGGTCTGTGAAACCCATATGTTGGAATGTTTTCCCTTACAACCTGATAAACCCAAATGTGTTGGCTTGGCCGAGTGTTATTGCACCTTGTCTATGTATGAGTCTGCTAGTGTTCCCTTATTCCTTGAGGAAATCATGCCCAGCTTGGGGTGGTAGTGTCGCTAAGAGACTAAGGAGCACACTGGCCTATGGTTGGGAGGAACATTGCAGCAAAATAGCTAGTTGCAGGACAAGTTCTGTTCAATATAAGTGTTCTTGTCTATGTTATTCTCTGCAATTGTATTTCTTGTTTTGCAAATGGATTGATGGAATGTGATGAACATGTTGCTATGTTGAATTGATGAATTGTTCCTTTGAATAACTGCAAGTATAGGAATCCATGTATGTTTTTCCATCAATGCATTTCGAACTAAGTTGCAGGGTAGATTAGCGAGATCGGTAATGTCCTGAATGATAAGATCGATCCAAGAATTCAGTGAAAAATATGAATTTTATGCTAGAAATCTTCGTCTCCGCAATTTACAAGTTTGTGGGATGCGGGATGCGGAATACCGTTTGGTAGATTTTGGTTTCCACAGATTCCCTTCCGCAAATTCCTCTCCGTAATTTGTGAGATGCGGGATGTAGGATCGTGGTGTCATGATTTCCATAATTCCTAATCCCGTAATTCAAAGTTTCTGCACCGTCGATCTCTGCGAGATGATTCTCCATCGTCGATTTGTTTCTAATGTGGGATGCGGGATGCGGGCTGCGGGAAGTGAGGTCACAAATTTCGTAACTTCTGACCCCGCAACTCGGGCTTTCCGCACCGTTGATTTTTGTGGGTAGATTCTAAACCATTGATTTGGTTTCAGTCTATGGGATCATTTGGGATCGTTGATTTCCATTGTGTTTTATCTTCGTCGTCTAATCCCCTCTGAGATCTTTCCTTGCAGATCGTTGAACTGATCAATGGAAGACAGGAGGGAGTGTGACATTATTGGAAATGTCGAGATGTGGTTACGACCATGCCCTGTGTTTTGATGAGCAGTACAGGCTCTTGATGAAACTTTTAATTTCGCATGATAATGGGGTATGGGGATGTGACATTGTTGTATTAGAGCTGCAGGTTTCAGCATTGGGATTAGATGGGCTGGAGAGCAGCCAAGAATACCCTCTAATACCAACTTGTAGTACACTACATTGTGGTATCATCGCTATTGGTTACAACATTTGGGCCTAGATAGTCCAGGTGAAAGTAAGTAAATGGTTTTGATTTTGAATTACTATGTGTCTAACAAATGGTGTTGATAACACATTTTGCAGAGTCATAGTATATTTTGGGAAAGTAATTTGTGGTGTAGCCATAAGAACCCATGATGGATATGATGCTCGGGACTCCTACGAGCGTGCGCGAGATGCCATGGGGGAAAATGTCCGAGTTGGAAATGATGACATCGAGTCTCACGAAAGGATATTCCAAGAGACCCCGCCAGATATTGAAGCCACTATGAGAAGCCTAATTAAAGCTCTGGAAGAGCAGCATTAGTTGAATGCTACTATGTTGAAGAGTTTGACAGACTTGCAAAGAAAGATGAACTTTGGACAAGGTACAGTAAAACCCGAAGGAAGTAAGAGCAATACCAAAAGAAGAATAAGGACTACTAGTAGGTAATCTAACTCAGAAGAATCAAGTGGGGATTCAAGCTCTTCTTCTCGCAAGGGAAAGAGAAAGAGGAACCATAGAGATTGCTCTCGGGATGAATTTAAGAAGGATAAACCTCCTACATTTGATAGTGAGGTAAAGAATGGACAAGAAGCTGAAGCTTGGATTCTTGGGATAAAGAAGTACATTCAATTTCAGGATTATTTAGGGAACATGAAGGCAAGGGTTTCTGTATTCAATTTGAATGGAAGGGCATCCATTTGGTGGGAACACTTCAAGAAAGTAAGGAAGGTTAATGAAACAAAAATTGTGTGGAAATGGTTCCAGAAGTATTTCAAGCAGAAATACCTCTCTGATAGGTACTATGATGACAAGATCAGGGGATTCCATGAGCTGAGGTTGGGACAACAGACCATGGAAGAGTATGCTAATAAGTTCCTATAATTGTTGAGGTATGTCAAGTACATCAACGATGAAAAAGTGAAAATACGACATTTCCTGAGTGGATTGCCTTTGTCTTACAAAGACAGAATTGAGTTTTATGAACCTAAAGCTCTTGAAGAAGCAATACAGAAGGATAACTATTGCTATGAGAAAAGTAGAGAAAAACCTGATTACCATAAGGCATGGAAAGACAAGAAGAATGAGAATTCTAACCAAAGGAAGATAGGTTTCAAACCTTCTAGCTTCAAGAATCAGCAGAAGCAGCCATTCCAAACTGAAAAGAAGCCAGCTAGAGTGGTGGGAGAAAATCCAAGAGATCCACAGTAGATTAGAGAACCACTCCAATGTTGGATATGTGGAGGATCCCACCGACACGGGAATCGTCCACTCGAGAATGAGAGTGCAAGGCCAACTTATAGCATTCAAGAAGCAGAAACAGTGGGTCAAGTAGAAAGGGTCGTCCCTAGTATTTATGTAGCACTGAAGGACTGCCAGGAAGATCACCAGTCAAATATGGTTAAATTTCTACGTAAGATTGTTGAGCAATCTGTTTCTATCTTGATTGACCCTAGTTCTACTCATAGCTACATTACTCCTAGAGTAGTGGAGATTTGTTCTCTTAAGAAAGTAAATCATAACAAATCTTGGTTAGTTCAGCTAGCCACTGGAACTAAGAGGAAGGTTAGTGAAGTGGTAGAGAAGTGTCCAGTAGTGATGAATTGATTAGTCACTTGTGTATATTTGAATGTTCTACCCCTTGGTTCCTATGATGTTCTCATGGGAATGGATTGGTTAGAAACTCACAGAGTAAAGCTTGACTGTTATAGTAAGGCTTTTGAGTGCTTGGATGAAGAAGGAAACTCAAGGATTGTGAAAGGAATTCCAAACGTGATTTCTGTGAGGTGGGTTTCAGCAATGCAGTTGAAGAAGTTCTATAGGAAAGGTTTCTAGTTATATGCAGCTCATATTTTGGAGGCACTAGAGAATGAAACTCCTAGGTTGGAGGACTTTCATGTGTTGCACGAATCTAGGGATGTTTTTCCTAATGAACTTCTAGGGCTTCCTCCAAAGAGAGACATTGATTTCACAATTGAACTTGTTTTAGGAGTATCACTAGTGTCCAAGACACCCTACAGAATGAGTACACCAAAAATGCTAGAGTTGAATATGCAACTGCAAGAGTTGTTGGAGAAGAAGTGTATCAGGCCGAGCATGTCTCTTTGGGGAGAACCAATTCTGTTTGTAAATAATAAAGATGGTACACTTAGATTGTGTATTGATTACAAACAACTGAACAAAGTCATAGTAAGGAACAAGTATCCTTTGCATAGGATTGATAACCTCTTTGATCAAATGAGAGGATCAAAGGTATTTTCCAATATTGACTTGAGTTCGGGTTACCATCATGTGAGAATCAAGGATGAAGAAATTCATAAGACATCCTTCAGAACAAGGTATGGGAATTATGAGTTTGTAGTGGTACCATTTGATCTCACAAATGCACCAGCTACATTTATGTGCCTTATGAATAGTGTCTTCAACAGGTATTTGGACAAGTTTGTTCTTGTTTTCCTTGATGAAATTCTTGTTTATTCTAAGAATGAGGAAGAACATGAAGAGAATTTGAGATTGACATTACAATTGCTCAGGGAGCATTGGTTGTATGCAAAGCTAAGCAAGTGTGACTTCTATAGAGATAGAATTCAATATTTGGGTCACATTATCTCAAAAGAGGGTATATCTGTGGACCCTGAAAATATTGAAGCCATTATGAATTGGACTACCCCAAGAAATGTGACAGATGTAAGATCTTTATGGGACTTGCAGGATACTACAAGAGGTTCATTGAAGGATTCTCCAAGGTTGCACATGCCATCACTTCTTTGCAAAAGAAGGGGTTAAAGTTTGAATGGACATCGAGGTGTGAAGAAAGCTTCAAGCAGTTGAAGAATCTTCTCACCAGTGCACCATTATTGAAAGTTGTAGACCCGAAGAAATATTTTTTGGTGTGTACCGATGAATGAGGACAAGGGCTTGGAGGAGTCTTTATGCAAGACAACCACATTGTTATCTCTCAAATAAAATAAATTTATTTTTGATAGTATGAAGAATTTAAATGATGCAAGATCACTAACAGTTTTGAAGACCTCTATTTTTTATGCAAATTTCACAAAGTTGTGGCTTTGGTGGCTTAGGAGAGGATCAGAACATCTCATTAGCCACTGAAAGATGGAAGATCAATAGCAGGTGGAAAACCCCTTCGACAGATAGGCATATTGCTGAAACTTTTACACCATTGGAGCATTTTTTAAACAATAATCGAAAGCGATGAAGACTACATATCGGTGAGACAGTCCTATGCAGAGCCACAACTACGGAAGGAATAAAGACTTAGTTCATGGCTGGAAAAATTTAAACAGATCGGTGAGCTAGTTCTCAAAGGCGTCGCAATGGCACATGAAATACAGACTAAGAGTTCCGATGGAGAGAGGTTTTGAGTTCCGATCGCAGACGAAATGAGTTCGGGACTCAAAAAACTTTAACAAATTGGTGAGTTAGTTCTCAAAGGCACCGCAACGGCGGAGAATATAGTGACTAATCATTTCGATTCAGACTTCCAATGACCTCCGACAATGATGAAATTAGATTAGAAGAACTAAGGATTAAGCAGCGGCAAGGTAAAGCTGAAAGGTGCCAAAATGTCGGTGATATGAAAAAGTAAAATGCCGCCAAAGTCAAGTACCAAACGTCAAAAAGGATAAAGACTAATCAGTGGCGAGTTAGTCTACTAAAGAGCCGCAACGGTGGAAAAAGAACAAACTGAAGCCTCCGTGAATAGATGAACTCTTCGGCGGTTGGAAGGACTAAGAACAACGTAGCGGCAGAATAGTCCACTAGGGAGCTGCAACGGCGGAGAAAACAATGATTAAACGCTCCAATGGAAACTCCTACTCACCTCCGACAGTGATGAAATCAGTTCAAGACTTAAAAAATTTAAAAGCATCAGCGAGTTAGTCCACTACGGCGTCAAAACAATGGAAGACTTACAGACTACGGCTTCTGCAAGAAGAAGATCATCGAAGAGTTTAGGACCAAGAAGCTTCACGGTGATCGGAAGAACTATAGAGAAACTATCAGCAAATTAGTTCTCTAAGGAGCCGCAATTGCAGAGAATACAATGACTAGAATTTCCGCAACTGTGGAGAATATAATGATTAAAGGCAGCTGATAAATCAAAATCATCGCCGATCGGAGGGAATGAAAACTACGCGTCGGAGCTTGAAAAGACTAAATGTTGGGGAGTTAGTTTACTAAAGAGCCACAATGGTGGAAGAAATATAGACTATGGCTTTTGCGACCAAAGAAAAACTGCGGCGATCGGATGATCAAAGGATCAATGTAGCGGCAAGTTAGTCTACTAAAGAGCCGCAACAGCAAAAAAAAGACAGACTGAGGCCTCCGCGAGAAGATGAAAATTTCAGCAATCAGAGAAACTAAAGACTACATAGTGGCAATGTTCAGATAAAAGACTCTGATACATTAGTTATTACTGCTCCCGATCACCAACGAGCGCATGATAGAGAGTGCTAGTTTTTATATTTGAAGCGTCGAAGCTACGGCAAGCATTCAGACTTGAGGCACCGATGGCATAGAAGACAAAGCTTCCGATCAGCGATTGCGGCGACAAAGTAGAAAATTTATGGGCAGATTAAATGAGACCGGGGACTTCAGTTAAACGCCGATACACTAGCTGTTGGCGGCAATTTCACAGCAAACCAGTAGTAGTGGTTATCAGCTACCACTTCAGTCATTAAAAGATCGCCCGGTGAACTAGATCTTCACAATGAATAAACAAATTGTTAGCAAGGGTTTGAAGCCCTAATCAAGAAAAAACTACGGCTTTCATTTATTTTTGATGTAAATAGATCGGATTTTCAGGATCTATAAATTTTGTAAAAGGCTATAAAGCCCAAGATTATTTCATTAATAAGGGTTTGACTTTGGGGATTTATGAGCCTGTTCCATTATCAAGCATCTCATCTGGTTCATTTGAAAGTATAAGCTCTTTTGTTGTGATTTGTTCAGCCATCTCTTTCTTTACTCTGTGTTTATTGCTTGAATGTGCATTTAGGTAATTTTTAGATTTATTAAAGGGCCGATAGATGTCATCCTATTGGTTATTTAGTGATATTTTATTTATAAACACCATCCTCATTAGGATTTACCCATTTACATGCATGTGTTATGTGTGTCAGTCTGCCAAGCTTGTGAGTTCTCCATCCCTGCACCTTTTTGTCAAACTACTAAACAAGTTGTAACTAAAAGCCTTGTGATTGAGTGAGCTTCATGCATGCCTTGAGAGTGAGAGGTTATATAGGTTATCTGGCTTGATCCAATTCAAAAAAAACCCAAAAAAAGAGTTTAAGTTATAAGGCATCCTCGAACTACAACCTAGAGGAGTTTCCTGGAGTGATACCAAAGTGGTGCCGTTGCCAAGGAGAGGAGATTAAAGCTCATCTTCCCTGGGATACGACATAGATCCATGCTTTGATGATAGACAAGGCTTGGACATTATTACAGTTGCAATCATCTATATGGCGACTACATTGATATAACGTGGCTTCAAGAAGACCAAGTACCAGAGTAAACCCAAAGGGGCCACCAGCAACACCCGTTTCAGATCCAGAAGAAATATTGAGGAAAGCTAGGGCTTTACTAAGATAGACCAGCAGTGCTGCACAAAACAATACATCAGGTATTTCAAGAAATCTTTCTGCTGTTATTTCTTCTGCTGAAACTTTTAATTCCCAGAAATTTTTAGATACATCAGAAAAATCTAGGGCTTGGGCATCTTCAAGCACTGCTGCTTGAGAATATCCAATCCCTAGTGACTCCACTAGGATAAGTATACCACCACCTTCTCAGCAAATATTTTCATCAGTGCCGCCTTCCACATCCATCTCCATACCCATTTCCAATATGGCTACCCCTCAATTGTCCAACATGGAAAGGATCCTAGTAGCTAGGTATGCACCCCTAGTTTTTCCAAATCCTCTCGCAGCCATGCCTACCGGGGATTACCTCAAGTATATGCCTAAGTTTACAGGGGAAGGGGATTTCACTGTTGAAGAACATCTAGAGGATTTTTATAGCTATGCTGAAAATATAAATATAAAACAAGAAGACGTATGGACCAGAGTCTTTGTGCAAAGCCTAGATGGTCAGGCTAGAAAGTGGTTTAAGGAACTGGCTGCTGGGTTAGTGGTAGGCATCGAGGCCCTAGATGATGTTTTCCTAAAGCATTGGGGAGAGAGGAGAGACCACCTCTACTACATCACAAAGTTTAGAAACCTGAGAAGACAAAATGGTGAGTCTGTCTCCAACTTTACCAAAAGATTCAACAACATGTACAGTAAGATCCCTACTGAGATTAAGCCCACCGGTACCTCTGCTATGATAACTTACGCGAATGCTTTTGAATCTGACTTCTGTGTACTTCTTAGAGAAAGGAGGCCCGCCTCCTTATCACTTATGCAAGATGCTGCCCTAGAGGTAGAGTCAAACATTCTGGCATCTCAAAAGGTCAAAGGGAAGGTAGATAGGAGAAAGCAGCTAGCAGACCATAGTGGAGCTTTGGCATCAGAGAACAAGATTGAAAAAATGACCAAACTCTTAGATAACTTGACTGCTGAAATGTCAAAATTGAAGGACCAAGGACATATGCCGGTGAGGGGCAAGGGGCCAAGTGACTTTGCTCCTCAAAACCAAAATTTTATGCCTTATAGAAGAGGAAACCCCCCTATTTAGATTCTCATAAGGGAGAGAAATCAAGGGGAAGACCAGAGGATAAGAGCTCCATTTCAAAACGTTGTATTAGAAGAAGAGACCGAATTCATTGAAGACGAAGGAGAAGCTGAAGACAATAGCCACTTCATGTAGGATGAGGTGGACTATTCTTTTCTGACATAGGCAGACTACGAAGAAGCCTTGATTGATGAGCAGATCACTGAAGAGGCTTCCTATCAGGCTGATGATCAAGGAGGTTACCAACTGAGGTCTAGGTTGGTTGCCCCACTCAAAAAGAATGTTGTACCTATCAAGCAGCTTGCTGTACCTTCTAGAAAGGTTGTTGTTTTACCAAAGAAAGTAGTTATTCCATCCAAAGCATTGCATAAACCAGCACCTTCAGCCACACCTGATCAAGTCCAACTCAAACCTACAGCTCATGAGGTAAGGTTTCGAGATAGGCTGCATTATTCCTTCAACCTTGAGTCTGAAATTCAAAAATTGAAAATCCCTTTCCCTTTAATTGAGTTGATGAAGAATGATGCATTTAAAACCTCCATTCTGAATTCCCTTCAGCCCAAGGTGCACATTGACACTGACTTTGTGAACCTGCAAGATGACAAGCCTGTTGTAACCCTGGGTTCCATGATTGAAGACCTAAAGGACTCTTCCCCACCATTCTATATATCCTTGAACATCCATGATAAAATCCTCCATAACTATTTGCTGGATTCAGGAGCCTCTCATAAATTAATGCCAAAGGTTGTGATGGATGAGATCGGCCTCAGCATTACCAAGCCCTACCATGATTTATTCTCCTTTGACTCCAGGAAGGTCAAGTGCTTGGGGCTCATTAAAGACCTTGCTATAAACTTAACTCACCTGCCTTTGAAAAGCGTAATGATGGACATCGTAGTGGCTGATATTCCTCCGAAATTCAGCCTTTTGCTATCCCGATCATGGAGCAAAACATTGGGTGGCACCCTTTATATGGATCTCACATATGCCACCATTCCCATGTTCGGAGGAGAAACTAAGAGACTGTACATGGAAAATCAGCTAGCGTATATTATAAGCAAGGAGAGTCACTCAGTAAATCACCCCATCTACACTGTGGACACCGATTTTGGATCTTGCATGTTGCAAATAGATGATAATCAGTAGACATTAGTTCAGCTCACCGAGCCCACTCATCCATAGTCTGAAGAAGTCACAACAATGATTTGGATCATGTATTTTGATGGGGCAAGCGCTAAAAAATCAGCAGGCGCAGGGGTCATGTTGATCTCCCCATCCAAGGAGAACATTCATCTATCGTATAAGCTCGATTTGAAAACCACGAACAACATAGCAGAATATGAAGCCTTGCTTCTAGGATTTAAAGCGGCCAAGGAGATGGGGATCATGTGCATGAATATTTTTGGGGATCCAGACCTCATCATACAACAGGTCAACAACACTTTTCAGATGAAAAATATTAGACTGAAGGCCTACAGAGACGAGGTATGGAAACTCAGAGACTCATTTATGTTTTTTGAACTGTCATATATTCCTAGAGATTTGAATCACCTGGCTGTCTCTGTAAGTCTATTTGTTCCTCCTTTACCCCCTAGGCTCAGCTATGATGTTCAGGTCAAGTATAGACCCTCTCTGCCAGATAATATAAAATTTTGGAGGGTGTTTGAAAATTATGGGGAGCTTAGTAAATTCCTTCAGTTAGTGGATGAATTCTCTAACATACACATAGACCAGGAAAACCTTAACCTGGAGGAATCGAAGTAGCTCAAGATAAAAGATAAAGTGACTGAGCATGATATTGTCCAATTTCCTAGCAACCACATACCCCGAGGTCTAGTACCACTGGAAGAACTGCTTGATCACAATGATGTCCCTTTCAAGCCTGCCAAAAGGGAGCTATATCCTGCTATCCAAGAGCAAAACATAGGCAGCCAGAGCCATCCAAAACTGATAAATCTATCCACTGGGCTGACTGCTGAACAGAAGCCTAAATATTCCATCTTGATAAAAGAGTTTGCTAATGTCTTTGCATGGGAGTATAGTGACCTAAAAACATATGACACCAACATCATCCAGCATAGGATTCCTTTGGAGAAGGACACCATTCCTTTCAAACAGAAGCTGAGACCCATCAGCCCTCTTCTATTACCAGTGATTGAGAAAGAGATCCACAAACTCCTCAAAGCCAAGATCATAATCCCCATCAGGTATTCCCAGTGGATTGCAAATCTAGTAGTGGTAAGAAAGAAAAATTGAGAAATCAAGTTGTGCGTGGATTTTAGAAACCTGAACAAATGTTCCAAAAAAGACAACTATCCACTGCCCAAGATGGAACATCTACTGCATAAAGTCTCGAGGGCCAAGCTCATGTCCTTCCTAGATTTCTTCTCTGGATACAACCAAGTGGCTGTGCATGCAGATGACCAAGAGAAGACTTCCTTTACCACCCCCTAGGGAACCTTCATGTATACTAAAATGCCATTTGGGCTAATGAATGCTAGGGCTACTTTTCAGAGAGCTATGGACCTAGCTTTTGTAGGGCTAAAAGATAAATATGTGCTGATATATTTGGATGACTTAACAGTTTACTCTCACAGCCATCATGACCACTTGCATCATTTGAGAAAGGTATCTCTGAAGTGCAGAAGGTATGGAATATCACTGAACACCAAGAAGTCCTAGTTTGCACTCAATGAAGGAAAGCTCCTAGGCCACATAGTCTCAGTTGAAGGTGTAAAGATCGATCCAGTAAGAGTAGAAGCAATTCAGCAGCTGTCAATACCAAGGTCAAAAAGAGACATTCAGTCCTTTTTAGGCAAGATAAACTTTGTCAGGAGATTCATTCCAAATTTCTTTGAGCTGGTAAAGCAGATAACAGTCATGCTAAAAAAGGATGCAGAAATCAAGTGGACCGACCAGGAAATAAATTCTTTTGAATACATCAAGAAATCCATCATGGAGGCCCCAACCCTGATTGGTCCCGACTACACCAAGGGTTTTTACATTTTCTCTTTTCCATCTTATGACACAGTGGCAGCTGTACTATTACAAAAGAATGATGAAGGTCTTGATCATCCAATTGGTTTTTTCAGCAAGACCCTGAGGGATGCTGAGCTAAAGTATGACCCAATTGAGAAGCAGGCTTATGCTCTCATAACATCTTTGAAGAACTTAAGAATCTACATTCTCCATGCACAGGTCATTGCATATGTCCCTTTAGCTACAGTGAAGGATGTTTTGACTCAGCCTGATATTGATGGGAAGAGAGATAAGTGGGATTTCCCAACTCATTGAGTTTGATGTAGAGGTGAAACCCACCAAGTTGATAAAAGGATTAGGTTTGGCCAAACTCATGGCCAAAGAAAACTGTGAACTGCTGGGAATGAATTTCACATATGTTAGATCAGCAAAAGTGCAGACCATGGTAGCAGCTGGAACATAAGTAAATCAAGATCAGGATAGCAGTCTACTAGTAGCTGAGAACATATCTTCATGTGAGTGGTACTCAAGTATTATTCAATTTCTGCTTAAATTAGAAGTTTCTCCTGATCTCACTCCTAACCAAGCATGAGCCCTTAAGTTGAAATCTGTTAAGTTTTGCATAATTGACAAACTGCTGTACTGGAGGGATTAGTCTGGGATTTTGTTAAGGTGTCTAGATAAAGAGGAAGCAGAGTAGGTCATGCATCACTTTCATTCTGATACATGTGGAGGCCACCACTACTGGAAAACCATAGCCCACAAGATATTAAAAGCAGGGTACTATTGGCCAGTCCTTTTTACTGATGTATGCACTTTTGTAAGGGCCTATTACCAATGTCAAAGATCTGTAGGGAAGCAACAGATCAAATCCTTGCTCCTTAGGCATGTTACAGTGAATGGGCCTTTCCAGCAATGGGGTCTAGATTTCATAGGTGAAATAAATCCATCTTCCAATGGACAACATAAATGGATCTTAGTAGCCACTGACTACTTTACCAAATGGATAGAAGCAATACCCACTAGAAATGCCACTCATCAAGTCATCATGATATTCTTATATGAGAACATCTTCAGCAGGTTTGGTTTCCCGGTAAGGTTAGTAACTGATAATGCACAAGCCTTTAAAGCTGGGTGTTGTAAAGGAAAGTATCCTATGGCTAGGGTTTAAGAGGCCATCAACGTACTGGGGTTGAAAGGTGGATGCCAATGGTTCTGCAAGTAAATACAAGCAAGTTTTAGAGATTAGAATGGTTCATACCTTAGCCAAGCAAAGGTTGATCCAAGCAGCCCTTCAATCCTCTTCTTGCTCCTTTTGCTCCTCTTGCTCCAAGAGACCTGCAAAACAAGTTATGCCTTCCTCAAACCAATATGACCACATATAAACAAATGATAATCAAATAAACATGAAATAATGATCTAATTAACATCATCATATGATCATAAACAGAGTTTCAATCGCACATTGAACAATTATTTGGGAAGAAGAAGGACATCACATCTTTATTAATCTTGAAAACAAGTACAAGTATATATTCTCCTCAAGTTCGGCACCTCACGAAACCTTGATCTATTTTTACTACTTCTCTTCTCCAAGGAACTCAGCCTCCAAGCTCTGCAACACAAGGGGATGATCGCCAGGGAAAAGGTGTGGGCAAAGAGAGCTCCAAATCCTCCAGCATAACAATGCAAAGATTCAAGTCTCCTCTCATGGACCTCCCTACCTCTATTTATATTCTTAAGGAAGAGTTAGGGGCGAAGACAAAGTAGTTACAACTGAAGGAGTTAGTTGCATAACTACCCAAACTACCCGAATTTCAAAAAACATGTTTTTTGACATTTTTAAGAGGCGTATGCGGGTTGTAGAAACAACAGTCACGTACATGAGAAATACACGTGGGTTGCCAATACAAAAAGTCACGTATATAAGGCATATGCGACTATTATATATGGCAAATCAAGTACGTACGCGGGTATTATATAGAGCAAGTCACATACGTACGCGGGTTTCCTTAAGGGGAAGTCGTGTATAGACAAAAAAAACTCATTTTTAGGGTATTTCTAGGCATTTTCAGACTTTGGCATCTTCTAGAAAGTTTTATCTAACTAAAATACCTTTCCAACGGTGTAGATATGAGGCTAAATGGGGTGACAAAACTCAAGATATGGGTCCTCCAATTTAGGTGTTTTTTTAGTGACTTTTCATGAAGTGTCGTCATGGAAGTGTCGACATGCGACGGAATCATGGGAAAGTGGTCACAGGCAGAGATGTGTCATTTTGAGCTATAACAAATGCCCCCTAATTTGTGAGGTTATAAGGGAAGATGATAGCCGAAATTCATTATAAAGGAAACAACTGAGTATGGAGAGAGCAGAGAATCCAAGATCGAAAGGCGCGAGCAAAGGTACCTGAAAGAGAGATAAATGTCAGAAAAAACTGATATCCGGGACATACAAATCCATATACAAAACATCGCCATAAAGATACAGGAGGATCCAACATATGTATAACTGATGAAACTATCATGGTCACTCAATATGAAAAAAGGCACCATATCAAATCTAAAGGAGTCATGGCCACAAATGAACAAGGTGGATCCATACTCAACAATCAATCCTAGCCACAAAAATACAAGGTGGATCTATGTCTCAGCAAAATGTCATATAAAATGTAACAAGGTCTTGCGCAACTCAGGCAATAGAAAAAAATGACAATGCTACTGTTGGCCCAAGTTATTCAATCCAAGCCGCCCAAAAAAGGTACGAATCATAACCATGCGAATAAAGGAGTTGAAGTCGAACATGGAGGAAACTATTTGATTACCGGTCAATGATGAGAACCATTAACAAATGCGAGGGAAACCACCATTAATGAAAATGGTCCCCAAGGTACCTAGTACATTCTAACAAGTGTGATTACAAGAACTTGAAGTCGAACACTTGAAGAATCCATTGAGTAGGATACATTAAGGTATTTCCACTACCCAATTGCGAGGGAAATTGCCACTAATGACTACAATCCCTAAGGTACTATCATAAAACTCTAAATCTCATTCCCAGAGCAAGATGTGTTGCAGTCGATAGGAAGAGATCTGTTGGAAGGAAGGCATTAAGGCATCCTTCATCATCCAACACGAGGTAAGTCAAAGACTAATTGGATCTGGAATTGGTACTGAATTTCACGACAAAAAACACTGAAGACATGATGTAATGAATTGATACTAGGGAATGGCTGACACAAAAGGTCAAGGCAACTGCAGAATGGCCAAAAAAGGTTTAATCCTTGAATAGTGAGCATGACACAAAAGTGACTTAGGCGGATTTTGACACCAAAGGACCAACGAAACAAATATGTAATGTAGGAGACATTGACAGATTCTCCATATAATTGGAAAAGAAACCAACTTGAGGAGTAAAAAATCTAAATCAGGATAAGATAAAAAAAACTAGGACCCAACTGTTGATAGACTCAAAACTGGTGCTTTGTTCAAGGAAACAAGACTTGCTGCGATGATGTAAAAAATATGTGAATGAACTTCCCTTCCCCTCTTTCTTGTAAAGGTTTAACGAGTCCAAGAAAGAAAACTCGGGACCATTTTCATTTTTGGCAAGCTCGAAGAAAAGAAAGAAGAATGCTTGATAAAGCACTAATTCATGGATTTTATGAGCCCAAACTAGTACATGCTCGTCGGTGTTTTCATAGTTTAGAGAGTCTGAAAACTCCAAAGAAGACTCCAGGGGGGTGCTTTTTCGTACAATTTAGTCTCCTGAGGCCTAAAAAGTATAAAACAAACCACAGAAGAACTCTCTTAGCTTCTAAAGAAGTAAGGCGCACCTTTTTCGTATTTAGTCAGGAAGGTCCGAAAAGGGTTAAATTACCACCTACCCAACGCTCCTTCAAAAGCAGCATATAGCTTGAGTTTTACGAAGGTGAATGAAGGAAAGATCACTTGGAAAGATCCATTTTATTACGAGAAATGGGGCTTACAACAATAAACTCGATGCTTTTTTATTTAGGGTATAACGAGCATGACAAAGACATAAAGTACACTCGAAATCTTTTTCATGTTTTGGTCCAGAGCACGGAAAAGAGAAAACTAAGCTCATACTGGGGGTTCCTTTTTTGTAAGTTTAGTCCCTCAGGTCTGGAAAAATGATAAACCTATTCCTGAGAATACTCTTCTCAATTCCAAAGAAAAGAGAGTGTTCCTTTCTTGTATTATTCCACATGGTCCGAGAAAGAGATAACCTACCATCAATGTGGATGTCCATTCACATATTCTTAATGATCCTGAACGGACAAGTTTACTCGGCAGTCAAGTCTATTTTGAGGAGTTATACTTGGGAATAAAGAAACTCAATATATTTCCTGTGAAGTTTTAATGAGTCCGGAAAAGTCAACTCGCAGCCTCCTTACTGTTTTTAATGATCTTGAAGGAGAGCAAAAAGAATGCTCTAAATGTGAGGAGACGAGTGTCATAGACAGGAGAAACTAGTTCCAAGCGCAAGGAACAAACCTATGCATAATGCAAGGAAAGTGAGCAAGATAATGACATTTGGGGAACGTCTCCTCAAGGTAAAGGGTGTCAGGTAGCAAAGGAAAAATGATACAAGGCTTAATGATGATGAGAACAAAGATGATGGATTATACAATGAGCTAAAAGCGTGGAAGCCGGCATCAGGATCAAAAGCATGAGTAGGATACATGCAAATGTAGTTACAACTTGAACAACAAGACAAGGCCAGTAAACAGTTGTGAATCCAACTAGAAATCCTGTCTCCAAGAAACCACAACATCAGGATCATATTCAGAAGAAAATATCCGATGCGGGTCACTTTGGCAGAAACACATGTGGCTTTGCTATCTTCTACAAAAAATGTAGTCAAGGCAGAATCAATGAAAGAGGAATCTATAGTGCCAAGATCTGAGGATTTATAATCAATAAGATCGACCTCAGAAGGAGAGCAAAAATCAACAAGGGATATAAAGTCTACAGGAACAAACTCAATATCACAGGAGTTGAAAAATTCATAGGAAAAATCAAACTGATCAAGATCATTGACTTGCTATTCAAAGGAAGAGTCAAAAGACTCAACAAGACCAACATAAGAAGAAAGGTCAAGCTTACTAGGAAAATCAGGGTTATACTTAGTCACAACTTAACCAACATCCAAAAGAAGGTCAGACTGTATCAAATACTCTAGGAAGACTTCATCCGAAGCAAGGAGATCATCCGAGATAGAACACATGTCTAAACTTTCAAATGGATCGATAGAGTGAAGAGCGAGCTCCACAGTCTGTATAAAGTGACTCACCTGGTCAACTGCTGGGACCAAGTCCCGAGAAGGTAAGCATGAAAATAGAGGCTGCTTCTTAGTAGCAATTGAATGCAAAGGACATGAGGCCACATAGCTCACCTATGGAAGGGTAGTGTCTATAGAAACACTGGAAACCAATAAAGGAAAGACCTGGTCTCTAGTTGGGTCAAGAGACGGATCAAGAAAATCCAATTGATCGATAGTGACAATTTCTTCACCATGATTAAAGTACATCACACGAAAGGATGTTGACACCACAGCTTGCATGGCATAGACATAATCACATCCAAGGAGCATATTAAAGTCCAAGGGGTCTTTTATCACCATGAAGTCAACTAAGACGGTCTTCTCACCCAAAGTAATAGGTGTTTGAGCAAGAATTCCCAAGGCTATACAAGTTCTTCTATCAAACGAGGCAGTCGACACAAGGCTGGGAGATCCCATGCCTTGCCAAGCACGAGCAGACAAAATACTAATTGAGGCTCCTTCATCAACAATAGAATGAGCAATCGTGTATTGTTCAACTTTGACCTTTATCTAGAAAGGTGCATCAGAAGGAAGGTGCGGCTCAACTAGGCTATCCTAATCAAAGGAATCAATCCGAGAGCTTGGTGGGGGTTGGTCTGAAGCAAGTTCAGTGCCCCCTTGTTCAGTAAGTTCTAAACTGGTAGTGAAGAAAATGTGACTAGCAGACACTTCACTCTCCAAAGGAAGAGTGGGATTGATTGACAATGGAATTGATTCAACCGCTTCGTGAAAGTCACTCTCTGAAGGGAGAGTGGGATTGACCAAAGATGACATTGGTTCAATCACATCAGTATCACTCTCTGAAAGAAGAGTGGGATTGACCAAATATGAGATTGATTCAATCACTTGATCAACCAAAGGTTGAGTAGGTTGCTGAGAAACTATAGGTTGTTCAAGAGAAGGAAATTCTTGAGTCTTGGACCACACTCTTCGCACCTCTATGATAGCAGGGAATTGGTGAGTAAGATGATCTCCCTCACATAGCTTACAAGGAAACTTAAGTTTGCACTTCGAATGACCAATTTTCTCAACGGTGTCAACATGACTAGCAGTGGCTGACTGTTTTCTCTTAGCATGACCTGCAGAGGCTAAGAGTTTTCCCCTAGCATGAACTACAGAGGTTGGGTGAATGGGTCCAACCTGACTAAGAGAGGTTGGATGTTGAAAATCTTCAGAATGTTCAAAAATGGGATGACTATGAAACCAAACTCTTTGCACCTCCGTGATAGAAGGGCATTTATAATTAAGGTGGTCTCCCTCACAAAGATTACAAGGAAACTTGGGCTTGTGTTTTGAATGGTTAGTATTTTCAACAGTGTCAACATGACTCACAGTGGTTGATGGATTATCTTCAGCATGAACCATAGAGGTTGAGAGACTGCCCCCAGCATGACCTACAAAGGCTGAGAGACTAGGTCCAACATGACCTTCAGTGGTTGGATGGACACCACCAACATGAACAACAGAGGTTGAATGGTTAGGATCAACATGCTTTGCAGTAGTTGAGTATGTGCCCCTAACATGAACCACAGAGGCTGGGTGGATGGATCCAACATGACTTGCAGAGGTTGGATGGGGAGATTCAACTTGAACATCAGAGGTTGAACGGGTGCCCTTAGCATGAACTACAGAGGCTGATTGACTGGATCCGACATGACCTGGAAAGGTTGGAAGGATCCCACCAGCATGATCAACAGAGGCTGGATGGATGGATCCAACATGACTTGCAGAGGTTGGATGGGGAGGTTCAACTTGAACATTAGAGGTTGAATGGGTGCCCTCAGCATGAACTACAGAGGCTGAGTGATTGGATCTAACATGACCTGGAAAGGTTGGAAGGATCCCACCAGCTTGAACTGCAGAGGCTGGGTGGTGAGTTTCAACTTGACCTACAGAGGTTGAACGTTTAGATCCAACATGACCTGCAGAGGTTGGATAGGTGCCCCCAACATGAACCACAGAGGTTGGGTGGTGAGGTTCAACTTGACTTGCAAAGGTTGAACGGGTACCCCCTTACTTGTGTGCCTTCTTCCTATTCCTCCTTCTTTTACTTCCTTTAGACTGCCGGTTACTAGTATCAGTACTTTCACTGCATGAGGTAGAAGGAGGAGGAGAATCAACTACAGGTGAAGGGGAAGCAGTGTTTTGATTCCCTTGATATAAGGAGCTTACTTGAGAAGCATTAGGAGCATTAAGGATAGTTGGAGTGGAAAACAACCACACCGGTATCCCTAGGGTGAATCCAGGGAGATTCAGGGTGGCCATCAAGGGAACACCAACATTCCCGGTGAGAGGAATAGTACAAGGAGTTCCCAGCATGGGGATCTCTTGGTTGGTGTTCAAAGGGGTGTTAGCCATAGTTTAAAACTAGGAAACAAATTATAAGGTTGATAGGAAACCAAAATTACAAAGCATACACCTAAAGGCACACTAAGCACAAACAAACCACACAACACTCACTAAAAAATTCCTAAGTCTAAACAGACAAACAGGTATAAGATATGCTTTCCAAAAGAAAGTTGATAGACAGTTACTTGGCATCCCTATAGATATTCTTAGGTAAAAGCGGAGGAATCACCCACTGCCCTCCCACACCTTCTACCGAGGTTACCTACCAAGTCCGTCCAAGGTCAACCAGAAATAGCCTTCCGGTGTACCTGTGTATGAACCCTAGATGTCAAAGAGACTAAAGGCTACCTTAACTATATTGACAATCTGGGGGGACAGTCGCAAGCCTTGTTCGTACGCATGAGCAGGGTAGCAAAGGCTGAAACCTTGTCTAAGACATAATCCACAGATGTGCAAAAACCTTGGTCTACGCTTTGACAAGGAATTGGAGGGTTATCTCCTCAGTCCAAGTCTCCACACGGCCTCGTGCTTATCTCCCATTTGAGAGGAGCTTCCCAGATACAATCAACATAGAAAAGGGTTTAACTAGTGATTGGCCAACTACGTCTGTAATTTAAATACTTGTGGAGAGTTAAAACTCCCTAATATACAAGTCTAGCCTGAGCTAGTTGGTGTATGACCCTATAAAATAAAACTTACTAATAATTTTTAAATTATGTCATTTATTTTAAGGGTTGTTTTTAGTCAGAGGGTAAATGGCGTGAAACTTATGTGGTGTTTTGACTCAAAGTTGAAACAAAATGACTAAGCAAAGATAAATGAAATGCAAAAAGCAAAAAGTATTCTCTTTATTTTTCAAATAGAAACTTGAAAGCCATAAAAGAACAATTTCTTTTTATTTTTTCAAAAACAATGATATGCCATGCAATCTAGACTAAACAACTAATCTACATGCATATAAAACAAACATGTGTTTTTGTCTTTTTATTTTATAAATGCAAAAGAAAAAATAGCCTAAATGCAAGCAAGTATTGTAAGCAAAGCAAGTAGAACACTACTATACACCCCACAAACAAACCCTAGGTTTCCCTAAAGTTGGATATCAACCTCTCTTAAAGGAAGGCTCACAAAGGTAAAAAAGCCAACTACATTGGAATGAAGAGACTGAGCAATAAGACTGACATAAACAAAGGTTAAGAAGTCTGAAGAATCAATCTAAACCTACAACGAGAGGCTGCTCAATACCTTGTACAACAAGGTCAAGCCAAAGAAGGAGGTGGGGGGGAAAGAAGCAAAAACAAGTATATGTTCTTTTTATTTTTCTTTTATAAATGCAAAAGAAGAACTACCTACAAACAAAAGTATTTAGATAAAAAGAACAAAGCAAAAGGAACTCTCCTATACAACCATCAAACAAACTCTAGAATGAACTAAAGTCAGTATAAACCCTACTTGGAAGGAAGGCTTGCATAAGAGACAAGTCAACTATTTTGGGATGGTGAAGTGAACCAATAGAAAAAAAAGGAAACCAACACCAACAAGCTTCTGAAGTCAAACAAACATCACTAATAGAGGCTGACCAGCAACATAAGCCAAAAATCATGCCAAGCAAAGGAGGTGGGGGGAAAGAGCAAAGAACAAACCCTAATGCTATAAAAAGGCTTACCAAATAGATAAAGAACAACAAAAAAGGATGACACTAACTCCCTAGAGTCATGCACCTGCATAGGACACCAAAATACCTACCAAACAACCTTCAAAGAGAAGAAAAACCACAAAAGAGGAAAAAACACTGTTTAAAGGGGCACACGCGAGTTTCACTATTGACAGGTCGTGTGTCACACGCGGGTTGATAATATAGCAAGTCGCGTGTACAAGCACACACGGGTTGTACCACTGACAAGTCGTGTATCATATGCAGGTTGACAGTATAGACAGTCGCGTGTACCAAACCAGACACGTGACTGTTCAGTCTGCAAGTCGCGTATGGGTGGAAAAACTCCCAAAAAGGTCAGAAACTACCTTAGGAAGGCAGGGGAAGTGTGCTATCAGACTTATAAAGTATTCCTAAGTGGAAAGAAGGACCTGAAACAATGCAAAAGGCTGAAACAAAGACAAAGAAACCCTGAACAGACAAGACTCTCCCCAGTGGAGTCGCCAGTTCTGTTGTAAAGGAAAGTATCCTATGGCTAGGGTTTAAGAGGCCATCAATGTACTGGGGTTCAAAGGTGGATGCAAATGGTTCTGCAAGTAAATACAAGTAAGTTTCAGAGATTAGAATGGTTCATACCTTAGCCAAACGAATGTTGATCCAAACAGCCCTTCAATCCTATTCTTGCTCCTCTTGCTCCTCTTGCTCCAAGAGACCTGCAAAACAAGTTATACCTTCCTCAAACCAATATGACCACATATAAACAAATGATCATAAAATAAACATGAAATAATGATCTGATTAACATCATCATATGATCATAAACAGAGTTTCAATCACACATTGAACAATTATTTCGGAAGAAGAAGGACATCACATCTTTATTAATCTTGAAAACAAGTACAAGTATACCTTCTCTTCAAGTTCGGCACCTCAAGAAACATTTATCTGGTTCTACTGCTTCTCTTCTCCAAGGAACTCAGCCTCCAAGCTCTGCAACACAAGGGGATGATCGCCAGGGCAAAGGTCTGGGCAAAGAGAGCTCCAAATCCTCCAGCATAACAATGCAAAGATTCAAGTCTCCTCTCATGGACCTCCCTACCTCTATGTATGTGCTTAAGGAAGAGTTAGGGGTGAAGACAAAGTAGTTACAACTGAAGGAGTCAGTTGCATAACTACCCAAGCTACCCGAATTTCAAAAGACGTGTTTTTTGACATTTTTAAGAGGTGTATGCGGGTTGCAGAAACAACAGTCGCATACACGAGAAATACACGCGGGTTGCCAATACAAAAATTCACGTATATAAGGTGTACACGACTATTATATATAGAAACTTGTGTATGTACGTGGGTATTATATAGAGAAAGTCGCGTACGTACATGGGTTTCCCTAAGGGAAAGTCTTGTATAGACAAAAACGCTCATTTTTAGGGTATTTCTGGGAATTTTCAGACTTTGGTGTCTTCAAGAAAGTTTTAGCTAGCTGAAATACCTTTCTAATGGTGTAGAGATGAGGTTAAACAGAGTTTTAGAACTCAAGATATGGGTCCTCCAAATTAGGTGTTTTTTCAGTTGATTTTCATGAAGTGTCGTCATGGAAGTGTCGACATGCGACATAATCATGGGAAAGTGGTCACAGGTAGAGATGTGTCATTTTGAGCTATAACACTGGGGAATTTGTTAAGTTGTGTGAATCAATGGGTATTTAACCGGTGCATTCCATATCCTATTACCCACAAGGTAATGGCCTGGCTGAGTCATCCAACAAAAGCTTAGTCCGAATCATTAGGAAATTGCTAGAGACAAATTAGAAAAGCTGGGATTCAAACTTAAGTTTTCCTTATGGGATGATAGGGTGATAGATAAAATATCCATAGGCACTTCTCCATTCAAACTAGTTTATGGCACTGAGGCCATCTTTCCTATCCATCTCACCCTTCCAGTGGAAAAGTTATTTCAGGAAAAGGAAGATGAACCAAATGATATGATGAGAAGGATGGTGGATTTGGTGGAGTTACAAAAAATCAGGGAGTAAGTTGTAGGAAAATCAGAGGCTCATCAACAGAGGAAAAAGGGCACGTTTGAAAAAAGAGCAAAGGCAGACAACTTCAAGGTCGATGACTGAGTCCTCAAGTGGGATGCTGTAAGACAGGACAAGGGGAAACATGGAAAATTTGACTCTTTATGGATTGGCCCTTTTGTTATAGACCAAGTATATAAGAATAACACCTTCAAATTACAGAATCTGGAAGGTGAAGATGTATTTGATGGCCCAATAAATGGGCGGTTCCTAAAACTCTATTTTATTTGAGGATCTGAGGCCTTATAATTGTAAATTAGTAGACTGTAGGTTGTTTTTGATTTCAAAATAAGACTCCATGCCCAATGGAACAATAGAGAATAGTGTTAAGTTACTTAGTTGCTTTTAGGGAAATGCATTTTGGTCTGGGGTTCTTGGGACCTCACAGGGAGGTTCCCATCCTCGAGTAGGAGCTAGATGTTATCTCTCAAATAAAATAAATTTATTTTTGATAGTATGAAGAATTTAAATGA
Organism: Pseudotsuga menziesii; assembly: GCA_001517045.1. Taxonomy (NCBI): domain Eukaryota; kingdom Viridiplantae; phylum Streptophyta; class Pinopsida; order Pinales; family Pinaceae; genus Pseudotsuga; species Pseudotsuga menziesii. Next base: position 520,633 of record LPNX010144995.1, read on the forward strand.
TGCAAGATCACTAACAGTTTTGAAGACCTCTATTTTTTATGCAAATTTCACAAAGTTGTGGCTTCAGTGGCTTGGGCAATGTTGGGCAATAGGGTAGACCCGAGTTTAATCCTTTAATGCCGCACCAACAAAATACCCACAGAGTTGGCCCTTTCGGCAACAACCTGCGCGCAGGTTGCAGTCTCACCCGAAACAGCTATGGGGGTGCCGCAGAATCAGGTTTCTGCAAGCAGAGAGGGGGATTACTGTACCTTAGCCTTTTAATAACCTTATTAATCAATAATTACAAGCTTTACCATTCATTCACATATAACTTCGCAAATAAATGAACAGTCGTGACTTGCTCAACCCACTACAGGGAATTCACAGTGAAGCTAAATATTAGCAGCGATCTAACTTATCAGATGTATACAGTTATTAATGCATAAAAGAAATAGAAACAGAAACATCACAAGAAACCACAACACCGAATATAACGTGGTTCACCCCCAGTGTAGGGGCTACGTCCACAAACTGTGTTCTATTCAACTTGCTACAAAACCACAGTTTGATTTGTGCACTCAGCTGCAGATCCTTTCAGTCCTCAAAAGCCACGCACACAGCAGCAGGCCCCTGCGCACACAGCTGCAGGTCGTTCCTCAATCTTCCTTACAAAAACCCTCTACGTACACAGCTGCATAGGTCGTCCACGCACACAGCTGGGACTTAACCTTCCCTTACAAAATCAATCTTAGCTTCGCCTTAATCTTTCTTTCATCATAAAACCTAACCTACCTTCTTTACTCAAGCGCTTATTTATACTGCGCATTTTTACAAAACCATGGTCTTAAACCAAGGGAACCCAAAACCCTAAACCCTGGATTTCAACCAAGAGTTTATTACAAAAAAAAGGAGTTTTAACTTAACCCCGACACCCCTAAGACTATTTTGAGTCCATACTCACGGAGTTATCCATCTTAAGGGTCATTAGGGTGCGCGTCCCAACAGGCCCCTAAGACTCACCAGTGGCCCGTCCCGGGACACTCTTCAGTTTCTCTGGTGGTAGAATTCCGATGATGAGACATAGTGTACTGCTTGCTGAAGCTCTCCATGCTGCTGCCGGCTGCGTACTTCTGTCCTTTGCAGAATTTTTGCTGATGAAAGCCGTCGCGACCACCTGCAACACCATCCTTCACACCGATGGACGATACTTGACCATCCACGACTTTGGGGTCCCCTGGGATTGCGTGTCCCATTGCAGAAGGAATATAGCTGCCAAGGTTCTGCTATGCTGAAAGGCTGCTTGTTGGGATTCCCCAGAGTCTTTCTGCGAGGCCTCACGCCCTTGGTTGCTCTACGTTAGAGCAAACTCCTGGCCGTCTTTGCAAATTTAGAGCAAACTCCTTCCTGTCGATGTACTTAGCCAAGTAGGGCTGTACTGGCGGAGTACTTAGAAGGTGCTGCAGACCTCTGTCCCTTACTTCTCGTACTAGTTCCTGAACGTTACAGTCGTTCGACATAGTTCGGGCTGAATATCTCACAGATGTGCTTAAGGCAGAAAACATAGGTCGAGATGGCTCCTTATAGAATCCCGAGGCAGAATTTGGCATCATGGTGCAGTAATGATGCCAAATCTGACGAAGTTCCGGAAATCTTCTCCACACAGCGCCGGATTTTCCCAAAATCTCATTATGACCAGTAATGAGAGCAACTCCCGTGCCAGCGCCGCCGAATACAGTATGTCCCATCCGTCACATTTTGGGCTGCGACACACCTTGACAACCTTCGACTTCGACACAGTCTGACCCTGCAACCTACGACCAACTTGTAGCTTCGCATCCTTTAGAAAAAACAGACTATGATAATCCATAATGCTACGAGCATCTCCGCTTATTTGCTTGGTGCTACCTCCCATTCTGAGTACCTGGCCTGTCCATGTACTTTTTTAAACGACTCCCATTTATCATAGAGGGAAAAAGCTCACCATTTAACTTAGCTAGCTGGACTGCGCCCCCATAAGTAACATTCTGTGCTACATACGGTCCTTTCCAATGAGTCTTAAACTTTCCTGGGAACTGCATGAATTTGCTGTCATAAAGGAGCACAAGATCACCCTGCTGAAAATGTTTCTTCTTGATGTGTCTGTCATGCCACGCTTTTTCTCGAGCTTTCTACACCTGTTGTTGGAAGCCTGCGACAAATCTATCCTCTTCAAGTTCTAATATCTATTTCAGTCTTTCTGTGATTATGGCTGGGTCATCCATCTCGGTGAAAGCAGATATCCGGAGGCTGGGAACAATGTATTCCATGGGCATGACAGCTTCTTGCCCATAAACTAGTCGAAAGGGTGTATGGCCTGTCAACTTTTTGCAAGTAGTTCTGTAAGCCCATAGTACTGCTGGAATTCGAATATCCCAATCATTCCTGTTAGCGTTACAAACCTTTGTCAAGGCATGCTCAAGGATTTTGTTAAAAGCTTCGACAGTCCCATTTGCTTGTGGGTGATATGCGGTACTCTTTTGATGATACACCTGAAATTATTCAGTCAATACTTCAATAGTCCTGTTCAGGAAATGTGACCCCTGATCACTCATAAGAACTTTGGGACACCCAAATCTGGATAAAATGTTGTCGAAGATGAACTTCGCAGCCATAGCAGCGCTGCAGGTCTTGACTGGTTGAGCTTCGGCCCAACGGGTAAGATAATCAGTTGCTGTAATGATGTATCTGGCTCCTGAATTTTTCGCAGGGGGGTTGATAGGACCAACAAAGTCAATATCCCATTTGTCAAAAGCCTGTAATGTTACTTGTGGAGCTAGGGGCATTTCATCCCTCCTAGATGGTTTACCTGTCCTCTGACAGATGTCGCAGCTGTGGCAATATTCTCTGGAATCTTTATGAAGTGTGGGCCACCATAAGCCGGCTGTCAAAATCTTATGCACTGTTGCTTTGCCTGCATAGTGACCTCCTGCTACGCTAGAGTGTGCTTCAACCAATATTAGAGGTTTTTCGTGTTCCAAAACACATCTGTGTAGTATCTCATCTGGTCCCATTTTATACAGCTGTCCTACTATTAAAGTGAATTCCACGGCTCAAACCACCAACTGCTTCTTCTGCTATGTGGTCATCTCTGGAGGGGGAATACCTCTAGACAAATACTGAGCAATATCCTGGAAATATTCATCAACTATCTGGATAGCAAATAATTGTGCATCGGGGAGGCCTTCGTCCAAATTAGTAGGTTCTTCGCCTGACTCGAGCCTTGATAGGTGGTCAGGTCCTAGGTTAAGTCTTCCAGGCTTAACAATGATCTCAAAATCATATTCTTGAAATAGAATTAACCATCTGCATATTCTGCCTCCTAGAACAGGTTTGTTAACTAAATACTTCAAAGCAGAGTGGTTAGTAAACATCTTAAAATGAGATCCTAGAAGATAATGTCGAAATTTTTGTAATGCATATACCATGGCAAGACCTTCGCGCTCTGTCGTAGTATAGTTTTTCTCTGCTGTAGACAACTTTCTGCTGGAAAAAGAGATAGGGTGATCAATATTACTTGCGCCTGGCTGAACAAGCACAGCACCTAAAGCAATAGAGGATGCATCAACATGCACATGAAACTCCTTGTTCCAGTCAGGGAATACTAGGATAGGGGCAGTGACCATTTTTTCTTTCAGAATGTCGAGGCTTGCTTGGCATTCTGGGGTCCATTCGAACTTAATATATTTCTTTAGCTGTCTTTCCATTGGGGCGGTAATCTTGGCATATCCTTGGATAAATTTCCTATAGTAGCAGGTATGACCAAGCATTGTGCAAAGTTGTTTGACGGACTTTGGAGGTGGGAGGTTCACAATAATAGTGATCTTCACAGGATCCATCATCAATCCTTGCTTACATACCACATGACCAAGTAGAATGCCAAAGGGTGCATAGAAAATGCACTTTTTTAAGTTCAAGGAGATTTGGTGTTGTCTGCATTTGTCCAACATAAGTCTCAAACTAGTTATATGGTCTTTTACTAGCCCAAAAATAGTCCAATCATCAAAGTAAACTTCTAAGAATTTATGTATGTATTCTTTAAACACGGAGATGACTACTCGAGAAAATATGGCAGGTGCATTCTTCAACCCGAAGGGCATGACAGTATACTGGAAGGATCCCATTTCGGTAGCAAAAGTTGTCTTATGTCGGTCCTCTGGAGCAATTCGGATCTGATGGTAGCCAGAAAAACCATCGGTAAAAGAGTATATTTCTTGACCTCCGACATTGTCGAGCACTTCATCTGTAAAGGGAGTGGGGAAAGGGTCGTGCATACAGGAATCATTGAGTTTCCTTAGGTCGACACAGATTCAGATTTCACCCTTAGTCTTCTTCTCCTGGACGACCATAGGGCTGACCCACTCAGATTCTTCAACAGGTTCGATTATTCCTGCAGTAAGCATCTTATCCAACTCTAGCTTAACCTTCTCCTTGTATTTTGGATTCAATCTATAAGGGCGCTGCTTCACGGGCTTCGCATCAGGCTTCAGAGGGATCTTCATTACACCGATATCTCCGAGGATACCTTTCATTTCAGAAAACTTTGTCGAAAAAAAGATCTTGGTATTCGTGGAGAAGTTGAGTTACCTTGCTTACCATCTCGTCATCCCAATAGTCGCCGATGGTAGCAAAATTAGGCTGTGCATCGGATCCAATGTTAACTGTGCATGTCTTCAAGGGCTGCGTCACTTCAGAAACTTCGACTGCCGGACCATGCACGTCGCAGTATCCTTCTGACTCAGGAATATCAAGACGGCGCGGGTCCTCTTCCTCGTCGACTGTGAAGTTATAACATTTCGACTGCGAGGGATTCTTGTGTGGCCCAATCAGGGCGATGTTCGGTCACTTCTTGTTCATTAAATACCTTAGTATGGATGATCCTGATAGCTGCGTCTAGGGCTGGACAGACATCATTAGTAGAGAAAGTATTGATAAAGCTATGAACAAGATAGTCCCAACTTACCGTATCTTGGCGAAGCTCAGCCTCCGCGTACCAGTTCTTCGCCAGTGGTCCCAGCGTGTGCACGAATCTATGTACCCACTCATCCTGAGGGACATACTTCCATGCCTCGTAGTATTTGCTTAAGTGGTCCTGGGGGCAAGTTTTTCCATCAAACTTGCTTCGCGCCTTTGCCAACTGGTCTGAGAACCGTAGGCGAAGGAGCTTATGACATGCTTCCCAGGTAGGGATCTGCTTCTTATGGCTTGTCCACCATCTGACTGCTGTGGCTCTGAATGCTGACTCCAGGGCCTCCATTTTCTGTAGGTCAGGTATCTGCTCCGAGAATTTTACAATAAATGGTTCAGGATCTGTCGAACCATCATACACTGGTATAGTTCTGGGTTGTGAGTCAACCCATCTGAGAGACTTGGTAGGGCAGACATTGCTGCCCCTATGGTGCTCAGATAATCAGTGTTGCCAGCTTTCTAATTCATCTTCAAAGTCCGTCATACAGGAACTACCAGAATCCCACCCTGCGGCCGGAGGATCCGTATAACCTTCTTCCTACGCAGCAATAATAGATATGGGTTCCGCATCAGCTTTATCCTCATGTCGGAGTGGTTCTGTGTACCGTTCCCCTTGTGAAGGATCCAGGGGTAGGATGACCCTGAAGTATTTCCCTTCGAATACCATCTGTCTCTTTTTTAGGTTGATGACTGCGGCATTTTCCATTTCCCACTCAATTCCTAACAGGGCCGGGTAAGGGTTGCTGTCATCAATGATCTCAATTACTTCGAAGTCTGCGAAAGTGCTGACTCCGTCAATATCTATTTGGAGATCCAGGAACCTTCCTAAAGGTACAATATTTTGCTGGTTGGCTAGCCTCAACTGTATAGGGGACCAGGCAAGGGTAGGTTTCCCCATTTGTTCCCAGGTTTGTTTGGTTAAAACATTTACATCGGACCCTAAGTCCAGAATAACATCGGTCATATCATAGGCCCCTATCTGAGCATTCAATCGCATTTCCCTGCCAGTCCTGCTGACTCGATGAACGGTTTTGTCCCGACCACAGCTTTGCAGAGATTCGCAGGAAGCGATGACGTTCTACAGCTCATTCAGAGCATCCTGATTTCTTAAAAGTTTGAGACAATTTTGTAAAAAGGTAGACAATACACTCACTTTATCAAGCGAAGCTTCGCGGGGCGGCGACTGAGGATGCATAGGCACGCTGTGTGGACTAGGGCCAGCAAAGTATTTCTTGGCCTCCATGAATGTCTCTTTCTCTCTGATGATATCAAATGCAGGGATTTTCTCAGGAGCCTTGCGAACTAGACTTTTGACAGGTCGGGTTGGTGTACATTGGATGTGTGTCGTAACTCCACTTCTTGTAACAACATTGTTGGCCACAATAGGGCGGGGCTCCACATAAATCATCTGGAGGTTCTAAGTAGGGGTAGTCTGTCGTGCCTGAATCTTAGCTATCAACTGGGGGCACTGCTCAATGACATGATCTACTGCGCGGCAATACCGACACGTCGTAGTGGGGTTCCGACAGTCGCGAGCCAAATGCCCAGCTTGGTTACAATTGTAACACACGAATTGGCTTCGGCCTCGCCCGACCATGCCACCACGGCCTCCAGAAGTACCTCGTCCTGAGGCACCCCCCTGGTAACCATAACTATCATTACTTGGGCCTTCAGTGTGCACCCGGTAAGCATCATAGGTGCGGCACACATCCTCATTATGACCTACAGATTTGCAAAAATTACAGTAGGAGTTCTTAGGTCCCTGTCCATACCTTTGCAGCAGGTAACAGTTCTCAGGTCGGTGTTGACCTGTCGTTCTGCAGAGCTCACAATAGAGAACTTGTGGTGGAAAGGGGCTCGGTGCACCTGTCGGCAAGTACATGTTTACCAGAGGGAACTGTTCCTTGTCGTGACCTTCGGTCCGACATTGCGTACACCAAACCTCTTCGCAATCAGGTTTTCCCTTTTTCATCTCGCAAAGTTCTAGGGCCATTGCGGCTAGCTGTGCTTGGATTTGAGCAATGCCAAAGTCATCCCCGACAGGGGCCGTCTCTAATTTCATTGCGATTTCCAGAGCCTCCTGCTGGTCAGCAACCTTCTGTTGCATGAGTGGGGTTCTGATATGTGGTACCAATGCTGCAATAAACCATTCCTTGTGCTGTGCAGGACTAATGGTTAAGCTGACTTGGTCCAGTAGAACTTTGAATCTCTGATCAAAATCCCCCACTGATTCGCCTCGTCGCTGTTGAATCTCCTTGAGTTCAGTGATGCTCTGTGACTCCAATTTAGGCTTCTTAAATTCTTTGATTATGGCCGCTTTGATCTCGCCTAAAGTAGGGCTCTGAGTACTGGAAAATTTCATGAACCATGTCAGAGCCCGGTCCCGAAAGGACGTAATGAGCTGCGCAGCTCGCACATCCGGATCTGTAATTTTCTTCGCGTTCCATACTGCATTGCAGAGAAACCAGAACTGTTCTGGGTCCTCTGATCCCGTGCCTTTAAAGATGGGGAGTTGAATATCATCAACAAGGTGGGCCATGGAGTTTTGGGGGGGGTTGGGAGGGGGACAGGACGTTGATGGGGGGGGGATTTACGGGGCCAAACTGTCCTGTGGCCGGAATACTCGGGCCTGGTTGACTCTCAGACTGCGATGGTATTTCAGGGGTAACGGAGCGGCGTTGTAGGGTGACCGGAGGGTTTCCCACCGAAGGGTTTTCGTCGGAATCTGACTCTTCAAGGTTTGCAGGGGTGGACGTGGTAGCCTGACCTAAGGAAGAGGGGTCAAAATCTCTGTTATACCTTTTTCCATTTCGCAGCAACCCACTTTGCTCATCGAAGGGAGTGTCACTTGCAAACATATGTTAGTACGACTAAACTAATAGTCCGATTCAACAGCAATATACCCTTTTCAGCCAATAGTATTTTAATCCTTAAGCTTTAATAAATTCAAAAACTTACCGCGGGGCCCTCTGAAGAACTGTTGTTCAACTTCGCTAACGGAGCTACTTGCGTCAAGGGAAAACTTCGTCACAAAGGCTTCCAACGTTCGCGTCATCCAAAAATCAACAGTGCGGGATACCTCGTTGTTCACGTGTTGCACAAGATTGACCCTCGCCGGGGTCCACATGGGAACCCGTCGAGCTTGGAATTTCGTCCTTGTCTCTGTTAACCTAGACAACCACTGGTGCAACTCTATGTGGATACTACCAAAGAAAATTTCATAAGCATCACAAAAACATACCTTTGTAAAAAGTCACTTACACTACACCGCAGATTGGCGTGCTCTTGCTGCGCAACTTTCAAACAGATCTCAGCGAACCAATCACTGATTTCCTTCACAGAGGGCCTGCAGAGTATAGCCCTTGAGGTACAATATACACCCCTCTTGAGCAGGTACTGAGTTCAACCGGCAACGGAACCAATTTGTTGGGCAATAGGGCAGACTCGGGTTTAATCCTTTAATGCCGCACCAACAAAAGACCCACAGAGTTGGCCCTTTCGGCAACAACCTGCGTGCAGGTTGCAGTCTCACCCGAAACAGCTATGGGGGTGCCGCAGAATCAGGTTTCTGCAAGCATAGAGGGGGATTACTATACCTTAGCCTTTTAATAACCTTATTAATCAATAATTACAAGCTTTACCATTCATTCACATATAACTTTGCAAATAAATAAACAGTCGTGACTTGCTCAACCCACTACAGGGAATTCACGTCGAAGCTAAATATTAGCAGCGATCTAACTTATCAGATGTATACAGTTATTAATGCATAAAACAAACATAAACAAAAACAACACAAGAAACCACAACACCGGATATAACGTGGTTCACACCCAGTGTAGGGGCTACGTCCACAAACTGTGTTCTATTCAACTTGCTACAAAACCACAGTTTGATCTGCGCACTCAGCTGCAGATCCTTTCAGTCCTCAAAAGCCACGCACACAGCAGAAGGCCCCTGCGCACACAGCTGCAGGTCGTTCCTCAATCTTCCTTACAAAAACCCTATGCGTACACAGCTGCAGAGGTCGTCCACGCACACAGCTGGGACTTAACCTTCCCTTACAAAATCAATCTTAGCTTCGCCTTAATCTTTCTTTCATCATAAAACCTAACCTACCTTCTTTACTCAAGCGCTTATTTATACTGCGCATTTTTACAAAACCATGGTCTTAAACCATGGGCACCCAAAACCCTAAACCGTGGATTTCAACCAAGAGTTTATTACAAAAAAAAGGAGTTTTAACTTAACCCCGACACCCCTAAGACTATTTTGAGTCCATACTCGCGGATTTATCCATCTTAAGGGTCATTAGGGTGCGCGTCCCAACAGGCAAGGATCAAAACATCTCATTAGCCACTGAAATATGGAATATCAATAGCAGGTGGAAAACCCCTTCGGCAGATAGGCATATTGCTAAAACTTTTACACCATCGGAGCATTTTTTAAACAGTAATCGGAAGTGGTGAAGACTACAGATTGGTGAGACAGTCCTATGTAGAGCTACAACTATGGAAGGAAGAAAGACTTAGTTCATGACTAGAAAACTTTAAACAGATCGGTGAGCTAGTTTTCAAAGGCCCCGCAACGATGGAGGAAATACAGACTAAGAGTTCCGATGGAGAGAGGTTTTGAGTTCCGATCGCAGACGAAATGAGTTCGGGACTCAAAAAACTTTAACAAATCAATGAGTTAGTTCTCAAAGGTGCTGTAATGGTGGAGAATATAGTGACTAAGCATTTTGATTCAGACTTCCAATGACCTCCGACATTGATGAAATTATATCAGAAGAACTAAGGATTAATCATTGGCAAGGTAAAGCTGAAAGGTGCCGAAATGTTGGTGATATGAAAAAGTAAAATGCCACCAAATTCAAGTAGCAAAATTCGGAAAGGGTAAAGACTAACCGGTGGTGAGTTAGTCTACTAAAGAGCCACAATGATGGAAAAAGAACAGACTGAAGCCTTTGCGAATAGATGAACTCTTCAATGGTCGGAAGGACTAAGAACAACATAGCGGCAAAATAGTCCACTAGGGAGCCGCAACGATGGAGAAAACAATGATTAAAGGATCCGATGGAAACTCCTACTCACCTCTGACAATGAGCAAATCAGTTCTGGACTTGAAAACTTTAAAAGCATCGGGAAGTTAGTCCACTACTGTGTCGAAACGGTGGAAAACTTACAGACTACAGCTTCTGCAAGAAGAATATCATCGAAGAGTTTAGGACCAAGCAGCTCTACGACAGTCGGAAGAACTACAGATAAACTGTCAGCGAATTAGTTCTCTGACGAGCTGCAACTGCGGAGAATACCATGACTAGAAGTTCCACAACTGCGGAGAATATAATGATTAAAGGAAGCTGATAAATCAAAATCATTGCCGATCAGAGGGAATGAAAACTACGCGTCAAATCTTGAAAAGACTAACTATCGATGAGTTAGTTTGCTAAAGAGCCGCAATGACAGAAGAAAGATAGACTATGGCTTTCGCGACCAAAGGAAAACTGCGGCGATTGGAGGATCAAGGGACCAACGTAGTGGCAAGTTAGTCTACTAAAGAGCCGCAATGGCAGAAAAAAGAGGGATTGAGGCCTCCTTGAGAAGATGAAAATTTCGGCGATCAGAGAAACTAAAGACTACATAGCGGCAACGTTCAGATAAAAGGATCCAATACATTAGTTATTACCGCTCCCGATCGTCGACGAGCGCATGATAGAGAGTGCCAGTTTTAAGATTTGGAGTGCTGAAGCTATGGCAAGCATTCAAACTTGAGGCGCCAATGGTACAGAAGACAAAGCTTCCGATCGGCAACTGCGGTGACAAAGTAGAACATTTATGGGCGGATTGAACAAGACGGGGCACTTCAGTTAAACGTCGATACACTGGTTGTTGGCGGCATTTTCACAGCAAACCACCAGTAGTGGTTATCAGCTACCACTTCAGTGATTAAAAGATCTCTCGGTGAACTAGATCTTCACAATGAATAGACACATTGTCAGCAAGGGTTTGAAGCCCTAATCGAGAAAAAACTACGACTTTCATTTTTTCTTGATGTAAACAGATCGAATTTTTAGGATCTGTAAATTTTGTAAAGGGCTATAAAGCCCAGGATTATTTCATTAATAAGGGTTCAACTCTAGGGATTTATGATCCTATTCCATTATCAAGCGTCTCATCTGGTTGATTATAAAGTATAAGCTCTTTTGTTGTGATTTGTTCAGCCATCTCTTTCTTTACTCTATGTTTATTGCTTGAATGTGCATTTAGGTAATTTTCAGATTTATTAAAGGGTCGATAGATATCATCCTATTGGTTATTTAGTGATATTTGATTTATAAACACCATCCTCAGCAGGATTTAGCCATTTATATGCATGTGTTATGTGTGTAAGTCTACCAGCCTGGTGAGTTCTCCATCCCTGCACCTTTTTGTCAAAATACTGAACAAGTTGTAACTAAAAGCCTTGTGATTGAGTGAGCTTCATGCATATCTTGAGTGTGAGAGGTTATATAGGTTATCCAACTTGATCCAATTCAGAAAAAACCCAAAAAATAGTTTAAGTTACCAGGCATCCTCGAACTACAACCTAGAGGAGTTTCCTGGAGTGATAACACATGTTATATGTTAGGATTCAAGAAAGTTGAAGGAACATGAGAAGAACTATGCAACTAATGATCTAGAACTTGCAGCCATAATACATGCTCTCAATATGTGGAGGCATTGCTTGATGGGAAGAAGATTTGAGTTAAGGACAGACCATTGCAGTCTGAAGTATTTATTTGATCAGCCTACTCTAAATGCTAGGAAAGGTAGATGGCTAGATTTTTTATGTGAGTTTGATTTTGAAATCAAACACATAAAAGGAAAAGAGAATAAGGTAGCTGATGCACTTAGTAGGAAGGGGCAGAAAATGCATGTGGCATCTGTTAGTGTTTTCCAATCAGATTTGAGGCAGCAGATTGTTAATCATACTGCTGGAGATGAAATGTATGTGCAAGTAAAGACAAATTGCGGCAACAAAGTCTTGAGAAGAGATATGAGGGATATAAATTGGAAGAAGATGGACTTATTACTTATAAAGGTAGAATTTACATTGCAAGGTTAGAATATTTGAGGAGAGTTGTTATGGATGAGATCCATCAAGCTCCATATTCTGGTCACCCTAGATATCAACATACAATTGCTACAACTAGGAAGTAGTACTTCTGGCCAGGAATGAAAAAGGACATGGCTGAATACATTTCAAGGTGCATGAAATGTCAATATGTAGAGGTTGAGCATCAACACCCTGCAGGTTTGTTGCAGCCTTTTCCAGTCCCGTAATGGAAATGGGAAGTTATTTCCATGGATTTTATTACAGGATTTCCGATGACATGGAGACAACATGATTCCATCATGGCTGTGGTGGATAAGTTGACAAAGGTAGCACATTTCATACCAGTTAAGACTACGCATAATACTGATGACATTGCAAAGATATTCATGAAGGAGATTTTCAAATTGCATGGATTGCCGAAGGCAATAGTCTCTGACAGAGATGTCAAGTTCACTTCCAATTTTTGGAAGGGGTTGTTTGTGGATTTGGGTACAAAGTTGAATTTTAGCACTGCCTACCATCCTTAGACTGATGGGCAGATGGAGAGAGTTAAACAAGTGCTGGAAGACATGCTTCGTATGTATGTGATGGACAAACCAATCAGGTGGGAAGATTATTTACACTTGGTAGAGTTTGATTATAATAATGGAAAGCAAGCATCCTTGAGGATGAGTACGTATGAATATTTGTATGGAAAGAGGTGTAGAACACTAGTGACTTGGGATAATCCAGTGAACAGGGTTGTGCTTGGTCCAGAATTGCTTAAGGAGATGGAGCAAGAGGTTGTAAAAATTAGGTAGAATCTGAAAGAAGCCCAGGACAAATAGAAAACCTATGCTAATAAGCATAGGGTGAACAGAGAGTTCAATGTTTGGGATCATGTTTACCTCAGAGTGAGGGAAAAGAAGAGTTCCTTGAAGCTTGGGAGTTGTGCCAAGCTGTCACCCAGATATTGTGGGCCATTTGAAGTGCTTGAAAGAATAGGGCCAGTTGCATATAGACTTGCATTTCCTGCTAGCACTAGAGCTCATCATGTTTTTCATTTTTTTTTTGCTTAAGAAATATATACATGACCCTAACCACGTGATAAATTGTGATGTGATTCAGGTGGAACCTGAGGGAGAGTTTTGAATCAAGCCAATGCACATCCTTGATAGGAAGGTCACCATGCATCGAAACCGAGCCATAGGACAGGTAAAGGTGCAATGGGAGCACTACGGTCCTAAAGATGCTATGCGGGAGTTGGAGGATGCCATGCGGTTGGCACATCCATTTTTGTTCAATTCTGTAGAGCAATGAGGTGATTCTTGTGTATTGTTTTGTTCAATTTTGTAAGCACCGAGGATAGTGCTATTGAAGGGGGATGGGAATGTAACACCCCAGTTTTGACCCCATTGCATTAATCTATATGATGTAAATATTATATCGAATCATGATAAGGAGCTCAAGGCCAAGGCCCGGTCATTGATTAATGTTTGGTATATAGGTGATGATGGTTGATGCCTATGGTTTATGTGCTAAGGCAAGCACATTTGTAAACATCATGTAAATATGCAAGTTAATGAAAAACCCACAGCCATCAATGTCAATGCAACAAATAATGAGATGGGGGCATGATTTCCCTAAGGATAAGGGGGTGGGAATGTCAACCTTGAGACTGTTTGGGGAAAATCCATGTGTCATGGGGAGAACCCATCAGAACTGTCAACTACCCTCTTTCTTGTCTTCTCTTCCCAGCCATTTATTTTGCTAGAAGGTGGTTGAGGTAGTTATTTCTTGGAAGAGGAAGAGTATGGAAAATTTTGAATTGGGAAGAGCACCCAGTCCTAGAATGTTATGTTTCTCTTGCATGGACAAGAAAACACCATAACCGTATGCCAGTATTGACCCACACGTTCACGTTTTGGATTTACTCTCATGTTTTGAGAGCTGCAGGATTTCTAGTTTAGGGGTCATTATTCATTCATTCATCCATCCATATCCATTCTCCATTCACAGGAAGCTTTAGAGAAACTGATTTCTACCTGTGTATCCTTCACGTTTTGTGAGTGTTTAGTGACATTGTGGTAGCAGCGGAGCCCTACCTATGCATCCTTCACTTCGGTGAGTGTTTTTCCCTTGGAAATACTGTGATTGCTATGTCGCATCATTATCTTAAACTAGAGAGTGTATGATACCCTGTTACTTGTGTTCCAGAGTAAACTTGTGTTGTAGAGTCTCCTTGTGGTTGTTGTGTTGTGCACCCTGGTGCGGGTTAGAGATATGTAGAAGAATTAGGAATGGGAGATAAACCTAGTGTGGAACCTCACAATAATATAAGAGTGGATGGTAAACCTGCTATGCACATCCTGAAGAGCACTTGAAGGGAAGGTGTAACATGAGGGACTGTGGAGCAGAGAAGGGGACACTTCCTTGTGCTGGGTGTGTAGGAAGTAGGGAAGCTAAGCTAGATAGGTCTTGTGAAGGTGCTCTTAGCTCTGTAGATGAGCTCACTAGCTTAGAAGTTCTTCCTACCCATTGCCTTAGAAGCTTGATAAACCCAACTAGAAGGATGGCTTGGTTGGTGGCCTGATAAACCCATTTGTTGGCTTGGAAGTGTCTTGTTGTGCTTGACCTAGTATGAAACCTTTTGCTGGATAGTCTGATAAACCCAACTGCGAATTCTAGCTTGGCTAGTTAGCCTGATAAACCCAGCAGTGAGATGGCTTAACTGTGAAAAGTATGATAAACCCATTTGTTTCCTTGACTGTTCCTTGAAGGTGAATGTTGGCTTGACTACGTATAGTCTGTGAACCCAACTATGAGATGGCTTGGCTAAGTGGCCTATGAAACCCATATCTTGGAATGTTTTCCCTTATAGCCTGATAAACCCAACTATGTTGGCTTGGATGAGTGTTATTGCACCTGGGCTATGTATGAGTCTGCTAGTGTTCCCTTATTCCTTGAGGAAATCATGCCCAGATCGAGGGTGGAAGTGTCACTGAGAGACTAAGGAGCACACTGGCCTATGGTTGGGAGGAACGTTGCAGCGACATAGCTGGTTGTGGGACAAGTTCTGTTCAAGATAAGTGTTCGTTTCTATGTTATTCTCTGCAATTGTATTTCTTTTTTTGCAAATGGCTTAATGGAATGTGATGAACATGTTACTATGTTGAACTGATGCATTGTTCCTTTGAATAAATACAAGTATATGCATCGATGTACATTTTTCCATCAATGCATTTCAAACTAAGTTGCAGGGTAGATTGTCTAGATTGATAATGGCCTAAATGATCAGATCGATCCAAGAATTCAGTGGAAAAGTCAAGTTTTCTACTAGAAATATTCCTCTTTTCAATTTGTAGGTTTGCGGGATGTGGGATGCGGAATACCATTTCGCATATTTTGGTTTCCACAGATTCCCTTCCATAAATTCCTCTTGGCAATTTGCGGAATGCGAGATGCAGGATAGCGATGTCATGATTTCCATAATTCCCAATCCCGCAAGTCAAATTTTCCGTGCCATCGATCTTTGCGGGATGATTCTCCATTGTCGATTTGTTTCTGATGCAGATGCAATATGCGGCCTGCGGGAAGTGAGATTGAAAATTTCATAACTTCCAACCCCGCAAATCGGTCTTTCTGCACCGTTGATTTTTGCGGGTAGATTTTGAACTGTTGATTTGGTTCCAATCTGCAAGATCATTTGGGATCATTAATTTCCATCGCATTTTCTCTCCGCCATCCAATCTACTCTGAGATATTTCCTTGCATATCATCGAACTGATCAATGGAATATGGGAGGGAGCATGATATTGTTGTAAATGTCGAGATTTGGTCGCAACCATTCCCTGTGTTTCGATGAGCAGTACAGGCTCTCGATGAAATTTTTAATTCCGCATGATAATGCGGTATGGGTATGTGACAAATTTTTCAAGCAATCTTCCAATTCTTAGGTAGCCTCATTTGGTTTGTAGTGCTTCCATTGGGATTTTATATCATTGATGGCTTGTTTCAAGAGTTTAACTTCTTTCATGTTTAGAATTCATTGTGGTTTAGTTTGAAACTCTCCCTCTAGTTCCACTTGGATCACATTCAAATAAATTACATGAGTAGGATCATGAAGATATATTTAAATAAGGAAACATCAAATATTTTCTGATCTTTTATATCATTTGGTAGGGAAATTTGATAGGATACTAATCTTATCCTTTCCAAAATTTGGAATGTTCCATAGAACTAGGGTTCCAACTTTTCTCACTTTACCATATTCATTTTACTTATTTTTTGTTTAACTTTTAGGTAGGCATGGTATCCTTCTTATAACTCCTTGTATTGTTATTTATGATCTGCATAACGCTTATAATACCCCAAAAATATACACATTGTATTTTGGCTAAGTGTTATGTGAACACTTGAACCTTGTGTTTTGTAGGTACTACATACTTTGATATATTATTATGCTATGCCAAAATATGAATCTCAATGGACTATGTGGGAAAACCCTATGCATGAGGGGTCCTAGTTTCTATAGTGAAAAACAATGATAAACAAAGAATAGTGAAAAACTTAAACATAAATTTCAAATAAAGAGAAAATGAATAAAGAGAGACAAAATGAAAACAATTATGATATATCAATAGACACATTTAGCAATGTAACTCCTAAATAGGTTTCACCACCTAAAAGACTCGCTAATAATAGTAAACTCCTCCTCTACAAAATAGAGTGAAAAATGATGCCAATGGATTAATTCCTTTAGTTGTTTCTATTGAAAGAGTGAGAATGAACAAAGAAAAAATATAGATATAACTATGAAAACAAAGAATAAATATAAATTCGAATGGAAGAATTGATAGAATAGAAAAGAACTAAAAATATTAAATCTGTAACTTTCAGAGAATTGACTATTGAAGGGGGAATGAACTAGCCACTTGATATATGTGAATAAATGGAAAAGGTACAAGGTCAGTCATGTTCAAAAATCATATACGTTGATAGAGTTTTAACAGCATAGGTGTTGAGTACCAACAATTAAGAGAATTTCCTAGGTACTATAACAACAATATTTCTTGTTGGATGACACAGATATTGGCTATTAGATTGGATCACGATTGGATGGAGTACATCCTAGATCTGTGGAGAGGATGGTTATGGATATATGCAATTAAAATGAGTAAAAAAGATGAAACAAATTACAAACCCACCCCTAGAAATACCAAGATCTAAGTCGAGGATGACTATGGGGAAACAAAGACTAAATTTTCCTACATATCTATGGTTAGGTAGATCAAATAATGACCTACAACAGTTGCATATTGACCTATGTAATCTGAATAAATGAGTTTCTAAAATTTAAATTTTATTTTCCTAAGTAGTATTGATTTATGAGATATAATTTTTATTCATACGACTATGCATGCATCTTATTTCTAATGATTCAAAGTTGGTTAAGGGAAAGTATTGATGATACTTGTGACATGGGAAATAACTATGTTTTGCAAGCCCTATAGTAATCTAAAAGTATGATATTCAAGTACTTGTAAATGGAATAAATCTAAAAATGTGCAAGTAGTATACTATGCTGAAAAGAGAAAGAAATATGCTGTTGCATATCAGAAATAGATAAATAGATGGTTAGTGCTACTCTTAACTCTAGTACAATATATCGATTTTATGTGTTCCTAGATGGTACATTGGGAAAGATAATATAGTGCAATATATTTATTTTACATGTTCCTAACTGTTGCATTGGGTAGAAAAATGTTGTACATATATTGAGTTTATATATTCCTAACTACTACATTACAAATACAAGTCTATTACAGTAAATTTATTATGTAAAATGATCCTAACTACTGCATTGGAAAGTAGAGTCTAGTTCATAATATTTATAAATTCTTGCCATAACGATTGCATTGGGAAATCAATCTAGTACAAGTGTTACGATTGTCAATGTAATCCCTAACTGTTTCAATAGGAAACATATCTATGGCAAATTGATTAAGTATATTGATCCTAACGATGGCTTTAAGCCATACAATGTATCACATTATAATTGTATAAGGTAAATGATGTAAAAAGCAAAGATTTGTTAGAGTATGAAACATAATTATGTATTGAATAAACAAATACGCATATATAAAGTGGCATGAAAATATATCTAAAAGAAATATAAGATATAATTTGAACTGCAAAATAATTCTTATTTTGGATCTATAATAAGGATGATATCGACATTAGAAATGTTAAAGTTCTAGCCTAAGATCTATATGTCTATTATCTTTACCCTCTAACTACCTTAGGGTGAGTAAGTCAATAGACATTCTCAATCTGTATTAGGTTGAATGATATAATCTTGGGTTGCATCTTGCCCCAGGAAATCGAGATTGCTCTAGAAGGATATTGATCATATAAAAATCCTAGCATGAGATAAGAAAATAAAAGCTAGGATCTAATATTTTCCCTAGACACATGTGTAATCATGATATGCAGCTAAGAACTATAAATTTCATAAACATATTATTAATTGATCTACCTATAAATCTAATGCATGGGTAGACACTAACTAAGACCACCCTAATCTAAGAAACATAGTCACATAAACAAATAATAAACAATCCCCTTTAAAATAGTCCTTGAAACAATTGAGCTACAAGTGTTTGCATAATTGCTCAAATTAATTTTGGAGCATGAGGGACCCCTCTTAAACTATACTCTCTCAGAAATCATGATAAGGATTGAATATGATAGGGGGTTAACTTACATGAGTACCAGGAAACGGGTTGAGGAGACTTGAACTAACGATCAACTTCTTGCCACAATGGAAAAGAATGTACAATAGAATCAACACCCATTTCATTGAATATGGTTTTATTCTAGTCCAAGCATCGTTAAAGAGAGGAAAAAGTGACCTTTCTAAAACCCAAAACCATCTTTCTAAACCACAAACAACAAGGTTTCTAAAGCCTCAAAAGTGCCAAATTTAGGTATGTACGGTGTCCGATATTGACACTTTTGGAACTCATTTGTTCACTTTTTAAACCCAATTATCTAGTTTTGAAGCATGTATTTATAATTCATAAACGTTTTTTTACATTCTTAAATTTTTTTTGCACTTTTGGAACTCATGTTTGCACTTTATGAAACAAATTATGGACTTTTGAAACCTATTTTCCACTTTAGATGGGATGTTTTTAGACTTTCTTAAACATTTTTTGCACTTTTTTAATCGATTTCTAAAATAATTTTTATGTACGTTGTGTGACAAGACTACATTGATATGAAATTTTATCAAGCATTAATAATCTTGTATCTACAAACAAAGAAATTCAAAACAAAAATCTCATTAAAATTTAATATTTTTACTATATTAATAATTTTGTGTAAATAACAAAAAAAACATAAAAAATGATTACATGTGTCCTTCATAGGAACAATAAATGTCGACTATATCACAATACTAAGGAAATTAGAAGAAGATAAAAGTAAAGATAATATAGAAGTGTCAATTGTCCCTTTGCACCCAAATCGAATAAATTAGTTTTAGTTGATGTTTTGACTACTTATGAAAAAATAACAACATTTGTAATCACAACAATAACAAGCCATTAAATTAATAAACACATAGATTCCATCGAAGTAAATACTAACCAAGTGTTTTTGGTGCTCAAAATTTCGTAACAATAATATTAAAATCTAATGAATTAAAAAAAACATTCGAAAGGAAGTAACATAAACAAATAATTAACTATTAGAATATATGATGCAACAACAAGTAGTCTATTACAAGTTTTTGACAATGCTTAATGAAGATAGGAACGATTTGATATCAAACATTACAACCAATTTGAAAACAACCCGACAGACACTTCCAACCAAATATTTATCTTCCTTAGAAGATACATCAAGAGGTTCAACAAAAATGAAATTTTCAGTAGGTTGTCCTTGTCTCTGTGCACCCTCAAAGGCACTAATAGTTATACGTTCAACTGTAAAATTTATTTCCAAACTCATGACTCATGTTTGCACATATTTGAAGGTTTTTTCCTGAATCATTTTTAGAGCATTTATGAGAGGACAAATTTTTTTTTTTGTCAAATGTTTTGATCTACTTGTAAAATTAGAAACTCTACAAGCTCATTAAGCTAGATTGAACCCCATTGTGACAGAAGAATGAATAAGAAAGAATAATTTCAATGTTAGAATGATCAAAGAATCATGGTGAAATTGTTCATACAAGAGGAAAATATTTGACATCATAACATTAATCTCATAATCATTAACATTATGTAATACATACATGATACAATAAAGAGAATTTGAATCATCTAGGAGTGATTCAAATTCCATGACTTGGACTGACTCCAGAGATCACTAAGTGTGGAAAAATCACAACTAGAGGCTCACTACTGTAACTTTGGACAACTAAAACACCTCACAATGAGTTAACTGAGCAAGGTAGGTGAGAAACGGCTCCCAATATCCTTAATTCATGCAAGATTGGTGATATACTAACTAAATATGAACTAATTGATGGAAATCAATGCATAAATCAACATCGACTATGGTGAACTGATGGTGAGACTCCCATGAATCAGTTTGAGTTCCTAAAATATAGGCATGGGCCTTTGGAGCTCCTAAACTCATGCAAACTAGCACATCAAGTGGTATGTGGGCCCGAGATAACTTCATAATGGCACTAATGTAGTGGAAACATACTCCTAAGATAGGAAGCAAACATTTAGACTATGATCATCATGGGAGGATTACAAATAATCCTAACAACCCCCCTTAATCCATACTTGGACAAACTGGGCCCTGAAAACTAAGACCAAAGGTCACCCATCAATCTAATGCAAAAAGTAACTTCTTAATCAACTGAGGAAATGGGGAAAACCTCTTGGGAACAACCCCTCCCCCACCCCTCAAAAAGGAACACCAGGGAACTGGATCAAGCTTTCACAGCAAGAGACAAAATTCTCATGAGTAAAAAACTTTGTGAGAAATTTCTGCAGTCTACACCTCTCTGGAGAAATAATGTAATGTGATGGTCTATGTGTGCACTTGTTCCCTGATATAGTTCATGTGAACCTCTCCACCTCATTCCAATATGATGCTAGATAGGAGAACAAATGTTGCTTCATTTGCAGCCATACTTGCATATTTCAAACCTATGTGATAGTATGGAAGAGTTCAACTTGGAATTCCATGCCCTTGGGGCTTTCTTGATCCCATACAATGGGTTCGTCATATTTCATGCTAAGAAAGGATCATTTGTGTACCCATTTGTATGTTCCATGTATATTTGTTCTTCTAATTTAACATGTAGAAAGGTAATTTTATATCTTCTTTCTAGATGAAGAGAGACATGATCCAATGTCTCATTGTTCTTCAGTGAATCATATTCCTTATCGAGTGCTTGCTTCCTTGGTTTATCATGGCAAGGTACTTTGCAAAACTGTTGATCAGACCTCACCATTATGTAGCACCTCTCTGGGAGTTTCTAGAACGTCTATGGGAGAAGTGGATTTGTATGACATAGCGTGAGGCTCTGATATTGAAACTGAGATATGGTTCTCCCTTTTTAAATGAATTTCTAGCCATGTACCCAATAGCCTCAACAAAATGTTCAGCATATTTAGGCCTAGGATTCAGAGTAGGGACTATATATGATTATGGATATGATTGAAATTCATCTTCAATACCAATATTTGTTTCAAATTGGTCCTCTTCTTCAGATTCTAAATCTAAAACATTAGTAGAAACATAATCATATGCAAATGTTTTAGCTATAATGAATTTACCTTCCATTTTAAATGCCTCCATAGATTGCACTAGATCTAAGTATGGAAAAAATGTAACAACTCGTATCCCTTGGATTCATGGTTTCCAACACCTTTCACTATCAGCTTCCCAGTAGAGATATATGAGATCTCCACTGAGTCAAATTCAGATACAACTCACTTCGGTTAGCCTATATGAGTCATCTAATATACAGACAACAAATTTTCTACTAAAGAAGGCACATAAAGGACATTTATGAACATTCCATGTTCTAATTCTATTGTACCCTTTCCTGTATCTTGGATATGAGTATCATCTCCCATATGAACATTTGGGCCATCAATCAGATTTAGTGAAGAGAATGATTCTTTGGAGGAAACTGTGTGATTGGATGCTCCTAAATCAATCAGGAATGCTTGATATTTTGAAAATATAGCCTTCAGTGCATTTCTTCTCTCATGATATTTAGTATTGCCTCCAAAATTAGCCTTCCTTGTTCCCTGAGGGAAGGAAAAATTATGTTGTTCAAGAAGTATTGACATCTGATCTATGGTTTTCCTCATACAACCTTTCTCTAAATGGTTTATTTTCTTATAGTAGGAACACTTAGCCTTATTAGATCTCTAATGTTTTTCCTTATTAGAGCGTAAGGCTCCATCTGGTTGATCAAACTCCTCTGCTTCAAATTCAACATTATTTTTGTCCTTCCCCTTCGGTCTTCCTTTAGCTTGTGCATTCTTGGTCTCTCAAGCCAAGAGATATTGATTCTTGGAGGCTGTGAGGGATCCCATTTGGATCAACTTGTCATGTTCTTGAATGAGAGATTCTTTGAATGCATCAAGTGAAGGAATTCATGAGTTTTGGGTTTTTACTTTCATGTAATGAAAGGTGGACACAAACACTAAAAATTATGTGCCAAGATTTCTTAGAATGGAGAGCACCAATTGCTCATCCTTCTTGTCAATTCCAAACTGGTTGCATTTCATGACAAAAGACTTGAACTTGGAGAAAAAATTTTGGATGGTTTTGAATTCTCCGGGTTGAAGAGAAATCTGTTCATTCTCTGAAAACTTTCCTCTGATCTCATCCTTCGTACTAAATAATGATTCAAGCTTCTGCCTTAATTTCGTTGGAGTTTTTAATCCATTAAGGTGGAAGAGTAACTCCCTGGTTATATGAATGAACATCAAACCAAAGGATTTATCCAATTTGTTTGGATACTTTGATTTATCTAAAGGCTACTGGGATTTGACCTCCTTACCCCTTGTCACCCTATACATACCTCTGGTGTACAACATAATCTGCATATCTTCCCTCCAATCCAGATAATTGAAGGGTGTGGGGATCCTTAGTGTCAAGGCTGTTGAATACTCCATTTTTCATCTTCAGGAGCAACACAATTCTTCTGAATTCTTCATTCTACTTGTTAAAAAATTTCAATTAGAAGGAAAACTAGTTCAATCACTCTCTACTTCGACATGTGCACATTATCAGGGTGCTTCACACCTGGCTATACTTCTTTGAATAAATCCAAAGGGAGCAAGGAAAATATACCATGAATTATGTGGAACCAAGTTGCTTATAGCTCATCAATGGAAGTTTTCGAGGATTGAAATTGGCCTGAGCACCCACTCTGATACCATGTAAAATTAGCAAAGCTAGAGGATCATCAAGATGAATTCAACCTCACTATGACATAAGAATTAATAAGGAAGAAGAATTTCATTGTTAGAATGATCAAACAATCATGGTGAAAGTATTCATACAAGAGGAAAAAATTTGACATCATAACCTTAATCTCATAACCATTAGCATGCATCTAATGCATCAACGATAAAATAAAGCCTAAACAGAGAACTTATCAGCACAAGAACTTTCAAGATTAAAGCATATAAATATCATAAAACAAAATTGCTCATACAGAAATGAAAATGCTTATATACCAAAGGTTGGAAAACATCATATAAAGGAATGGCAACATAATATGATCAAATAAAAGATTAACTTGCTCATTAAGGAAAATGAAGTTACTTTTACACATTAAGTGTGAGCCACAACATATAAATAGTGAGGCAAAGATTTCACTTAAATATATGAAAATTTAGTCATCAGCAACTACTCTGAAGCATAGGTGCATTTTTTATTAGTGTGAGGTTAATATGCAAGAGACGAATGCCCTGAAAATGTCAATGCTTCCATATAGAAGCATTAGATACAAGTAGGAACAAGATAACCTCTACAATCATAAGAATAGAAATCTTATTGCAACAAGAACAAGGTGCTCATGATAAATAGTTCAAGATTTAAAGATTGCTCAAAGCCATATAAATATTGAGTAAAATATGATTGAAATAAACATGACATGAGATATAGATAAATCAAAATGTTTAATATGATCAACATATAACAAATTATGATCAACTCATGATATCACTTATAAAAATTTATGAAATGACAAGTCACTAATGGTATTAATCATGGGTTCATTTTTTGTTAACACTATGTAAATATGCAAGAGATGAAATGCCCTGGAAATTTCAATGCTTCCATATTGGAATGTTAGAGACAAATAGCATAGGAACTAGATACAATCTCTGCAATACACGAAAAAGAAACTATAT
Source organism: Pseudotsuga menziesii (assembly GCA_001517045.1). Classification (NCBI taxonomy): domain Eukaryota; kingdom Viridiplantae; phylum Streptophyta; class Pinopsida; order Pinales; family Pinaceae; genus Pseudotsuga; species Pseudotsuga menziesii. The sequence goes on from LPNX010144995.1 coordinate 545,103, forward strand.
CCCAATTAAATAACTTATGACAAGCCAAAAAATATGATATCACATAGATTAAAAAAATGGTTTTACCTAAGAATTTAATTAGCAAGAGTATATAATGATCATAAAGATATTACTTATAAAAGAATGAAATTACTTTTACACAAAGGTCAGCAATAACATATAAATAAAGTAAATAATGATCACTAGATAACACATATGAGATTGTTCTTATAAAATTGTTTTTATAAACAAAACAAAGAAAATAACAAATTAAATATTAAGTATATTTAAAAAATATTAAGCATTAGATGGTTTATAGTTATCATCATGACAAAATACTAGAGATCCATGTCCTTAAAAGATGCAAATATTTCCATATAAAAATGTGAGACAAATATATAGAAAGAACAAGAAATAATATCTTAATAAACATGATTAGAAGCAAAACCTAAATGAAAAAAAATCAATAACAGAAAACTTAAATACTTTATCGTACTGATCTGAATCTACAAAAAACACAGTTAGAAAAACAGTAAAGGAAAGATAAACTTTTACTTATAACCCTCTGAAGAAATGTGCCCAGAAAATCCTAGTCTTCTGTTCTGGTCGCGTAGGTGGATCCAGAATGGTTGTTTCAATTCAAAAAATAAATTATAATAAAAACTGCGGTAAGAAATGACCAAGTTACGGCCATTTTTTATAACTGTCATTTTTATTACCGAAATGAAGCCCAAAAGCACCCATTTTTCTATTTTGGTCGCGTGGGTGGATCCAGAATGGCTGTTCCAATTCCAAAAATAGATTATAATAAAAAAAACCAGTAAAAAATGACCAAGTTACGACCATTTTGTATAACTGTCACTTTTATTACCGAAAGGAAGCCCAGAAATGCCCAGTTTTCTATTCTGATCATGTGGGTGGATCCAGAATAGTTGTTTCAATTCCAAAAACAGGCTATAATAAAAAAATGGTAAAAAATGACCAAGTTATGGCCATTTTTTATAACTATCGTTTTTATAATTAGAAGAAATATCTCTGTGAGGAGAGCCCTGAAATCATGTAGATCTACAGAAAAAACATAAGATTTGAAGAGAAGCCTAATGGCTACCAGATAGAAAGCAAATCTACAACAAAATGACAATGCCCAAATGATAATCGTTATTGATTGAAAGATATAGAAGGTATTAGATCATAGCAACCCGCTCTGATACCATGTTAGAATAGTAGAGTCAAGCTAAACTAGTTAATATATATAACTTACCAACAACATATCATAAAAGATAAGAACAAGAAAAGAAAATGACAAGAGAACACCGATATAGATGGTTCACCCTAATGAATGGATTACATCCACGGGAAGGTAGTCTTCTATTATCTCGAGAATGTCTTCTCCAATCTTACAAGAGAGCAAAGCACAAATACCCCAAAGAATATAGATGATGTACAATAGTGTCACAATAGTACCGCTACTACATCAAGAATACATGATATGTAGAGACTCACTTGACCCTATTATATACTAAGAGATGAGAATGAATTACTCTCACATATTGCATGTGGGATAATATAATTCTCCAAAATAACATCTCTTAATACAATACCATCGACAAATACTCTACACAAGTAAATACACCACCATATCACTATGGGTTAAATGTATTACTCTTTTACATCAGATTGTAAATGACTTTCGACATAATACAAAGACATTATTACCTTCCAAGGAATATAATATATTCCAAGATTCCCCATGGAACTAATGAAGTTGAAACATACTCTTGTGCTAGGAAACTGAAATTTAGACTACGGTGGTTAAGGGAGGATTACAAACAATCGTAACACTAGTCTCCCAATAATTTTTTGAACAAAAGCATCACATCAATTACATCTTTGGAAGTCCAAATTCCAACTTCAAAATTTTTAATTCACATAATTGCAAAAAATCAATTGCATTTGGCCTTGATCTATACAAATTAAAATTATGTTTGAAATCACATTCTTGGTTGACAGTTTCAGATGTCTCGCCCCCGTTTTAATGGTTCCTAAATTTTAAAACAAAAAACATTCCATTTCTTCAATTCCATCATCATCCTCTTTTGATTTTATCTTCCCATCAGAGGATCCGTATGAAGCACCAACACTCACATGTAAAAACACAAATCAAATGATGTATTCTATAAAGAAAAAGATAATCAAAATACATAATGAAACCTAACATTGTAAATATAAATATGAGTACCTTCATTTCGCTCGTTTAACAATGACTGAAAGAATTGGTTCATGTATAATTCTTGTTATAACATTTCCATAATTGAAACAATGCAGAGATCTCGAATTTCGTTTAGAGAACAAAGTATTGTAGCTCCACCATAGAGATATATGAGAGTTCCTTGGGATGATGTCGAGTTTGTCATAAAATAGTCCAAAAAATCCAACTCCATTTCTTTTTTAAAGACATATGCTTGTGGTTGGATTCTTAGAAATTTGAATGTTCAGAAATCAAACAGAGGCATGTTTACATTGGTTCAATCCATGTTCAAAAAATAAACAAAGGAGTGAGACCGTCTAAGCCAACTATCTGACAATTTATAAGAGATAATATTGTATAATAGTCATTCTAAAAGTATTTAATGATGCCAACAACGTCATATTATACCATAGTTTTTTTTTTCATTGTGAATATAGAAAAGGATTTTTGAATCAAATATGAGGCATTTATATTTCTTATGAAAGAACAAGTAAAAGTTTTTGTATTTTAAACCAAGAAATATAACAAGTGAATAATATATGTCTATGTCCAGCCATATAAATAGTTTCACATGTCAAACACAACTAGCTCCCAACACAGTGCATTTTGGAAAGTAACTAATCCCCTTCAGTGTCTTCCACAATGTATATGGAGAACAAGTTTCAGAGATAAATCTTGCATTATTCTTTCATGCAATACATAGTGACATTGATTTCTTTTTTCATAATAGATATTTGCAAAATGGTAGAAGCTTGTTTTGGAAATCAGAAATCATCCTCCTATGTTGTTCGATTCCATTTTTTCATCGGACACTTGAATTTCCTTTCATTACATATAATACTACAAAACTATTTAAAATGATATGGAGCAATTTTATAAACCTAAATCACATTTTTGCCACACACACATTGTTTTAAGAATAAAAATCACATTGAGTTAACACTCAAATATTCAATAATCATATTTCTACTTGTTGTTTCATCTTTGACCCATTTTCAATACTGCAAAAGAGTTTCAACCAAATTGATCGCTAAATTATCTTAACCGAAATGATTCTCATTTTCGTCTCATTTATATCACGTAGACATTTAAAAACTTAGACACATATTGAATTGTTTTGTTTTGCACACAATCATCACTATGGATTCTTTTGGGGAACATGCCAATGAGCCATTTTTATACACATCAAGTATTGTACACCATTTGTTCCAAGTCTCATCTGAAATCAAGACAAGAGTTATGTTTTCTTTTTGAATTTACTTGTTAGCAACATCCAACATATCCAAACATTCATAATAAAAATTATGCAATGCAATAAATATTAAATGCAAATAGAAACTGAAGTCAGATTATAATGTTTGTAGTGGTGTATTGATGTTCGAAAGAAATAATATAGATACTTGCAAACGTAATTATGGAATGTGACATTTTATAAGTAGTTTTTCCTATCGCTACAAATTCACTTCTCTCTACCCTTGATGACTTGATTAATAAAATGAGTGTCAACAAATTCTTTATTAGAAATATTTTCCTGCTTAAAAAAAAATTCAATGAATTTTTCTATAACATCCTTTCACAAAACATGACCTTTATTAAATTCATATGTAGGATCAACAAATTTGTATTTGACATTTTCAATTATATTCTGATGCACATATATAGTGTTATGGCCATCCAATATATATTAATTTATTGTATCTAGTTCAATTTTATTTTCTTTAAATTTATTAATAGGTTCCTTCACCTCCCAGTTGAACGGAATCAAAATTTGCTCCTAAAGATTCGTCTAGTGAAATTTGTGACAGGAGATAGAACTACCCCAACTACAACAACTTCATTCGCTCATAGAAATTGAATATTTGGAGGTGCAAGATAACATCTTTTGACATCGATGGAAAAAAAAATATTATAAAGAAAATAATTTCTTTGTAGTCGTTGGCTTCTTTCTGACATCTCAAAACATTTTGTATACTTCTCCATCATCACCTTTGAAGGAATAACTTTCAAAGTCTTGAACAATGATTTAAGTACATCGTTTACTAGTTCATATATGCTAGATATTCTAAGGTATTAGAGATCATTTTCATTGTAAACATTTACTAGCTTGTTGTCAAACTTCATTTAATAGAGAGACACATATTCCTTCTTCTTAGTAAATATTCTTCTAAGTACCTATAAAATTCCATTTTTCAAGTGGGTGGCCATATTTGATCTAGCTTGATTTTTTGGATCATGATATCACAATATCCATTCATGGTTTGCGCAAGACTCATCATTGGTGTCAAATTGTTTCATTAACTTAGGGAAAAACATAGAAACCAGAATATCCATTTATGTTAAAGAGAAGTATTTCCTTCAACAACCTCTACCAAGACATGCAACATCCCTTCTTCAAAGACTTTTGTAGACATGATGATTCCAATCCTTCTTTGTTGTTCTTCAACAAATACATATCGGTACAAATATGGATATATATTAATTCATGTTTTCCATATACAAAAACCAATGAGTATCGCTAAGTCCTATTTTGTACTCAGGATGTATTTTAAGAAACAATGTGAATGGAAATAAAGTATCAAAATCCTCTTAATAAGATATTGTTATACGTACACAATTTATTTTTAACATTATTTTACAGAAACCCATATATGAGGAGGCGGCGATCGTTCATGTAGAAATTCTAAATCCAAGGTGGAATAAGGAATTTCATAAATAAGCTAAGGGTCTAAGTAGACAACTAAACTCACAGAGAATTGCAAAGAATTAGCATAAAGTGTGAAGAAGAATAATGAACACAAATGAAGAGTGAAACTCATATGAATGAAAATTTATCGTCTCAATATTATTCATTAAAGAATGATATGGTTACATAAATAATACATCTTTATAGAGGAAAATCAAATTTCCAAAGAGGCTACTAAGACTAGCTCATAAAGCGGGCTTACTTTAAGGAAAAAAATCCCAAGGTGTGGAAAGCAGTCTCATAATATGTCTAGGACCTCATGAGTTAGAAAAAATAGTATGGTCAACTAATTAGTGGTGGAAAATTTCTATAATCATGGATTTTGGAGAGAAAATCATGGAGGATGGGTTTTCCACAAAAGAGGAAAGTTGTTAGTCAACTAGCTTTATCCTAATCTAGTGAAAAGTTGAAAAAGAAGGACAAAATAATTCTAAAGAAGGAATGCACCCTTTCCATTTTGGAAATTCATAAAAGAAGTAGAATGTTATCCATAATCTTATCTAGGTTCTCTCAGGATAATGATAGAAAATGGTGGTCAAATATGACAAAATATGGCCAACTACCTAGTGTACACCTAGAAAATTAAACAAATGATTAATAATTATATCCTAAGTATATGGGTGGGTTTTTAATACTCCAATAACCCCCCTTAATACTGAATTTATGTGAGTAAATATGAGTCCAAAATTTAAGTCTAAAGAAAAAAAGGCCTTATGGTCACCCTTTACATGATTTATCCATGTGAACTAAGGAAACAGGGAAAACCTCATGGGAACAAAACCGTTCCTAAAAAATGGACATGAAAGGTAATCCTAAGATGTTGAAATGATACTTCTCCAAACTAAATGCTAATGTATGAAGGAATTTTCTTATTTGGAAGAAGAGAAATATGCTCAACTAGATCAGGGACATAGACAGTTGCATGATGGATAGTATAATCATGTAGAACAACTAAGATCCTTTGATGTCTAAGTAGGACTGAAATATCTTGAAGCATCAATAGAGAGGGTTAATCATATCCAAGATGATATGATGATTTGGGATTCGAACAAGTAGAGGTGAAATCAAATCCAAATACGTGAAACAAGTGTCCAAGTGAATGCATAGGCTCTCGAGCTTCATTTTGTAGAAATGACAGCTTTTGTATTATTAAGAAACAGAGACTTGATGCTATGAATAAGCACAAGATGTTGATCTTGGTACAAAGATAATTCTCACAAGAATGCATAAAGAAATTATAGAGAAAAATAATGATATTGAATACATTAGAAGTGGAGAATAATCCAATATATTTCCATCTATTAGTTATCAACATAGTGTACATAAATAATACCTCCTTGATAGGTAAAATCCAGTTTCTTAGGAGACAACTTAGACTAGTTCATAAAGAAGACTAATTAAAATATGATAAACACCCATAGGTGACTAAATAACTTTCCAAATTAGTCAAGGAGCTCACGAATTGACTAAAGCATGAGTGAGTTGTAAGGAGTGATGAAAACACATGCTAATCATGGAATTTGTAGAGAAAAATTGAACAAAAACGCAAAAAGTTACTATGAAAGTGATCTTTCAATATTTTCTAAAGAAGATTCAAATCCTCCCAAATTCAAATGAAATCCTTCATAATTATCTCAAGTATGCTTCTGATAGGTCGTAATATGTATTTTTCTTTCAACTTAAGGTCTACAAAGTTTATCTTCATCCCCAAATTAAAGGACTAAAACAGTGATTTAAATTTTTTTCTATTTCAAGCTAAATGCATACAATTCTATAAAATATTAAAAGGATCTCAAAATATTACTTAGATTAGCTGAAATTAATCTCTAAAATACCTTTTTAGAGGATTCCTCAGCCATCTACAACAAAAAGAACCAATCAAAATGGTAAAAAATGGAAGATTCTGTGTTAATTTTTCAATATCCTGTGACTTTCACGTGCTATGTGCGATTCTCTGTAGACTTAACATAGAGCGTGTCACCGACCAACCCTACACAAGTTAAAAGGGAGTCACCATGAGGCTAACACTCGATGTAAACTATCTAGGTGGGTCTACTCAAACCTAGAATCTTTAAGATCCAAATCGAAATACACTTGAAATTGATGATTTAAAGGTAGATCTAGGCCGATTTTAGAATCCTAATATGAGATAAGGTGTCTAATGATAGAAATTAGGCATGAATAGATAGTTCTAATGACAATAACACCCATTAATTAGAAAACAAATCAAGAAATTGAGAATTAAAACCCCAAGACAACCAATATGGTTTCCATTCTATTAGTGGAGTTTCAACAGCTGAAGCTATGTCTTACTCTCTTATTTATATGGGGTGGGTCAATCTAAATTGATAGAGATAGAAATAAATTATCACAAGTTACCCAAAATATTAAGCTTTCTTTCATGGAGTTTGAGAAGGGTAGGAATACAGGAGGATACCTCTTGTAGCTTTGAACTTTGATGGAGTTTCTTGATATCTAATCTTGAATCCCTTTGAGTCTATTTCACACCTTCAAATATAACCACAAAACATACTTCCTAATATCCTACCAAAAATATTGAATAAATTCAAACTAGATCTAGTTTCCTACCAATTCAAATTCAAAATAAAATTTGGGGGAAACTATTGAACAAGAATTGGGTGGGGGGGGGGTGGACTAAATTGATTCATATTATATGAAAATGAATAAATACTTACTATCCTTGAATGTTCCTTCCTTATACTTTGCTTATATTTACTCCTATACCATCCATGCCCTTGATGCCCAAAATCCTTTGTGGTAGAAAAGCCTTTGCTAGCCTTGAATTCCCCTAGCATGCCTTTGCTTTCATTTTTCTATCCTTTAATTCAGCTCATATTCCTTTCTTATATAGCATTGGGATTTTTGCACCCAATTACCAAACTTGAATGTGGGACTAAACGTTTTCATAATTGTTTTATCATTCTCATAAAATACCCTACTTTATGTTGATGTATTTGTAACTTTAGAAGATATTCTAGTGTATATTATCATTGTATGTTGTTGTACCCCCATTGAGGATGTGTGTTTCCCCTTTACGGGATGTCTAAATTGTGTCTAGACATTTAGGTACAACATATGTTGTAATTCGGGGCAATATTCGCCAGTGTAACATCATGTAATATGTAATTGTGGCCTCTCTAGGAGAAGTGGGCTCCATGTCAGATGACATGTATGCTCGAGTCTTATATTTGGTCAATGAATTAAAAGGGCATAAATAGGGAGGTTATCTTCCTCATTTATACACACCTCACACACTCTCTAAGGAATTTTAGAGAGAGAGATAGTCACAGCAGGAGAGAAAGATAGATGTTGAACTTTTCTTATTACTGCTTTTGATCATCTTATTATTTTGATGAAGTTTGCGGGGTTTTCTTCGTTATGGTTTCCTCGATGAAAATATTTGTGTCTTGTGTATATTTTATATATTATGAATTTTTATGTACTTGTTATTATTTTAGATAAATATCGTAGATAATCTAATCATATCTTAATAAAATCTAACACTTTACTTATCTTTTCAGTCACTTCGCTTGAATTTCGAGGATTTTAGGAAAATTAATACATATGACATGTTTTCTTTCCACTCCAGGAGTTGTGTAAACTAGGTTTTAGAATTTAAGTAGTCTTATTTAATGTCCCTTTTTAATAAAGTTTATTAAATGACCAAATTTCCACTTTTGTCCCTATTTCGACCTTTGACTAGTTTTGATGTATAGGTCTCCAAATTGGTCCAAATGCTCCCAAATATTCACAGAAGGTATATGGATAATATTAAGATTTGAATATGATGTTTAGGGAAGCTTTATGACCCTCTAAATTCTTCTTCAATGTAATATCCCTTTTTGAATTTTTATTGAATGACCAATTTTTTCACTTTTTTCCCCTATTTCGACCTTTGACTAGTTTTGATGTCTAGGTCTCCAAATTGGCCCAAATGCTTAAAAATAATCTCATAGTGTGTATGAATTATATTAATACTTAAATATTATGTTCAAATATTATTTATAACCCTCCAATCACTTCTGAAAACTAGTTTTATATTTTGATCGAAGTAGGAGTCTTTACTAGCAATTTGGGGTTCCAATTCCCCTCTGGGTAAATGATGGAAATGACATCTCAAATGCTCCCAAACCCACTCGAATTTATGAAAAGAGGAAGGGGATTTGTAAGGTACATTTTTAAATTCTCATATTGATCATGGTTCAGTTTATACAGGTTGCTATGACTCTTTCCAAAACAGATCCCAAATCACAATTTTGACCCTTGGGGAAAATGCAACAAATCTTCTCCCAATGCAATAAAAATGATTAAAATTGATTCCAATTCTTAAGTACTGAACATGAAACTTGAAATAAAATTTTATGAAATTCCATTCATCATACATTTATTATATAGACATTCCTCCATTCTAAATAATAAGCATTACCATGGCATATATGAAAATAGAGTGGAAATGGTCATTGTTTACTCATTAAATGTCATTTTGACATACAAATATTCGGTATTTTGACTTGAAACTTTCTGAGAATGAAGAATAGAGAGTATTGAACTAATTACAATCATAAATATATTGAGAAGAGATCATGTTCAGGTTAACAGGGTACTCACAAAAGATCGAAGACCTTGAGCAACCACTTCACACAAATAGATCACAGATCAACACACCGATGTTTGTCACGTGGTTAAAACCCTCGAGAGGGAAACTATCCATGACCCCAGACAAATAGCTACTTGGAGCAATTTATTATGAAAATAAAGAAAGTTACATATGAGCTTCTCATAATCGATCAACTAGCCAAGGACCCTCCATGCTCTTTAAATAGAGATCATGGACCAATCGGGTGTTATGCCACGGATCAATGGTAGGTATGATCTAAGAGAAGTTGAAACGTCGGATCATTCTATGTCTAGAACATATCCTGACTGTCGGATTATAATATTTACAAATGCATACTAATTCATACCAAAGAAACACACTTTTACCTAACAGATATATTACACAAGTAGATCTTAACTAACTCCTAAGTGTCTAAATATCCTAACATCCCCCCTTAAAAATAACTTGGGATAGGATTTAAGGATTTACAAAAGTGACACTAATAGGAGAAGGAAGGAGGCATTATATCATATCCCCCCTTAAGGACACATTCCCTAACTCCTAACATAGATCAAAGTTTAGGAAACTTCGCTTCTGTAAGAGGCTTGGTTAAGATGTCTGTAGCTTGATCATATGTAGAGAAATAGAGCATTTCAAGGACATGATCATGAACAAGATTTCTGATGAAGTGCATGTGTAGCTCAATGTGTTTGCTGCATTGATGTAGAACTGGATCTTTGGAAAGCTTGATGGCACTTTGATTGTTGCACTAAAGCGAAGTAGGACGCTACTGCTCAAATCCAAACTTTGAAAGGATCTGTCGAAGCCTTAAAGATTCCTGACCGGCATTAACTGCGATTCGATATTCTACTTCTACTGAAGAAAGAGAAAGATCTTGTTGTTTCTTACAAGCCCAAGTGACAGGTCTAGATCCCAGACTGAAAACATAAACTGCAGTAGACTTTCGATCATCAGGATTTTCGAACCAATTTGAATCAGTGAAACCAACCAACAAAGTTTCCCCCCTGTACTGTAATGAATCCCAAATTGAATTATACCTTGAATATATTGAAGTATTCTTTGTGATGCTTTCCAATGACTTTCATGAGGAGTTTGCATATAACAGGCAACACAACCAATGGCAAAGGAAAGGTCAGGACTAGAATGAGTCAAGTATAAAATACTACCAACAAATTGACAATACAAGGTGGCATCTACTTCAGGGGAAGTACAAGTGGTAGAAATTTTGACTCCAAACCAGAAGGGAGAAGGGGTTGGTTTACAATCTTCCATCTGAAAGTGATAAAGAAGGTCACAAGCATACTTAGACTGGGAAAGAAATATTCCTTCTTTGGTTTGCAAGACTTGGAGACCAAGAAAATAATGCAAATGTCCTAAGTCTGACATTTCAAAATTTTGCTTAAGACTGGATTTCACATGGTTTAAAAGTTTAAGGTCACTAACAGTAAGGATAAAATCATCAACATAAAGAACAAGTATGATGAGATGGTTTCCTACTTTCTTAGTGTAGACATTGGGGTCAGAATGGCATCTAGAAAAACCAGTTTCAAGGAGAAAGCTATCCATTTTGGCATACCAAGCTTTAGGAGCTTGCTTAAGGTCATATAAGGATTTCTTAAGGAGATAGACAAGGCTAGAGTTATCTTGAACATATCCAAGAGGTTATTCCATGTAAATTTCGTCCTGTAAATCACCATGTAAAAGGGCATACTTGACATCCATTTGATGGACTTCCTAGTTATGTAAAGATGCAAGGGAAAGAACAAGGTGGATGGAGTTCATTTTTGTGACAGGAGCAAAGGTTTCATTGTAGTCAATCCCTTCAACTTGGGAAAAACATTTGGCAAATAAAATTTCCTTAAGTCTTTCAATACTTCCATCTGATGCATACTTAGTTCTGTAGATCCATTTACATCTGACAAGTTTTCTTCAAGAGGAACAAGATCCCACATATCGTTGGCCATTAAGGAACGATATTCTTCATCCATAAATGCATCCCAATCTGGATTTCCTAAAGCTTTTGTGAAATTCTCTGGATCATGATTCTCAGAAACTTGAGAGAAAAGAGAAGAGGCTCACTGAAAATGTGAACGTGCTCGACGTAGATCTCTAGGATCACCGGCAAGATCACCAGCTGCTTCACATGCTGAACGGACCCATTGGGGAAGCATTGGTGGTGGTGCAATTGGAGGAACACGAGTAGGCAGAGGTGTATTTTCATCCTCACTGTCATCATCAGAAACTAGAGTTGGAAACCTGTCAAGGAAGTTGGAAGAAGAGGAAGAGGGCACAATCACCAAATCAGGCTTGCAGGCCAAAGATGGCACACCCACCAAGTAAGGCTTGCAGGCCAAGAGATTTTCATCAAATTTAACATCTCTTCTAATGATTATATCATGAGAATGTGGATGAAGAAGTCTATAACCTTGGACATATTCAAAATATCCAACAAATATGTACTTTTCACTTTTAGGCTATAATGCTTTCCGTTTTTCATCTAGAATGTGAGCCCATGCTTCACAACCAAACACATGGAAGTGACTTACATCTGGTTTAATTTTACTCCATGCTTCTTCTGGTGTTATACCTTGTAAAAATTTAGTGGGTGTGTGATTAACTATGTAATTTGCATAATTTATGGCCTCAGCCCAATATTGAAGATTTAGTCCCTTAGATTGGATCATACAATTAGCCATTTCGTTTAAAGTGCAATTATTATGTTCAACTACACCATTTTGTTGTGGTGTTAATAAAAAAATGTGTTGTTGTTTAATTCCTTGTTTAGTGTAGAAAGTAGTGAACTTATTGTTAACATATTCTCCTCCATTGTCAGATCTTAACTTAATAATTTGATGACCAGATTGTTTGTCAACAAGGGCCTTGTAGGCCAAGAACGTGTTAAATAGTTCACTCTTAAGTTTTAGGAAGTAAACCCAAGTGCATCTGGAGTAGTCATCAATGAAATTTAAGAAATATTTGAAACCAAAAAAGGAATTAAATCGAAGAGGGCCATAGAATTCACTATGCACAAGCTCCAAGGGAACTGAGGCATGCCAAGAGGCACGTTTGTCAAAAGTTTCCCGATGATTTTTTTTGAGTACACAATTGGAACAAACACCATCCTTGCAAGATACCATCGAAATACCATTCACCATATTGTATTTACATAGTTGTTACAATGAGCGATAATTTAAGTGACCAAATCACTCATGCTAAAGTTTGCTCAAGTTATCACTATGAGCAACAAAAACTGAAGGAAAAGGTGATGACCCAAACTTGTTAAATTTGTACAATCTGGTAATATCATCAATAGTTCCAATATCAAGGACATTTTTAGGATTTTTAAAATCCTTGATTACAACTTGGCGATGTGTGAATGTCACAGTTTTACCTTCACCTGAATGAGCAATTTGATAGACTGATAACAAATTGCAGGAAATTTTTGGAACACATAGTACATCACTAAAATGACCATTTTCTACTGGAACTGTTCCAGATCCTACAGCACTTAGAGATCTATCATCACCAACAAATATTTGTTTAGTGTTACATTCATGCATAGTAGAAATGATGGCTTGATCCTTAGCCATATGATAAGATGCTCCAGAATCAATGAGCCATTCATTTGAAGTAGAAGAAGAAGATGCAGTGTAAGAGTAACCAGAAGCACAAAGTGCATGTCCATGAGAGGTAGATTCTGAAGATGAATCTAGGATGATGTGGTGCTTCTTCATTGCTGCTTCGAAGGCTGCCATCTTCTTGAAACACTCAGATTCATGATGATTATCTTTCCCACAAAATTTTCGATGACGCTCAGTCTTCTTTCCTTTTGGCTTGGATCCTTTGTCATTTTTTAAAGAAGGAGCTGACTGAGACGGTTTGGGACCTTTGTTGTTTGGCTTATTATTGCAAAAATTCTGTTTCTTGGGAGGCTTGGACTTTTCTTTCTGTTGGGTCAATAAGGCTTTCCCAGATGTATCTACATTGTTAATTATTCCAAGATGAATGAGTTTGTATTGCTCTCTAATTAAGGAATCACAAAAGGATTCAAGACTAGGCTCTTGATAGCTAGCTGTAGTCAAGGATTCTTTCATGGAGTAGAATGTAGATACAAAAACAAAATATGTAGGTCCAATTTTGGAAAGAATATGATGAATACATTGTTTGTCTTCTTTCTTAATCTTGCATTCTTCACATAAGAGTCTAAGAGTTTTATACTTAGATAAATAATATTGAATGCATGAAAAATCATTTGGATTCAGGGAAATCAACTCATTATCAAGTTGATGACCCCAAATTTCATTGTGTTTACCAAACACAGATTCCAACTTTTTCCAAGCTTTATCAGGTTCATTAATTCTAGATATGTGGAGTCGCAAATCAGTAGAGATTGACATCCCAATCAATCCACGAGCTTCATCACATCTATTTTTCCATTTAATTTTCTCATCATCATCAGTGGGTTCTGTTTATTTCCCTGAGGTTATTCTGAAAAGTCCCCTACTTCACAGAACATCCTCCATACGATATTTCCATGAGAAATAGTTAGAACTTGTAAGTATAATATAATAAGGGGCGGCCATATCATAAATAAATGGGTAAAATAACAGAAAATAAATGTCTGGATGCAAAGAGCTAAAACAAATATGCGGTTTAAAAAAAAAAGGCACTGAAAACTGATTCTGGATGATGAAGTTATGCTTGATCAAAGAAAATGTTGAATATGTCCCCAATATTGATGTGGCACATATTAACTTGACCAACTAAAAGGAAGAACCCCCCTCTTCCCAAGATCAACCTTTGACAATCACTTTATAATAAAATTGCTTTTAAGTGACTCACTTTTGTAGAATAAGTGATGTTCATTTTTACAGTAATGTTACTTTAAATAGTGTGGCAATAAATTAAAAGACTTAAGTGACTCACTTTTTATTTTATTTTATTTAAGTGGGATGCATTTTTACAATAAAGTAACTTGAAAATAGAAATTGCATGCACTAATAAGTATCTTAATAAGTCTTGAACTCAATACCTATTAAGGAATATAGCAACTTTGGACCAAGTGAGCTAAGTTTAAAAGGTACGTAAAAGAATGGAAAGAGGAAGGAGGGTTTTTTTTTTTTTACTCTTCTCTCTCGTTGAACCGTGCTTTCCTCTTTTTTTGCAAATCACAAAAAAAATGAAAAACAAAAACAAAAAAAATGTTTTCCACACAATGGGGTTATATCTTCGTTAGCTTACCTGAAAAGTCTACATTTTCAAGTTTTCTCACTGTTTCTGATTTGCCGTGATTGCACAAGGTGCACGACAAAGAGAATACGTAGCCGAGAAGATAAGAAAAAAAAACTTTCTCTTTCTGTTTCTGATTCACCGCGATTGCACAAGGTGCATGGAAAAGAGAATATGCAACCAGGGAAGGAAACCGTATGAGACTAAAAAAATAAATATATAATAATAAAACTGATAAAATATGAGAGGATTAAAAAAAATTAAACAAATCTGTCACTGTAACATTATACCTTTAGATTTGCCGAAATTGGTGTTTCTGGATCAAAGTGAAATGGTTTTTGGTGAAATGAAAACTATTTCCCAATGGAAATGGTGCTTTGGATGCAATGGAATAGATCCCATAGGCCACAAATGCACAGGAACTCCAGAACCTGAAACCCTTTCAAAGTTTCAGCAACACTGGTTCCAGATCTTGATCAAAACCGAAAACAGCTCTTCATAAACGCTTTGATACCATGTTCGTGTTAACATGGTACTCCCAAAAGACTGAACACCTTGAGAAACCACTTCACACAAATAGATCACATATCAACACACCGATTTTTGTCACGTGGTTAAAACACTCAACAGGGAAATAGTCCACGGGCCTAGCCAAACAGCTACTCAGAGCAATTTATTATGCAAAAGAAAGAAAGTTACATATGAGATTCTCATAATCGATCAACTAGGAAATGACCCTCCATTCTCTTTAAATAGAGATCATGGGCCAATCGGGTGTTAATACATGGATCAATGGTAGGTATGATCTAAGAGAAGTTGAACCATTAGATCACTCTATGTCTATAACATATCGTGACCATCGGATTAGAATATTTACAAATGAATACTAATGCATACTAAAGGAACACAGTTTTACCTAATGGATATATTACACAAGTTGATCTCAACTAACTCCTAAGTGTCTAAATATCTTAACAGCTCTCCTAAAGAGTACAAGAGCTCACCCAAGGTGCAATCCCTCCATGAGCATGAATATGCAAAGAAAAATAGAAATGGCTGAGAGGAAGTGCTGCAATAGAAGAACCCACAAGATTCCCTATAGATTCTACCTGCAATTACAAATCCATTAAATATACTTGAAATACTTGAGTGGCCTCTCCAAACACCAACTTCGATGGGAATCTTTCACCCTCGAAATTGGCTAAGGCAAGAAAACTAGTCATCCACTAGCTCTCACAACTCACAAATGACAATTTCTCAAATGATAAAAAGTTATTAGCTTGGTTGATTCTTGTATTTTATAAACATCATTAGCCTTATAAGCTTACTAATCCATCCAAAAACTCAATCCATTTGGAATTTGGGTGTGGGCTCAATATTTTCCATGTGTCCTCCCTCTCCTAGCCTTCCATCTTCCCCCAATTTGAGTAGGAACCCATTGAGTTTCCCAAAATCACATGAGAGATCTCTTGGATGCTCTATTTCAACCTGACATGTCAGATATGTCATATTTTAGCCTTCATATCTGATTTGTGTTATAGGTGTCATATCATCTTCATCATTGTTGTTATAGAGCTAGGGAATCTAGTCCAAGTGTCTCACTAGCTCCAAAATGACTCTTCCTTTCCCATGTAAGTTACATTTCCTCCAAAATTCAACCTATCATGCATATGGCCAAGTGTATTATCCTTCAAACTCATTCAATAACCTTTATACTTCCCATGGATTCGAAATTGCAAGAGGAGGATGCCATGTGGCACAAAATTTCTAGCTTGTGTGGGCCTCATAGTCTCCATGTGTCTCCATGCTCCATTGCCACTTCAATTTTCTCTTGTATTAATTTAATATGATACATTATTAAATATTTATCCCATTCTAATGTCTCAACATCATTTATTAGCTCCCTTATTAAAATTTCAAATGTATCCATCCAACCTAGGAACTAGTAGGGTGATAGAATTTCCCTCCTATGCAATTATTTAAATGGAGACATTACAATACTCCTCACCTAATATTTCTTGTACTCAAGAAATTTCAAATTTGTATGCCACGCTAATCTGATTACACTCATCTTCCCAAGTAATGAATAAATATCCAATGCTGCTTGTTGCCCCCATAATTGAAACTAATGAAACCAAAAATGATCCCAGGGTCCCATATGATCCTCCAATTAAGTATATCACCTTGTAGTTGTTGGGCACTCTATATTCAAGTTAATTAAATCCAACATACAGAATGTTCAATATGAATTGTCAATCCAGGAAAGTATTTTTATTGCAAAGATAATTTACAATGTTTGTGCTTAAAACTAAGTAGCTAATGCTGTGAATAAACTATCCTACATTCCTGTTCAGCCCAACTCTTTCCATGATTTACTTAATTTAATTTACCTTCTTAAGAATGCAGAACAAAAAATAACTTCTTACAACCTCAATCTAGAAAGAAAAGATTCAGAAAATAAACATCTAGATTTACTTTTGCAGAAAGTTGAATCCTAAATTACCAAGCCATTTGAAGATCCATTATAACTATCTTAATCCAACTTGATCTAAAAACCAAAAATGAACTCAACAATTATAACTGTGAATGGACTGAATTAGCAAAACTCAAGAAATACAATAATTGAAAGAAACTAGGGATGAGCCCGGTTGTTACAGCTATCACACAAGTGCATAAAGAAAATTAGTCTACACAGTCGACTGTCACACCACTCTACTGTAGCTCACAAGAAATCAAATTATTGATCAATTGAGGAAACACATAATAAATCATTACTGTTGCATCTATTATAAAAGAATACATCTAGTGTAACATCCACACCACATGACAGAGAAGAAAAATACATAATTAACTCGGCAATCTCTGTAGGAAGGTGGGCCTAGCCTTCAAACAGAGACTTAAAAAACTACCACAAGTTAAAACACAGAAATCATAAGAATCCTGCTCCTTTTATTAGATAGTGGAATGAAAGTACAGTCCCTGTCACAACTT
This sequence comes from Pseudotsuga menziesii, assembly GCA_001517045.1. NCBI lineage: Eukaryota > Viridiplantae > Streptophyta > Pinopsida > Pinales > Pinaceae > Pseudotsuga > Pseudotsuga menziesii. The sequence continues at coordinate 562,932 of LPNX010144995.1, forward strand.
ATACTATAAGATCAATTATCTTCCAACCCTTAGCTCTTCATACTCCCTGATATTTATACATTAATGTTCATTACTTATACCCACTAATATCTGTATCCATGAAGATCTACGATCTTCAAGCTGCCCTATTACAATGCATTGTTACAGCTATGGCGAAACAAAAGAAAATACTATAGGAAGTTTGTTGCATGAGCCGATAATGAAATAACAGAACCAAATCAAGAATTACTCCGTCAGTTGAAGCTACCCTTGAATAATGGTGTGCTGCTGAACAGAATCTGTTACAGCCTTGGTTGTTGCAGCTTGTGTAGGATGAGGATATTTGACTGGGTTTCACCTATAGAGATAGTATGTGGCCACATTTGGCAATAGATATTCGTTTCTTCTAGAATTCACTTGACTTGATGCATGTGTATCCTTCATGCTTTGAACAATCTTCATAAAACCAACTTATTAGCATAATTCAAGAGGTAACTCCATGTTTATTACAGTCATAAGTATCAATAAGATACAACAATAAGTAATCATGCCTATGAGGAATTAGGGCTTTGTTGAAGGAAAAATATATGTTAGGTGCATCAAAATAGGGTAAGATAAGGAAAAAAGAGTATATCAAGTGTGGTAAAAAAGGGGTCATTTCTAGGCCAACATCTCCCCCCAACTGTCCTGTTGCATGTCCCGATGCAATAATCTCCATTAGTTTGAATCTAAATCAGGCCTTGGTCTTTGTTCATGGAGAGATGAAAAGCTATAAGGGAGCTCAGGTGATCCCTATGTTTCTATAAATCCATTGTAGGCAACCCAATATCTCCAGCACTGCTCTTCTTGTTCCTTTGTCAAAAAGAAATATTCCTTGTATGGTTTTGCTGGCCATGAGATAAGAGGAAATTTGAACTTGATTCCTAGCCAATTAGCTCCATAGTTCCTTATACAGCCCACATATCCTTTGACCCTTGAAAGAGCATGTTTAAAATTCTTGAAAGAGTAAGGGTCCCTATTCTGCAGCGATAAAGGGTTAGCCTGCCATCTATGATTATTACCTTCCAAGGTTGATTGCTGCTGCATGGTAATTTGGCCAACACACCTCGAGATGAACCTTTATTGAAGTCCAACTATTTGTTGGGTATCGATGGAAGATGTAAGCCTTTGTTGCTGCAGAGCAAGGAGAAGGATAGGGGATTGAGGATCACTTCGAACCCAAATATTAGTGCAGGCCTCATCGTGAGAGTAGGTCTGGAAATATCTTCTCCATTGCACATGATTGTTGACAAAGGAGGAAAAAGATCTTAGCTGAACATCTCCAAGGTAAGGGGAAGGTTTTGAATGGTGGTCCAAGGGACAAGCCATTTCATGTAGGTAAAGTTTACAGAGCAGGTTCTACTCAATGAAATTACTTTCCATAAAATTCTCAAGAAACTGGACCAAGGTTGCCACTTCATAAGGTATCCCCTCCTTTACTGCTATCAATTTAAACCAAATAAATTGTTCAAACAAAAATACAGGGTAAGAAGGAGATGGCGCTCTAGTGCTTAACAATTCTTGGTAAAGAGTATACAGCTGATCCTTCTCCACCTGCCTAGATTTGAACTTTTTCAACTCCTTTAGTTCTTTCTATATCTCTTCCGATCATAGTTTCTTGAAAATTAACTCTTCTAACCATTTATCCCTCAGTTCTTAGATAGTATTTTCTTGATCAATGAGGGGGATCATTCATTCTTGATACTTATCCACCTGCCTCTTCCATTTCTTCACTTCCAATTTTGACAGTTAGAGTTCTTTGATCATCCCATGGATTCTTTTCTCTCCTGCATTTTCCTCATCATCAGAGTCCAGATTGACAAATTTCTAGGAAAATTCAGTGCATACCTTGCCATTTGATGTTTCAGCTTGAACATTCTACACTGGGAGTGTAACAAATTCTTACTTCAATGTTTCAACAGACTCTTCCTGCATAGGCACTTCTACTACAACCCCTGGAGATGCTGGTTCTTGTGTAACAACATATTCTTTTTGAAGCTCCCCTCCTTCAGCACTAGCTTATATGGGTACTTCTACCATTAATTCTGAGGATGTTGGTTCTTTTGTGAAAACATCCTTTTCTTGAAATTCTCCTTCAGTAGCTTCAACATTCAATTGTGAAGAGGTTGGTTCTTGTGTAACAACTTTTTCTTGAGTTTGAATTTCCACATTTTCTTGAGTCTCAACTACCGCTATTTGGATTTCAGCCATGGATTTGACAGGGGGGTGTAGGACTACTGGTTCTTTTGTATCAGTGTCTTGTCCCCCTATTTCTTCATGCTCGTGGACTTTCTCTTGAATTACTTCCATATATTCTGAAAGATAAGACTGTTCCCCAAATACCTTGGTGTCCCCTGATGACTGTGACTACATCTGTTCATCTTCTCCCAGCTCCACATTAGGGATTAACTTTATCTCAGGATTAGTTGTTCTTGGATGAGATGGAGCTTCAACAAGGATTTCTGAAGATGTTGGTCCTTATGTAGCAACATCCTGATTAAATTCATCTTCCTATTGTTAGGGCTCCTCCACTAGCTCTGTATCCTAAGATGGTTCATGTGTCACAGTAAAAAATTCTAAGTCCTGATTGACTTCATCCTTTTGTTCCTGGGACTCCTCCACTATCTCTGTATCCTAATATGTTTCTGGTGTCACATTAAAAAATTCTAAGTTTGGATCAAGAATTATCTCAATCTCTGGTTCAACTGCTTCTTTTTGAATGGCAGGTTCAACAAAAATTTATGAAGGTGCTGGTTCTTGTGTGACAACACTCTGATTGGATTCAATGTACCCCTTATTAGGCTTATCCATCAATTCTGATGATTGAGGCTATAATTGTTCAACTTCTTCCAATTCCATATCAAGGATCATCTGTATGTCTGGTTCATCTTCTCTCCTTAATTCTGCATTAGGTGCTTCTTGTCCTTCTTCAACTGTTGGTGCAGGTTTATGATTCTCAAATGTACACACTATAACTATATACCTCAATTTACTAAAAATCTCCCCACATGTAGTGCAGACTACTTTCTCCACTTCTTCATCTTCCTTAGCAGGAGATGATCCGTCCAACTAGTCTACAACTTCTACCAGTGTGTGCAACCTTCTCTCTACCTATTTATTACATACCTCCGTCCAATTTTCCAGTTCCTTCTGAAGAAATTCCATTTCCTCCTTCAGTAACCCATTTTCATACAAAATCCCCTCAAGTTGAGGTTCTTCTTCAACAGGCTCCTGTGGAGCATTGTCTGTCCTTGGCCTCAAAATGGGAAATTCAATGTTTGCCTCAACATCTGCCCATTTTGCTCATGTTGCTTCAGCTGTCGTGACTGGCCTCATTATCCTTCTCCTCGCTGGTCGAGATGGTTGTGTTTCTTCTCTTGACCTTCTTCTCTTCCTTCAGGGTACAAGGATTTCCATCCTTGCAATAGATGTAGAGGGAATGTTACCTATTTCAGCATCCCCTCTTTCCTCTACCATCTATGTTTCTTCTTATATTAAAGTTCCCCTCCATTCAGGAGAGGATTCGATGGTGAGGACTTCTATATTTTCTTTTGTAACCACAACTCCCACAGGTTCAGCTTTAGCTGTCGTAGCATCCAATGCTGCTCCATCTTCAACTTCAGCTGCCGGAGCTCCCAAATTCTCTATCTCCTCTCTAGGGTTTGCTACTACTACATCTTCCACCGATTCTTCCTCTTCTTCTTATTCCATCTCAGATCCCCCCCAACTAAATTGGAGGGACTTCGGTCCTCCAGTTGGACATTCAATAGAAGTGTAGGTTCCCTTACTTCCCTAATGGGAATCTTAGGAAAAGGTATAGGTGCTTGGGCTATCTGAGGTTGGCCGGTCAATTGCTCCCATGTTTGATTTCTCTGAGCTAGGGCTCTTAAGATTAAAATTTTAATGAGGCCATAATGGGTAAGGGAAGAACATGGATGCTTAGCTACTCTGACAAAGCCAGCCATGTGATGCAATCTTGATGAACCAAAAGCTGCCTTGTTGATCCTAATGGAATAATAATTAAAGCTAAGAAGTCAGCCTAAATCAGAAAAATCAAGGGCGATAGAAATTATGGACAAATTTGAAGGAGTTGCATCCCAACTGTGGAAAAATATGGAGGAGTTGCATCCACAATCCATAGTTAAAGTCAGCTAGATTAGCGGAGTTTCAGCCACTAAAAAGGGTAAAAGTAGGAAAAATTTCAATGGAGTCATAACTACTGTAACGAAAAAATGGCTGATACTTTATGGTGTCACAGCTGTTGAACAGAAAAAAAGGTGAGGTCTTTATGGAGTTGCAGCTACAAAACGGGAAAAATAGGAAGGGTTTTTATGGTGTTGCAGCTGTGACGAAACAAAAAAGTAGGAAAATTTTGTAGTTTTATAGCTATCAAATGGGAAAGATAGGTAGGGTTTCTATGGTGTTGCAGCTACAACGGGATGAAAAAATAGGAAAATTTTGTAGTGTTGCAGCTGCGTCGAGCTGTTCATTGTAATACCCTAGTGTTGACCCCATTTGCATTAAAAAGTACATGATGTATATATTGTAATTAATCATGGTGTGGAGCTAAATGCAAAATCCCCACCATCGATTTGGTTGTGTTATGTTTCGATGATTAGAATTGTTGCCAATGGTATATCATGCTATCTAACACATTATAGTTTTGGCATCATGTAAATATGCACTTTAATTAAAATGAACCCAACCAACTATGTCAATGCAACCATGATGAAAAGGGCATGATTTTCCTAAGGATGAGGGGGGGGATTGTTAAAACCTGATGTTAGTTGAGCAGTTATTGCTCAGTAGTGGTGGGTGGCAGGACTATTAGTCCTTTCCCACATGCACACTTCACCAACAGACTCTTCACTCTCACGTAGGCAGGGAAACCATTACCCATTACTCCATTCTTGCTCATCTCCACGCATGGGCTGGAATTGCTCATCATCATGCACAGTATTCTCCATCATTTTCCTTACACAGAGAGCTGGAGAAACCGTTTACCATCACCCACGATTTTCCTTTGAAGGAGCCATTCACAATTTGCGTTTGCTGTTGTTCTCCCCATGAATTGTGGTTTGCTGAAGGTTCATTCACGTGGTGGTTACTATTGGTTCATCCATGAATTTGGTTGTGGTTGGTTTAATCCATGATTTCGGGTTTTGCTGTGGGGACATTTTTACGTTTTGGGTTTCCACTAAGTTGTTTTGGCCATGCTAGGGCCAAGAAAAACTCTGAATCACTTTGCTTGGCCTGAGCCGCGTTCACCATTTTTGGTTGCCATCATGTTTCTTTTGCTTCCCTGCCCAAGCTGTGAGTTGATTGTTTTATTGCATGTATGCAGTGGTTGGTCTTCGAATTGTGTTGGACTGGGGTGAATACTTGGTTTGTTTGATAAACCTGGTGTGTTTGAGATCCACACAGACAGAGGTAGAGGGTTGGATTTCTTCTCCACAACCATGGAATAGCACTGGAAGGGAGGTTAGGGCCTAAGGGACTGTGTAGTAGAGAAGGGACTGATTTTCTTTGTGTTGGGTGTGTGCAGGTGTCCTAGAAGTTAGGCTAGTTATGGTGTAGGTGTCCTTAGCTTTTCAATGAGCTCACCAGCTTAGCATTCATCCTTTCCAGCTCCTTGATGGCCTAGTAAACCCAACTATGTTGGCTTGGCTGATTTGTGTATCCTTGGCTATGTGTAAGCCTGCTTGTTCCTCATTCCTTGGGGAAATCATGCCCAACTCAAGGGTGGAAGTGTTGCTGAGAGATTAAGGAGCACGCGGGCCTATGGTTGGGTGGAGCATTGTAGTGACATAGCTCACTGTGGGACAAATTCTTTATAAGATAAGTATTCTTAACTATTTCATTTATGCAATCATATTTACTGTTAATGAATTATGGTGAACATGTTGAATGCCTGCATGTATGGTTTTTCTTCCATTGTATGTTAAACAATTATCCATCTCTGCACATTTTTACTTCCAAGCATTTTTCTTTAGTTTATATGTATGTACATTTTCATGGGGCTAGTTTTCCAGATGTTTAGTGGTATGGTAGCGTCCTCTTCATCGGTAGAAGGGTCGGGGACGTGATATATTGGTATCAGATCTCATGTTGCAGCATGTGCCTGAATGGGCCGTGAAGGATCAGCTAGCAGAAGTAGGTTTCCCTCTACCTAGCAGAAATAAGAAGAAATGAGAAATCTGAGTATGATAGAAAATATGACAGGAAATTTGAACAAAATTTTCTAAGTGTTGAAAACATCAGATGGATTAGGATGAAGCCCATCCGATACGTCAGAGGATGTAGCCGAAAGCTCCTCCGATGCATCAGACAGCCTAGATGGAAGTCTTCCTGACAAAAACCGTGGAATGAAAATTTTGAGATTGTCGAAATCTGAGTTTGTTGGTGGAATCAGCAGTGAGGAGCCAAGGGCTTCGGTGGTGGGAAGCCAACGGTCTCGACTGGGTCAATCCGAGCACAGCCGATGTGGAACCCAAAGGAAAATTCTTGAAAATTTCTCTAAGTGTTGGGATGTTTCGGAATCCTTCAGATGAAGACCGCTGAAACGTCAGCTCATTTAGTCAAAACACCATTCGATATAGACCATCAGCGACGATGAGGGATAGAAGAAGAGAGAGCCGACGGAGCAGTGGGGAAAGGAAGCTAAAGTTGGAGCCACAGTGTCGGCGAAGATCACCTGAAGATTGTCGAAACATTGGCAAAAAAATTAGTTGATGGAATAGTCGACATAGTGGTGGCAGGAAGAAGATATAAGGAAACTTTTTGAAATATTTTGAAGTGTGAGATCATCGGAAGTCTTCAGCTAAAGACCGCTGAAACATCGGTAGAGATCTCCGTAAGACCATGAACATGTCGATGAAAATTAGACGATCGAGTAGCCAACATGGAGGCGAAAGGTAGATGATGAAGGCATCGATATTTCGGTAGGAAAGAGAAGACATGAGCCGATACGTCGACTGGTTTGGCATGATTGAGTCGACCAGTGGCAGAAAGAAAAGGGAACGATGAGTTGCGGTGGTGACATATGAGAAAATAAGTTGGAGCTGACAAAGCAGATAGAAAGAAAGGAAGGCACCACAATGATGGTGGAAGGAAGAGGATAGGAGAGCCGATGCGGTGGTGGAAGGAAAAAGAATTTTTTTTGAAAATTTTCCAAGTGCAAGAAACATCGGGGAAATTTAGACGATCACTCCGCCAATGTGTTGGAAGTCCGAGGAAGATCAACCCGATACGTCGGAAAAATTTACTGGTTTGGATAGCTGATGAGCATCGAAATATGAATATTAGGCCACTGAAGTGCTAGAAGCTTAGTCAACTAGTGACCCGATACATCAGAAGCTTAGTCAACTAGCGACCCGATACGTTGGAAGTTTAGTTGGGAAGAGACCCATTTTAACAAAGGAAAATTTTGAGTTTTCAAGCGGGATTTCTCAGCAGATTTTAGTAGCTTTTTTGGTGGGATTTTCAGCAGTTCCAGTGGATTTTCAGGGCTGAAAAGTAAGAAAATTATAGGTGGCTGAAATTGGCATTCCAGACCAGAATACAGTTGTGTGTAAAAGTGCATAAATTTGGTGAAAATCGTCATTTTAGAAGTAGTATGATTCTCACACTTGAAGTCAGAATGGAGCATGTGGATAGGCGTTGGAAAGCTTATCTAGCAGGGAACAAGGAAGAATCACTAGAGTTTGAATGAGGAGCAGAAAAGTACTAGTGGTTGTTTGAAAAAAAAATTTGTTGCTGTCAATATGGACAAATCTGAGAATTGCATGCTGAGAAGTAGCAAGACCATGAAGTCGAACCAGCTATTATGTGGAAGAGGAATTCCATGCAAAGATGAGGGACTTGAAAAGGGAAATTTCCTTAATCCCTGTCTTGCTAACTATATTTATATTTCATAAGTTTTGTACATAAAATGTATGAGGATATGTTTGTTTGCACGGATATGATATTGCATACTGGTAAAAGTAGTGGGGTTTTTTGTATGTAATAAACCACTAATGGTAAATATTGTGGTTGATAAGTCAGTATTGGTGTTACTATTGGTGGCAAGACCAACGACAACATGAGCATGGATGAATATGTTGATGATGTTTATGAATGTGACCAGCAACCCTATGGAGAAAGGGATAGGGAAACAAATCCAAGATCAAAAGTTGGTGAGCGAATTCTGCAATCTCCTGCAAGGGACCAACTAAACTAGTAACATCAAGTTTGTACATGGGAGCCATACAGATAATGGTTTGATTATGATAACTGCTTAATCCCATACAATGATTTCTTTATCCTGCACACAAGAGATGGATTAGTAACAAAGCCTTGAGGCTTCTACATGTAAATCTCTTCAGTAAGATCTCCATTTAGGAAATCAAACTTCACATCTATGTGATGTACCTCCCATTGCTTCGAAGCTGCAATGGCTAAGGATAGCCTGATGGAGTCCATCTTTGCCATTGGTGCAAAGGTATCATTGTAGTTTATGCCATGTACCTATGAGTATCCCTTGGCTACCAATCTTGCCTTATATTTCAAAAGTGAACCATCAGCAGCAAACTTGTTTTTAAAAACCCACTTACATTGAACTAGCTTCCTCCCTGGGGGAAGATCAACCAGCTCCCAAGTGTTTTTCTTCTGGAGTGAACTGAATTCTTCTTTCATGGATGTTTGCCATATTGGATCATGTGCTACATCTTCATATGTCTATGGGTCTGATTCAACCATCAGATATCATTTCTCTGCAAACAAGGGGTCTTTCATACACAGGGCACTCTCAAACTGAGATCTAGTCCTCCTAGAATCACTAGGATTTCCAGCTAGTTCCCCAGATGCATGAATGGTATCTGCTGCCCATTTTGGTCTTGTAGGAATATTAGGCTCTGAAATTAAAACATCATTATCAGAAATATAAGAATCAGCAAACTCATTTATCTCTTCACTTACATTCAGTGGTTCTGGTGGTGAAGAATACTCTCCAACTTCAACTGCTGCTAAAGGATCTTCTTGGAACTGAACACTCCTTTCAATGAAGGATTTGTTTGTGCTCAAATGGATCAGCTTGTACCCTTTTGAATCTTTAGAGTACCCAACAAATAGACATTCTTGGCTTTGGGGCTGCGAAGCCTTCCTCTTTTCTGTTGGAATTCTAGCCCAAGCCACTGAGCCAAAAATCCTGAAATGGGTCACATCTGGCTTGTGCCCACTCCATGCTTTGAAATGAGTCATACCATCAAGCTATTTATGAGGCACCCTATTCTAGATATAGGATGCATAGTTTATAGCTTCGGCCCAAAACTTTGGTGGCAAAGTCTTAGCCTCCATCATGCAGGTTTCCATCTCTTTCAGTGATCTGGTTCTTCCTATAACCAACACCGTTTTGTTGTGGTGTGTAAAAGATAGAATGTTGCATCTGAATACCTGCATCTTCACACTATTGAATGAACTCAGACTTGAAATACTCACCACCATTGTCAGATTTGAGGACCTTCAGTTTCCTCCCATACTGGTTTTCAACTAAAGACTTAAAGACTTTGAAGAGGACAAAAACTTTAGACTTGTGTTTCAGGAAGTAAACCCATCAGAACCTGGAAAAGTCATCTATGAATGTCAATGCATATTTGGCCTGACTCATTGACATATGAGAAAATGGTCCAGAAACATCACTATGGATCAACTCAAGAGGTGCATAGGTTCTCTCATGACTAACTTTCTCAAATTTATGCTTTGGTGTTTTCCTAAGATGCAACCTTGACAGACTCCTTTGGAAAACTTAATCTTTGGTAACCCTATGAACATTTCACTAAGACCAGAAAGATACTTAGTTAAGATGGCAAAATATTTCATGCCAAAGCTTGCTTGCCTCATTAGCATGAATCAGAAGAGCAAAGGGGTTTGAGTAGGGTAGAAAATGTGAAAACAGGGATACCTTCAAAGTGTGATTTGCAACTCCTTTTGCAATGACTTTACCACTTGAGATCTCTATGATATCAAATTCATCAGGGGAGAATATGACCTCCTTTGGAGACCCTATGTGGGTCATCTGATACACTGATAAGAGGTTAGAAGCAAGACCTGGAACATAGAAAACATTGTTGAACTTACCATGCTCAAGATCAATCCTCTCTTTTCCCAAACGTTTAGTGAGAGAGTCATATCCCAGTACTATCGGTGGACCTTTTGACATGTCAAGTGAGGTGAATGCGTCCTTGTTCGAAACCATATGTCTTGAAGCTCCAAAATCAATGATGAAACTAGGTGAGCTAGATGTGCCAGCAACTAATGCATGAACTCTCTCTCTCTGTCTTCTGAATTTGATCCTCCTTCCCTCTTGTTTGAGCTATCAGGAAGGGCGATGCCATTCTTCTCCAGAAGTTGGGTCAGCATGTCAATTTTCTTCTTCATGCAGGAGCTTTCAGGATGATTACCCTTACTACAGTATGCGCACTTGCTCATTTATCCTTTGTTCTTCTTCTTCTGGGGGTTCTTCTTAGAACCTTGGGGATCCTCTGGAGACTTGTTCTTGTCTCTCTTTTGCTCAGTTGGATTCTTAGCTTTCTCCTTTCCTTTTGAATCCACCCTCAAATATCCAGCAACTAGAGCTTGGTCTTTGGCAGGTTTGATGGTGCCCATCATCACCAGTTTATCTTGTTCTTGTGTGAGAGATTCCATGAACTCTACAAGTTTAGGCATCTTCCAGGATCGAGCTGTCAACTTGGTGGCATGGAAGGTCGAAACAAACACTGAATAGTTAGGGCCAAGCTTCAAGAGTATGGCCAAAACTATTTTCTCCTCCTTCTTTTCGATTCCACACTGCTTTAGCTGCAAAACAAGGGCTTTAAACTTGGAAAAGTAGAGTTGTAGGGATTCAAAGCTGCTGGGACTCAAGCAGATCAATTCATTCTCGATTTGATGTCCTCTCATCTCATCTATTTTACCAAAAATTTCAACAAGCTTCTCCCATACTTCATTTGTTGATGTCAATCCATCAAGATGGAAAAGGAGGTCTCTGGATATGCTCAGACACAGGAAACCATAGGACTCATCCCTCCTATTTTGCCATTTAATTTTCTATGCAGTTGCATTGGGCTCTGCTTCTATTGCCATAGTCACTCTATAGAGGCCTTTTTCTCTCAACAGTATCTCCATCTCTGCTTTCCATTCAAATAAATTAAATGGACTCAAGATGATCTTCTAAGATTGATCCATAGCTTAGAAATTGTCCCTCCAGTCAGTAGAATGCTCCCAGTCAATGATGTCAAACCTGCAATAACAATATGGAAGGAGAGAAATTGATCTAGAAATGCTTTGATATCATGTGGAAATCGAACCCAGGTGTTAGAATAATTGCACTCACAAAATTTGCCAATTACACATGCAAAATTACACACAAAGGAGACTGAATATGGAGCAGAACACTAATATGTATTGAATAAGTGTACAATAGAAAAACTTGTGAAGTCATAGGCTACCACAATAAATAATTACATGAGATATTTGAATGCATTGGTATGCCATTCGAACTGGTCAAAAACAGGCTTACTAAAACTAAGCAAATCTCCCATAGGTGCATAAAGCAACTTCCAAATCTGTCTAGGAGCTCACGAATTGGAAAAATAAATTAGGGAGGATAATAGGTGATGGAAGGAAAAATCATAAATGCTTTTATTAATAGAAAAGAGTGGAGAATGATGGAAACAAAAAACAAGTTTACTTCACCTAGTCAAACTTTCCCAATTGCCTTAAAACTCAGTAAAAGCAGCAATAAAGTAGAAAAAGCAGATATGTGCTAGGAAGGCCGGGAGTAAAGCAAAAATGATTCCAAGAGGTTTCCAAAGCACTCCATGACTCATTTTTAGCAAGTTTGACCATATAGGACATGTGGAGGACAACTTGCAAAGAGTGGAATATGGAAACTAGGCAAATAAGACAAAAATGGATATAATTAATGTCTAAGGTAGCTAACTATGGGTTTATTATTCTAACACCCCCCCTTAAGCCTGAATTATGAGTAAAATATCAGCAAATAATAGGGCCTAGCAATAATTCTTAGTCACCCTTTACATACTGCATGTCCATTTAACCAAGGAAAGATGCAAAAACCCAATGGGAAAAATCCTCCCTTAAACATGGACAGTAAAACAAAATTTTAAAATATTGTTATCAATCATGCTTCATAGCATGATCAGTGATCCCCAGCAGTGATTTGAGATTGCTGAAAGTATTCTCACAAAAAAAATTGGTGAAGATGTCTGCTACTTGTTCTGAAGATGAACAGAAGAGTAAGTGAATGGTGTCATCATGCACAAGCTGTCTGATGTACTGCATATGGATCTCAATGTGTTTGGTTCTTTGTCTCTGAAATGGATCATTGAAGATTCAAATGGTACTCTGATTATCATAATAGATAGTAGTTGAGTATTCTGATTCGAATCCACACTTACCAAGTAACCCTTGCAACAATAAACATTGAGTTGTTGCATTTACAACTCCTCTATACTCTGCTTCTGTAGATGACAGTGCAATGCAACTCTGTTTCTTTCTTAACCAGTTGATTGGTCCTTTAGAAAGCATGAGAAAATATCCTGATGTTTACTTTTGATCTGTTTTGTCACTTTCCCAATCACTGTCAATAAACCCAATCAAATCAAGATCATATTTAGCTTTGTTTAAGATCCCTTGAGTCCTTGTTCCCTGAACAAAGTTAAGGATCCTTTTGGCTGATCTCCAATGGATATCATGAGGCTTATCCATGTATCTTGAAGCCACACTTACTGCATAAGAAATATTAGGTTGAGTATGTGTAAGGTACAGCAAACACCCAATCAGTTGCCTATGCAGTGTGTTATTTACCATAGGTGAAGAATCTACTTCTTCAAGCTTAACTCCTGAAAGGAAGGGAGTCTTGCTTGGATTGCAATATTTCATGTTGAACTTGTTCAGAAAACCCATAGCATACTTGCACTGATGTAGTTTTATTCCATGTTTGGTTTGAGCAATCTTGAGACCCAAGAATTGGCTCAATAACCCCAAATAAGTCATAGAAAATGAATGGTTCATTTCATCCTTCAAGGAGGCAATTTCATCCTTTAAGCTTCCTATAATGAGAAGGTAATATACATACAAGACAATAATTATCAAAGAACCATGAATCAGATTCAAATAAACATTAGTATCAGACTTGCATCGAACAAAATTCAATGACAGCAGAAAGCCATCAATCTTGGCATACCAAACCCTGGGGGCTTGCTTAAGCCCATACAATTATTTCTTTAGCTTGCACACAATAGATGGATTAGTAACAAATCCTTGAGGCTCCTGCATGTAAATATCTTCAGTAAGATCTCCATTCAGGAAAGCACACTTCACATCCATGTGATGTACCTCCCATTGCTTTGAAGCTGCAATGGCTAACGCTAGCTTGATGGAGTCCATCTTTGTCACTGGTGCAAAGGTCTCATTGTAGTTTATGCCATGTACCTGTGAGTAGCCCTTGGATACCAATATTTCCTTATATTTAAAAGGTGAACCATCAGCAGCAAACTTGGTTTTGAAAACCCACTTACATTGAACTAGCTTCCTCCCTAGGGGAAGATCAACCAACTCCCAAGTGTTGTTCTTCTAGAGTGAGCTGAATTTTTATTTCATGGCTGTTTTCCATATTCGATCATGTGCTACATATTCATATGTATGTGGGTATGATTCAACCATCAGATATCATTTCTCTGCAAACAAGGGGTCCTTCATGCACAAGGCACTCTCAAACTGAGATCTAGTCCTCCTAGAATCACTAGGATTTCCAGCTAGTTCCCCAACTACATGAATGGTCTTTGCTGCCAATTTTGGTCTTGTAGGTCTATTAGGATTTGAAATTTAATCATCATTATTAGACATATCAGAATAAAAAACTCATTTATCTCTTCACTTACATTCAGTGGTTCTGGTGGTGAAGAAGACTCTCAAACTTCAACTGCTGCTAAAGGCTCTTCTTGGAACTGAACACTCCTTCCAATGAAGGCTTTGTTTTTGCTCAAATTTATCAGCTTGTACCCTTTTGAATCTTCATAGTACCCAACAAATAGACACTATTGGCTTTGGGGCTGCAAATCCTTCCTCTTTTCTCTTGGAATTCTAGCACAAGCCCTTGAGCCAAAAATCTTGAAATGGGTCACATCTGGCTTGTGCCCACTCCATGCTTCGAAAGGAGTCATCAAATCAAGATATTTATGAGGCACCCTATTATGGATATAGGCTGCATAGTTTATAGCTTTGGCCCAGAAATTTGGTGGCAAAGTCTTAGCCTCCATCATGTAGGTTTCCGTCTCTTTCAGTGATCTGTTCTTCCTCTCAGCAACACCATTTTGTTGTGGTGTGTAAGGGAAAGAATGCTGCATCTGAATACTTGCATCTGCACAATATTTAATGAACTCAGACTTGACATACTCACCACCATTGTCAGATCTAAGGACCTTGATTTTCCTCCCAGACTGGTTTTCAACCAAAGCCTTCAAGACTTTGAAGAGGACAAAAACTTCAGACTTGTGTTTCGGGAAGTAAACCCAGCAGAACTTGGAAAAGTCATCTATGAATGTCAATGCATATTTTTCTTGATTCATTGACATATCAGAAAATGGGCCAGCGACATCACTGTGGATCAACTCAAGAGGTGCAGAGGTTCTCTCATGACTAGATTTCTCAAATTTATGCTCTGGGTGTTTTCCTAAGATGCAACCTTGACATACTCCTTTGGAAAACTTAATCTTTGGTAACCCTATGACCATTTCACTAAGATTAGAAAGATACTTATAGTTAAGATGGCCAAATCTTTCATGCCAAAGATTGCTTGCCTCATTAGCATGAATTAGAAGAGCAGAGGGGTTTGAGTAGGGTATAAAATGTGAAAACATGTATACCTTCGAAGTGTTATTTGCAAGTCCTTTTGCAATGACTTTACCACTTGAGATCTCCTAATCTCAACTTAATCAGGGGAGAATATTATCTTCTTTGGAGACCCTATGTGGGTCATCTGATACATTGATAAGAGGTTAGAAGCAAGACCTGGAACATACAATACATTGCTGAACTTACCATGGTCAAGATCAATCCTCCCTTTGCCCAAAATTTCAGTGAGAGAGTAATCTCCCAGTACTATTCGTGGACCTTTTGACAGGTCAAGTGAGGTGAATGCTTCCTTGGTCAAAACCATATGTCTTGAAGCTCCAGAATCAATGATGAAACTAGGTGAGCTTGATGTGCCAACAACAAATGCATGAAATCTCTCTCTGTCTTCTGAATTTGATCCTCCTTCCCTCTTCTTTGAGCTATTAGGAAGGCAGATGCCATTCTTCTCCAGTAGTTGGGTCAGTATGTCAATTTGCTTCTTCATGCAGGAGCTTTTAGGATGATTTCCCTTATTGCAGTATGTGCACTTGCTCATTTCTCCTTTGTTCTTCTTATTCTAGGGGTTCTTCTTGGAACCTTGGGGATCCTATGGAGATTTGTTCTTGTCTCTCTTTTGCTCAGTTGGCTTCTTAGATTTCTTCTTGCCTTTTGAATCCACCCTTGAATCTCTAGCAACCAGAGCTTGGTCTTTGGAAGGTTTGATGGTGCCCATCATTACCAGTTTATCTTGTTCTTGTGTGTGAGATTCCATGAACTTAGCAAGTTTAGGAATATTCCATGCTTGAGCTGTCAACTTGGTGGCATGGAAGGTTGAAACAAACACTAAATAGTTAGGGCCAAGCTTTCAGAGTATGGCCGAAACTAGTTGCTCCTCCTTCTTTTCGATTCCACACTGTTTTAGTTGCAAAACAAGGGCTTTAAGCTTGGAAAAGTAGAATTGCAGGGATTTGAAGCTGCTAGGACTCAAGGAGATCAATTCATTCTTGATTTGATGTCCTCTCATCTCATCTATTTTTCCAAAAATATCAACAAGCTTATCCCATACTTCATTTGGTGATGTCAATCCATCAACATGGAAAATGAGGTCTCTGGATATGCTCAGACACAGGAGACCATAGGCCTCATCCCTCCTGTTAAACCATTTAATTTTCTCTGCAACTACATTGGGATCTACTTCTATTTCCATAGTTAATATATAGAGGCCTTTTTCTCTAAAAAGTATCTCCATCTCTGCTTTCAATTCAAAGAAATTAAATGGAGTCAAGATGATCTTCTGAGATTGATCGATAGCTCAGAAATTGTCCCTTCAGTTAGTAGAATGCTTCCAGTCAATGATGTCAAACTTGCAATAACAATATGGAAGGAGATAAATCAATCTACAAAGGCTCTGATATCATGTGGAAATTGAACCCAAGTGTTAGAACAATTACACATGCAAATTACACACAAAGGAGACTGAATATGGAGCATAACACTAATCTATATTGAATAAGTGTACAATAGCCAACCTTGTGAAGTCATAGGATACAACAATAAATAATTACATTAGAGATTTTAATGCATTGGGATGCCATTCGAATTGGTCAAAAGCAGACTTACTAAAACGAAGCAAATCCCCCATAGGTGCATAAAGCAACTTCCAAATCTATCTAGGAGCTCATGAATTGGAAAAATCAATTAGGGACGCTAATAGGTGATGGAAGGACAACTCATACATGCTTTTATTAGGAGAAAAGAGTGGAGGATGATGGAAACAAAAAACAAGTTAACTTCACCTAGTCAAACTTTCCCAATTGCCTTAAAACTCAGTAAAAGAAACAATAAAGCAGAAAAAGCAAATATGTGCTAGGAAGGCCAAGAATAAAGCAAAAATGATTCCAAGAGGTTTCCCAAGTGCTCCATGACTCAGTTTTAGCAATTTTGATGATCTAGGACTTGTGGAGGACAACTTGCATAGAGTGGAATATGGAAACTAGGCAAATAAGACAAAAATGAAGATAATTAATGTCTAAGGTAGCTAACTATGGGTTGATTATTCTAACAAGGTTCCCCTATCTTGGAAATGGGTTTCGGGTGAAACTCCATTGGACATTCCCAGAATGTCCCATATGCACTACTTGCTTGGTAAGAAACATGAGTGAGACATTATAGATTATGTCAATAAGACATGTGTGGGATATGGAATGTAAAAAGGAGTTGGGATGGAAAACCGAGGGACTTTCCACTCGGAGAAGGGAGCCCCCATTCCTCATTAACGAAGGAATACTACATCGACAAATGCATAAGTGTTATGTGACCCTAGCAAATAATATGCATGCCAAATTGTTAAATTCAATATGCAAAGCATGTTTTGAGTTTATTTCCATTATGACAGATTGCTTGAGTATGAATAGGGCCTACATGGCTCACATCAGAAAGGGGTGAACACTTTGCCGATGTTGGGTCATGAAAGGGTTTTCAATATTGACTACACCCTAGGGAGTGGATGCACTCCTGGTGTGTCAATACTTGATAGTGAATGATATGAAATATGGTTACAGTTTTAGAGAAATAATGGTGATGAGTTTTCTTATATTGCTTATGTTGTCAAGCTAAACAGATGCAGTTTGGTGTTGCACACTAAAGAGAAAAGGTGAACGGTTGTTGTGAGGGGTTGTAGTGTAAGGGTTGATGTATATAAAAGGATGTTGTGGATGCTGTGGAGATTGTGGGGATGTGATGAGGTGTTGTGAAAGTGTTTCTAAAATAGGGATATTATATGTCCTAGGGATCCATAGTAGATCCTTGACCTAGAAATGGTCGTGGTAAAGTTTCCTTCCCAGTCGGCCTGAAGGTGTACTAGATGGACATTAATCATTTGATGTTGTGGAGCAGCCTACGTGATGACCTAACATCCAAGTCCATAGGCAATTCCAAGTCTTGCAAAGCAAAGCGGGACATTGTGGACCAGAGAGGAAACACACAATACAGATAAGTATTGGATTATCTTGCAGCTTCTTGCTTATGAATATACATGTGTATATGGTTTGGTTATGATCTTCTAACTCTTGTTTAGAGACAAACCCGATGAAAATAAACTAAACATATGAATAAATTCAATGTTTGAATATAGGTATCACTGGGAGCGAGGACTAGGAGGGAATCCTAGGGATGCATGTGGACATGTGATTATCCTAAAGAGCTCAAAATGGTCAATAATGAAGAAGGTGCTAGTGGGACTGTGAAGGTCCTAGGATCCAAGAGTTGTAGGCAAACCATGTGGAAGACTCCATGGTTGAGAGGTTTGGAATAGACCATAGACACTAAGTGTCATGGCCAAAAAGGGTTCGTCCAGCATTCACGGTGAAGTGAAAGAGGCTAAGAGCATGAAAACCACAATGCTAGTGTGGGTTCAAGAATGGAACAAGAAAAAGAGGGGAAAAAATCTTGCTGCTCTCTCTTTCCTTTTTTTATATACTTATGCATTGTGAAAACAGAAGATTGTTGAATGCATGTATGGCTAAAAATAGAATGTGTTTATTTTCTTAAAATAAATTGTGAATGCTGAAATAGATAATTCCCTACCCAAGAATGGACATGAATGAGCTCATGTTCCTGTTGGGAAGGCATGAAAAGTATGAAATTCTCCTCAATAAGACTTGGACTACCATGCCAATTTGGCAATTAATTGATTGATTTTAATGCCTATATTATGCTTGGTCTAACAGAATTACAATAATGCCTTTCATAGGTGAGAAAAGTGAAATCCAGTTGTCCACATTGATCATGGCAGCAAACCAAAATCTATTGGACTTGGATGAAAGTCTCCAAACAATTTCCAAGACCTAAGAAAATCTTGGAGAGATGCTCAAGATACAGAAAAGGCAGAATGAGATGAACCACCATATTTTGCAAGACTCTATTGGTTTGCAAAAGGAGATAAAAATCCTTCTGGGAGAAATCCATAAGGGAAAAGCAAGTGGATCAATGTTGGGGAATTTGTGGAATTGGTCCAATAAGAAACATTCCAGGCATGAAGACTCAAAGGAAATTGAGCAGGTAAAGATGAAGCAGCCAGTGAAATGTTTGAAATGCGGAGGACATCATTACCACCGGAATTTTCCAACGAAGGAACATCAAGAGGGTAGCAGCCACAAAGTTCCTAGACTTGGGGATGAGCCGAAAGCTGAGAAATAGCAGGAGAAGCTTGTGGAAGCCAAAGGGCTTGGTCCTGAAAGTTCAAAGTCAATAATTGAACATGGGATAGATTTGCAAAATTTTGAAATTTGGATGTGTAAATTGTATATGTGTTCCTAAGTATTGGAACACTGAGGATGGTGTTATTCCAAGGGGGAGGGGATTGTAATACCCCAGTTTTGACCCTTTTTGCATTAAAAGGTACATGATGTATATATTGTAATTAATCATGGTGTGGAGCTAAAGGAAAAATCCCCACCATCGATTTGGTTGTGTTATGTTTCGTCGATTGGAATTGTTGTTGATGATATATCGTGCTATCCAGCACATTATAGTTTTGTTATCATGTAAATATGCACTTTAATTAAAATGAACCCAACCAGCTATGTCAATGCAACCATGATGAAAAGGGCATGATTTCCTAAGGATGATGGGGGGGGGTATTGTTAAACCATGAGCCTATGGGGAAAACCCATGTGTCAACTATTAAAACCTGATGTTGGTTGGGTAGTTATTGCTGGGTAGTGGTGGGTGGTAGGACTGTTAGTCCTTGCCCACATGCAGAATCCACCAGCAGACTCTTCACCCTCACGTAGGTAGGGAAACCATTACCCATTACTCCATTCTTGCTCATCTCCAGGCACGAGCTGGAATTGCTCATCCTCACGCACAGAATTTTCCATCGTTTTCCTTATGTAGAGAGCTAGATAAACCATTTACTGTCACCCATGATTTTCCTGTGAAGGAGCCATTCATGATTTGGGTTTACTGTAGTTCTCCCCATGAATTCTTGTTTGCTGAAGGTTCATTCACATGGTGGTTACTGTTGGTTCTTCCACGAATTTGGTTGTGGTTGCTTTAGTCCACAGTTTTGGGTTTTGTTGTGGGAACATTTTTATGTTTTGGGTTGCTGCTGAGTTGTTTTGTCCATGCTAGGGCCAAGAACAACTCTGAATCACCTTGCTTGGCCTCAGCTATGTTCACCATTTCTGGGTGCCATCATGTTTCTTTTGTTTCCCTACCCAAGCTGTGAGTTGCTTGTTTTGCTGCGTGTATGTAGTGGTTGGTCTTCGGACTGTGTTGGAGTGGGGTGAAGGCTTGGTTTGCTTGATAAACCTGGTGCATTTGAGATCCACACAGATAGAGGTAGAGGGATGGATTTCTTCTCCACAACCCTGGAATAGCACTGGAAGGGAGGTCAAGGCTTGAGGGACTGTGTAGTAGAGAAGGGATTGATTTCCTTGTGTTGGGTGTGTGTGGGTGTCCTAGAATTCGGGCTAGTTTTGGTGTAGGTGTCCTTAGCTTTTCAATGAGCTCACCATCTTAGCATTCATCCTTTCCCAGCTCCTTGATGGCCTGGTAAACCCAACTGTGTCGGCTTGGCCGATTTGTGTATCCTTGGATATGTGTAATCCTACTTGTTCCTCATTCCTTGGGGAAATCATGCCTAACTCGGGGGTGGCAGTGTTGTTGAGAGATTAAGGAGCATGCTGGCCTATGGTTGGGTGGAGCGTTGTAGTGATGTAGCTGGTTGTAGGACGAGTTATTTATAAGATAAGTACTCTTGACTATTTCATTTCTGCAATCATATTTACTGTTAATGAATTATGGTGAACATGTTGAATGCCTGAATGTATGGTTTTTCTTTTGCTGTATGTTAAACAATTATGCATCTCTGCATGTTTTTAATTCCAAGCATTTTTCTTCAATTTATATGTATGTACATGTTCATGGGACTAGTTTCCCGATTTTTTAGTGGTATGGTAGCGTCTTCTTTTCCAGTGGGAGGGTCGGGGACGTGACATTCATCATTCAAATTTTCTTCTGTAAGGAGCTCTACTAGAAAATAGAAAATTATGTGGGGGCTCATGGTTTTCAGGCCCAGTCATAACCATTGCTCCTTGAATAAATTCATACACAAATCCTAAAAAAAAACAATCAAGTGTAAATGGAAAAATAAAAATGAAAAACGAACTAAGCATTAGTTTATTTATGTACAAAAATTTTGTGTAGAAATTGTAGCAACTTTCTAAAGTTTGACAGTGGTAGAGAAAGATTCCTGCCCTTGCTCCAACTGGTATCTTGGATCAGATGCAATATATGAAACAAACGCATCCCTTGAAATTGGTTTATGATACAGTCACAACCTATGATCGTAAGCGAATAATGGTGCATGATTCTCATCAATGGTGACCAAGCAGACTGTTCCGTTGTCAAATACTCTGTCAATCAGATATGGACCTAACCATCTTGTGTGTAGCTTACCTTTAAATTCCCTTTTGAATCTTGAATCATATAATAGCACCCAGTCTCCCTCATCGAAGACCCACTCCTTGATGAACCTATCATGCCAGTTGGATCTCTATTGCTGAATTAATGTTGTCTAATCCACAACATCTATGTGTTTCTCCTCAAGTTCATTCAATTGATTCAATCTATTCCTATGGGTTTCAGTGACATCTAGGTTCACTTCCATGGTTGTCTTCAAGGCTTTGATTTTAAATTCAATGGGAAAGACATCACTCTTTCTATACACCAAGTCATAAGAGGAGAAACCTGTAGTATTGCACCACATGGTATGATATTCCCATAGTGCTTCAGGAAGTCTATCAGACCAGTCTCTGTGATGGATCTTGACTGTTTTGGTGAGGATAGCTTCAATAAATTTATTTGTACTTTCCACCTAGCCATTAGCCTAGGGGTGGTAAGGTGAAGTTATCCTATGTTGAATATGGTACTTTTGTAGCAAAGTTTCAAATTTGTGTGACACAAATTGTGGTCCTCGATTTGTGATTATTTCATTGGGTATTCCAAAACGAGTAAAGATTTCTCCATATAGGAAATCTATTACAGCCTGGTCATTGGCCTTTGCCAAAGCCATATCTTCTACCCATTTTGTCATATAGTGAGTGCAAACTAGAATGTAGCTTTCTATTTTGAATGAGGATTGATAGTTTCAATGAAATCTAAGGCCCATATGTCAAAAGGTTCCACCACCAACTGTGGTAAAAGAGGCATTCCATCCAATCTATTAGGTTGGCCCATTCTTTGATAGCTGTCACAAGACTAGACATATTTCTTGGCATTGATGAAAACTGTAGGCCAATAATAATCCATTCTTAGCAACTTATGACCTGTTCTATTGTCTGCAAAATGTCCCCCACATGGCTCATCATGACAGGCCTTCAAGATATGGAAGACTTCATCCTCCCTTACACATATTTGGATCTCAAAATTGGGACATGTGTATAAAAGAAGTCCATCTATCCAACAATACCTGGGATTTTGTTGAATAATATTCCTTCTCTCTCTTTTGGACAAGTGTTCCAGAAGCTTCCCTGCAGCCAATTAGTTAGCAACATCTGCATGCCAAGGGGAATGAGCTGGAACTACAAACAAGTGTTCATCTGGGAAAGAATCCTCAACTGGTAGGCTGTTATCACTATTAGTAAAATGAGATAAATAATCAGCAACAAAATTTTCTTTTCTAGTCCTGTCAATAATTCTAATATCAAACTCATGTAATAGTAACAACCACCTAGTTATCCTAGCATTAGTAACTAGTTTGTTAATTAGGTACTTGATGGCTGAGTGTTCAGTGTGTACAAAGGTGGAATACGTAGTGATGTAGTGTCTAAATTTGTGAATGGAGTAAACAATGGATAAAAATTACTTCTCTATAATGGTATAATTGAGTTCAGTAGGGGCTAGGTTCTTATTGATGTAATAAATTACATATGGTTCTTGACCATCCTGCTAACCTAATACCGCTCCAACGACAGTGTCAGAGGCATTCAAAGAAATGTGGAAGTGCTAAGCCCAATTGGTGCCCCTTAAGATAGGAGCTATAGATAGCCTATTCTTGAGCTTAGTGAATGTTGTCTAGCATGCATCATTCCAAGAAAACTGTACATCATTCATCAATAAGGGAAATAAGGGAGAAGCTAGTTTGGAAAAAATTTCTATAAATATTCTATAATACCTAGAATTCCCTAAAAAGATATGTACCTCTTTTTGAGTTCTAGGAGTGGGTATGTTTTCAGTCACCCTAATTTTGGATGGATATACCTGGATACCATCAACAGAGATAAAGTTCCCTAGCACTACTCCTTCACTCATCGTCATATGGCACTTTTCAGTGCTCAAAGATAGTTGGGTCTACTCACAGCGTGTTAAAACCTTTTCCAAGTTTTTCAATGCCTCTTAAAAGTCCCTACCATAATGGGTAAAATCATCCATGAAAATCTCCATACTATCATTAACCATTTCCAAAAAGATGTCAATTATAGCTCTCTGAAATGTGGCTGGTGCATTGCATAAGCTGAAGGGTAGCACCTTGTATGCAAAGGTACACCAGGGATAGGTGAAGGTGGTTTTATCCTGGTATTCAGAAGCAATATTAATTTGATAATACCTACTAAAACCATCTAGAAAGGAGAAGAGATTAATCCAAGATAACCTTTCAAGTACCTGGTCGATGAAAGGCAGGGAAAAGTGATCTTTCTGTGTCACCTTGTTCAACTCTCTATAATCCACATAGACTCTCCATTTACCATTCTTCTTGGGTACTATCATGAGTGGAGACACCCACTCGCTGTTTGAGATGGGGTATATAAACCCTGCTTCCAAGATTTTTTGAATTTCTTCCTTCACCATGTCCCTAAGATTTGGGTTCATCCTTCGTTGAGGTTGGAACACAAGTCGGGAGTCACTTTTTATATAAATGTGGTGGGTGCACAGATTAGAAGGGATACCATTCATGTCTATGTATTCCTAGGCTAATTCCTCCTTATGTTTTTTTAATAGAGTGATTAGGCATTCATGTTCATCCAGAGCAAGATTGGCATTGATATCATGGGTTTTTCCAGGCTCTATCTCAACTGGAACACTTTTCAAAATTTTCAACATTGGAACTATGTGAGTATTACTGATTAATGTCTCCTCTGTGAGATTTTCTTGTTCTTCTTCACCTGGACTACTATTCAGGATCTAATAAATTTGTTTATTGACAGAAGTGGGTTCACTGATGAAATTATTGATGGCATCGTCTTTTGTTTCATATTTGAAATTCAAGGCCTTCCATATCGTTAACAATGGTTGAATGCCCTCCTCTTACTCTAGCTCCATCCATAATGGAGTTTCAGCTTCTAGACTCTGTCGAGCTTGAGGATAGAGGGTAAGTTTCTTTATCTCGGTTCCATCTGATATAGTCATAGAACTAGACCGACAACTGATGCAAGCATCAGCTGTAGCTAACCAGGGTCTTCCCAGGATTAGCGGGTGTCCTCCTCACTGCGACTTGGGTTGCAAAACCAAGAATTTAGCTAGATATTCCCACAAATCAGTTGAGATAACGAGGTCATCCAATATTCCCTTGAGTTTGATGGTGGACCTATCTACAAGTTTTAGAATAGTAGGAGTTGGCCTGAGATTAGTGAGCCCGAGTTTTCTTATATTTTTTATGGTAATGACGTTAATGGCTGCGCCTAAATCTACAAGTATGTTTGGTATCTGCATGCTCCCAATCTGCATGATGACAATGGGATTCCCAAGGTCGTCGTATTTGGCTAGGAGGGTTTTTCCCATTATTAATTCATATAATTTCCCTATAACATGGACAATGGGAGGATCCCTAGGTTTTCTTCCTGGTTTTCTTGTACAAAGATCCCAAATAGTTCTAGAATATATAGGAATATCATGAAGGGCCTGCAGCAGTGGAATTTTTACATAGAGGTTTTTCAATTCTCCTAAGAGGTTAAATTGAGGTTGTTCCATTTCCTTCTGTAGTGTTAGTCTTTCAGGATATGGTGGTTCCCTAATCAGTCATGTAGGCTGTGTGTCAATAGATGTGTCTTATTTTTTTTCAATTAGTATCTCGGTATGATTTTAGCATCCTCAATAATGGGGATCGGTGCATTGGATAAATACTGTTCGTTCATCCTTTCTTCAGACGCAGAGGATGGAACATCCTCAATGACCAAGGCTCCACTACCCTCCCTGATCATAAGTGGATGTCATTACATGGGATTAGAGTGATGTCTCAAATTGATGGATTTCTTTATTTTTTGGTTTAGGGTTAGGTTGAGCAGGCAGCTGCGGTCATATAGGCATATTAGGTGCAGCATTGTTCTGGAGTTGCAACTGTGACTACTGATATTGCTGATAAGGCTGAGGGTATTGTTCAAGAGGGTCTAGTTGGTGAGGAAACTATTGAGGAGGTTGATTATGGGGAAATTAGTGTGGAAATTGAACCCAAGTGATAGAACAACTACACTCACAAAATTGCTAATCAAACATGCAAATTTACACACAAAGGAGACTGAAATTGGAGCATAACACTAATCTGTATTGAATAAGTGTACAATACCCAAGCTTATGAAGTTACAGGATTCTACAATATATAATTACATGATATATTCAAATGCATAAGGATTCCATTCGAAATAGTCAAAAGCAGGCTTACTAAATCTAGTCAAATCCCCCATAGGTGCATAAAGCAGTTTCCAAATCTACCTAGAGGCTCGTGAATTCGCAAAGTCAAGTAGGAAAGATAATAGGTGATGTAAAGAAAATTCATACATGCCTTTATTAGGAGAAAAGAATGGAGGATGATGAGGGAAAAAAACAAGTCAACTACACCTAGGCTTACTTTCCCTTTTGCCTCAAATATCAATAAAGCAGGAAACTTAGCAGAAAAGGAAGAGATGCGCTAGGGAGGATCTGGCATAAAGCAGAACTACTAAATATCATTTCTAGGACATTTCCCAAGTGATCCATGATTCAATTTTAGCAAGTTTGACCTCTAGGACATGTGGAAGACAACTTGCATAGAGTGGAATATTGGAAACTGGGCAAATAAGACAAACATGGATTAATTAATGTCTAAGGTAGATAACTATGGGTTGATTATTCTAACAGCCCCCATTAAGCCTGAATTAAGAGTAAATATCAGAAAACTATAGGGCCTAGCAATAAGTCTTAGTCACCCTTTACATACTGCATGTCCATTTAACCAAGGAAAGATGCAAAAACCTAGTGGGAAAATCCTCCCTTAAACATGGACATTAAAACAAAATTTGAAAATATTGTCATCAATCATGCTTCACAGCATGATCAGAAATCCCCAACAATGATTTGAGATTGCTGAATGTCTTCTCACAAAAAAATTTGGTGAATATGTCTGCTACTTGTTCTGAAGATGCACAGAAGAGTCGGTGAATGGTGCTGTCATGCACAAGATGTCTGATATAGTGCATATGGATCTCAATGTGTTTGGTTCTCTGTCTCTAAACTGGATCATTGTAGATTTGAATGGTGCTCTGATTATCACAATAGATAATGGTTGAAAACTCTGATTCAAAGCTACACTCACCAAGTATCCCTTGCCACCATAAACATTGCATTGCTGCATTTACAACTCCTCTGTACTCTGCTTCTGTAGATGAGAGTGCAGTGGCACTCTATTTCCTTCTTGACCAGCTGATTGGTCCTTAAGCAAGCATGAACACATATCCTGATGTTGAATTTTTACTGGTGTTGTCACCTGCCCAATCACTGTCAGTAAACCCAATCAAATCAAGATCAGATTTAGCTTTGTAGAAGATCCCATGAGTTCTTGTTCCCTGAACAAAGTTAAGGATCCTTTTAGCTGCTCTCCAATGGATATCATGAGGCTGATACATGTATCTTAAGGCCAAACTTACTACATAATAAATATCAGGTCGAGTGTGTGTAAGGTACAGCAAACACCCAATCAATTGCCTATACAGTGTATTATTTATCATAGGAGAAGAACCTGTTTCTTCAAGCTTAACTCTTAAAAGAAAGGGAGCCTTGATTGGCTTGCAATCTTTCATGTTGAACTTGTTCAGAAAATCTAAATCATACTTGGAGTGATGTACTTTTATTCCATTTTGGGATTGAGTAATTTCGAGACCTAAGAATTGGCTCAACAACCCCAAATCAGTCATAGAAAATGCATGGTTCATTGTATCCTTCAAGGAGGCAATTGCTTTCTTGGAACTTCCTGTAATCAGAAGGTCATCCACATACAATACAATAATCATCAAATAACCATGAATCAGATTCAAATTAATATTAGTATCATACTTACATCAAACAAAACTCAATGACAGCAGAAAGGCATCAATCTTGGCATAGCAAGCCCTGGGGGCTTGCTTAAGCCAATACAATGATATCTTTAACCTGCACACAAAACATGGATTAGTAAAAAAACCTTGAGGCTGCTGCATGTAAATATATTCAATAATATTTCCATTCAGTAAATCACACTTCACATCCATGTGATGTACCTCCCACTGCTTCGAAGCTGCAATGGCTAAAACTATCCTGATGGAGTCCATCTTTGCCACTGGTGCAAAGGTCTCATTGTAGTCAATACCATGTACTTGTGAGTATCCCTTGGCTACCAATATTTCATTATATTTCAAAGGTGAACCATCAGCATCAAACTTAGTTTTGAAAACCCACTTACATTGAACTAGCTTCCTCCCTAGGGGAAGATCAACTAGTTCCCAAGTGTTGTTCTTCTAGGGTGAGCTGAATTCTTATTTCATTGATATTTTCCATATTGGATAATGTGTTGCATATTCATATGTATGTGGGTATTATTCAACCATCCAATTTCATTTCTCTTCAAACAAAGGGTCTTTCATACACAGGGCACTCTCAAACTAAGATCTAGTCCTCGTAGGATCGCTTCGATTTCCAGTTAGTTCCCTAGCTGCATGAATGGTATTTTCTACCCATTTTGGTCTTGTAGGACTGTCAGGATCTACAATTAAAACATAATTATCAGACATATTAGAATCATCAAACTCATTTATCTCTTCACTTACATTCAATGGTTCTGGTGGTGAAGAAGACTCTCCAACTTCAACTGCTGCTAAAGGCTCTTCTTGGAACTGAAAAATCCTTTCAATGAAGGATTTGTTTGTGCTCAAATTGATCATATTTTACCCTTTTGAATCTTTAGAGAACCCAACAAATATACACTCTTGTCTTTGGGGCTTCAAAGCCTTTCTCTTTTCAGTTGGAATTCTGGCCCAAGCCTTTGAGCCAAGAATCCTGAAATGGGTCACATTTGGCTTGTGCCCACTTCAAGCTTCAAAAAGAGTCATACCATCAAGATTTTTATGAGGCACCCTATTATGGATATAGGATGCACACTTTATAGCTTCAGACCAAAACTTTGGTGGCAAATTCTTAGCCTCCATCATACAGGTTGCCATCTCTTTCAGTGATATGTTCTTTCTCTTAGCAACACCATTTTGCTGTGGTGCGTAAGGGATTGAATGCTGCATCTGAATACCTGCATCTTCACAATATTGAATGAACTTAGACTTGACATACACACCATGATTTTCAGATATGAGTATCTTGAGTTTCCTCCTAGACTGGTTTTCAACCAAAGCCTTAAAGACTTTGAAGAGGCCAAAAACTTCAGACTTATGCTTGAGGAAGTAAACCCAACAATACCTGGAAAATTCATCTATGAAGGTCAATCCGTATTTGGCATGACTCATTGACATATGAGGAAATGAACCAGCAACATCATTGTGGATCAACTCAAGAGGTACATAGGTTCTCTCATGACTAGCTCTCTCAAATTTATGCTCTAGGTGTTTTCCTAGGATCCAACCTTGACAGACTCCCTTGGAAAATTTAATCTTTGGTAACCCTATGACCATTTATTTTTCACTTAGATAATAAATATACTTATAGTTAATATGGCCAAATATTTCATGCCAAAGCTTGCTTGCCTCATTAGCATGAATCAGAAGAGTAGAGGGGTTTGAGTAGGGCAGAAAATGTGAAAACATGTATACCTTCAAAGTGTGATCTCCAACTCCTTTTGCAATGACTTTACCATTTGAGATATTTGTGATCTCAACATTATCAGGGGAGAATATGACCTTATTTGGAGACCCTGTGTGGGTCATCTGATACACTGACAAGAGGTTAGAGGCAAGACCTAGAACGTACAATACATTACTGAACTTACCATGGTCAAGATCAATCCTTCCTTTTCCCAAACTGTCAGTGAGAGAGTCATCTCCCATCACTATTGGTGGACCTTTCAACATGTCAAGAGAGGAGAATTCCTCCTTGATCAAAACCATATGTCTTGAAGCTACAGATTATATGATGAAGCTAGGTGAGCTTGATGTGCTAGCAACCAATGCATGTACTCTCTCTCTGTCCTCTGAATTTGATCCTCCTTCCCTCTTCTTTGAGAAATCAAGAAGGGATATGTTATTGTTCTCTAGGAGTTGGGTCAACATGTCAATTTGCTTCTTCACGTAGGAGCTTTCAAGATGATAGCCATTACTGCAGTATGCGCACTTGCTCATATCTCATTTTTTCTTCTTCTTCTAGAATTTCTTCTTGGAGCCTTGGGGCTCCTCTTGAGACTTGTCCTTGTCTCTCTTTTTCTTAGGTGGCTTCTTAGATTTCTTCTCTCCTTTTTAATCCACCCTTGAATCTCCAGCAACCAAATCTTGGTCTTTGGAAGGTTTGATGGTGCCCATCATCACCAGTTTATCTTGTTCTTGTGTGAGGGATTCCATTAACTCTGCAAGCTTAGGCATCTTCTAGGCTTGAGTTGTCAACTTGGTGGCATGGAAGGTTGAAACAAACATTGAATAGTCAGGGCCAAGCTTCAATATTATGGACAAAAATAGCTGTGCTTCCTTCTTTTCAATTCCACACTGTTTTAGCTACAAAACAAGGGCTTTAAAATTGGAAAAGTAGAATTGGCTTTAAAATTGGAAAAGTAGAGTTACATGGATTCGAAGCTACTGGGACTCAAAGAGATCAATTCATTCTCAATTTGATGTTGTCTCATGTCATATTTCTTACCAAAAAGTTCTACAAGCTTCCCTCATACTTCATTAGGTGATGTCAATCCATCAATATGGAAGAGGAGGTCTCTAGATATGCTCAGACACTGAAGACCATAGGCCTCAACCCTCCTGTTGTGCCATTTACTTTTCTCTGCAGCTGCATTGGGCTCTGCCTTAGTTTCCATAGTCACCTTGTAGAGACCCTTCACTCTCAACAGTATCTCCATCTCTGCTTTCCATTCAAATAAATTAAATGGAGTCAAGATGATCTTCCGATATTGATCCATAGCTCTGAACTGTGCCCTTCAACCAACAGAATGCTCCTAGTCAAGATATAAAACCTGTAAGAGAAATATGGAAGGAGATAAATTGATCTACAAAGGCTCTAATACCATGTGGAAATTGAACTCAAGTGATAGAACAATTGCACTCATAAAATTTCTAATCAAACATGCAAATTTACACACAAAGGAGACTGAAATTGGAGCATAACACTAATCTGTATTGAATAAGTGTACAATAGGCAACATTCTAAAGTCATAGGCTACTGAAATATATAATTACATGAGATATTTGAATTCATAAGGATTCCATTTGAAATAGCCAAAAGCAAGCTTATTAAATCTAGTCAAATCCCTCATAGGTGCATAAAGCAGTTTCCAAATCTACCTAGAGGCTCACAAATTGGAAAAGTCAAGTAGGAAATATAATAGGTGATGGAAAGACAACTCATACATGCTTTTATTAGGAGAAAAAAATGGAGGATGATGAGGGAAAAAAACAAGTCAACTACACCTAGTCTTACTTTCCCTTTTGCCTCAAATATCAATAAAGCAAGCAACTTAGCAGAAAAAGCAGATATGCACTAGGGATGATCTAGAATAAATTAGAACTGCTAAATATGGTTTCCACAAGGTTTCCCAAGTGATCCATGACTCAATTTTAGCAAGTTTGACTTCTAGGAAATGTGGAAGACAACTTGCATAGAGTGGAATATTAGAAACTAGGAAAATAAGAAAAAATGGATTAATTAATGTCTAAGATAGATAACTATGGGTTGATTATTATAACAACTAGTTTCCTGGATGGAAGTTCTTCCACCTGAGATACCAAGAATTCTGTTGGTTTGGTGATCGTGTCCAAGAGTTCCAGGAGTTAAAATTCTGCATCAGAGGTTGGGAAGGATACCATTTATGGTTGGAATAAGATGAAGGGAATGGTGTATTCATGTGATGCATATTGTTCCAATTATTCATGTTATTCGAAAATGGAAACGAGTTTGGAGCCTTGATTTCAAGGCTGCCAAGGCTTTTTCTGGGCAATGAAGTAAGCTGGTTCCACATCTAGAGTTGATGCCTGCAAAAATGCCTTCACTTGAGGTAGTGAAGCGAGTTCCTTTGTTTCATGGTTCAGCTCACAGAGCTGACACACTTCTACTTTTTCAAGTTGGAACTCCTTTAGGGGATGTTTCTTCCTACATTTAGGGAAGAATACACCAAGTGTTAGATATTCTACTGCTTGTTTATGCTTTTCCATCAGGATATCTTTTTCTGAGGAGATGGAGCTCATCATTTCTGTCTTGAAATTATCAAGGAGATTTCCTATTTCTTCTCGGGTGGCTCCTCCATTAGATGACTTCTATGTTCTGTCGAAGACATCTTGTTCTATTTTATCCTATTTGTCCTGTTTGTTGTTCCTTAAATATCCTCTAGAGTACCTCTTGCATAATTCAACAATATTTTCAAAGGATTCCTTTGAGATGTCCCCCTTTCATAACAAGTTCAACATGTCTAGGAAGTATTCCCTAATCCCATGAAGTAGGATCATCTTGAGTACATCTAACCCCATATTAGTCTATCCAACTCTTTACACATTGTACAACATCCTATCAACAAAATCTTCCAAGATTTCTTCATCCCTTTGTACCATCTTGAACAATTCTTCTCTTTTATCCTTGGTGTTTCAACACTCTTGATATTTTTCTAGGAATACCTATTTCATTCGGTCCCAGGTGGAGACAGTTGTACCACCCAGGCTCATGAACCAACGCAATGCAATATCCTTCAAAGTAGCAAGGAAAAGTTTCAACTTCTGGTCACTGGAAGTGTAATCATAAATGCACTAGAGGATATCAAATTTGAAAAGGAATTTGTCTGGATCCTCTGTGGATTTTCCATGAAAACGAGGTAAAAATGATGGTGATATATTTTTCATGGGTGATATTGCATCTGGTTGTTGAATGGGGAACTGTAGTGTGGCAACAGTCCCCTCAGGTAGGGGATCACCCTCATTAAGATGATTCCTCCATCACCTCTTCGTGATCTTCTGGATCACGTCTGTTATTCATGTCTTCTTCTGATCTCTCCTCTTTGTGCTTCCATGGATCGTTTAATTCTTGATGAAACTATCTCCACTCTTGTTTTTTCACCACCTTCCCATTAATGTGATATACCAAGTCTCAGCCAGCTGATCCCATAGTACTAACTTTGTCTTCATCCACAGGGACACATGAAGGTGTCACAGCTTCTCTTGTGTTCTCCATTGTGGAAACTAATGCTTCCACCCTGGGAATAATTGGGCTTCTTCTGATGGAGGACCCCTAATGGAAAGCTTCGGTAGAGGAATTGGTTTTGGAAAGCAGATCATCAATGAATGTTCTTCTTCCCAAGGTTGGATTTCATCCATGATCTCGAACACCTGCAATGTTAGTATTTTGTGGGGTTTTGGGGGTTGTAGGAATGTCACGCTGTACCCATCTCATATTCATGCAAGAAAAAACATGCAAATTTAAAAAAAAAAACTAAAGAAAAATGAATGGATGCAACTACTAGATGCAACTACTATGGTGTCTAATAATTATATTCCCTGACAATGGCACCAAAATGTTGGGCACTCTATATGCAAGTTAATTAAATCCAACATACATAATGTTCAATATGAATTGTCAACCTAGGAAATTCATTTTATTGCAAATATAATTTACACTGTCCGTGCTTAAACACTAAGTAGCTGATGCTGTGAATAAACTATCCTACCTTCCTGTTCAGGCCAACTCTTCCCATGATTTACTTAATCTAATTTACCTTCTTAAGAATGCAGAACCACAAATACCTTCTTACAACCTCAATCCAAAAAGAAAATATTCTAGAAAATAAACATCTAGATTTACTTTTGCATAAAGTTAAATCCTAAATTACCAAGTCATCTGAAGATCCATTATAACTATCTTAATCCAACTTGATCTAAAAATCACAAATGAACTCAACAATTATAACTGTGAATGTACTGAATTAGCAAAAGACAGTAATTGAAAGAAATTAGGGATGATATTGGTTGTTACAGCTATCACACAAGTGCATAAAGAAAATTAGTCTACACAGTCGACTGTCACATCACTCTACTGCAGCTCACAAGAAATGCAATTACCAATCAATTGAGGAAACACATAATAAATCATTATTGTTGCAGCTATTATAAAAGAATACATCTACTGTAACATCCACAACACACGACAAAGAAGAAAAATACCTAATTAACTCAGCAATCTCTGTAGGAAGGCGAGCCCAACCTTCAAATAGAGATGCCAAAAGTACCACAAGTTAAAACACATAAGTCAGAAGAATCCCGATCCTTGTATTAGATGATGGAATGAAATTATAGTCTCTGTCACAGCTTATGCAATATGATCAATTATCTTCCAACCCTTGGCTCTACATAGTCCCTGATATTTATACATTAATATTCATAACTTCTACCCACTAATATCAGTAGCCATGAAGATCTACGATCTTCAAGCTACCCTATCACAATGCGCTGTTACAGCTGTGGAGAAACAGAAGCAAAGAATATAGGAAGTTTGTTTCATGAGCCAATAATGAAATAGTAGAACCAAATCAATAATTACTCTGTCAGTTGCAACTACCCTTGAATAATGGCTTGCTACTTAATCGAATCTGTTACAGCCTTGGCTATTGCAGCTTGCATAGGATGAGGATATTTGACTGTGTTTCACCTACAAAGATAGATTTTGTGGGCACAACTAGCAATATATATTCATTTCTTCTAGAATTCACTTGACATGATGCACCTGTATCCTTCATGCTTTGAACAATCTTCATAAAACCAACTTATTAGCATAATTCAAGAGGTAAACCCCTATTTATTACAATCATAAGTATTAATAAGATAAAACAATAAGTAATCATACCTATGAGGAATCGGGGATTTTCTAAAGGAAAAACATCTGTTAGGTGCATGAAAATAGGGTAAGATAAGGCAAAAAGAGTATATCAAGTGTGGCAAAGAAGGGTTCATTTCTGGGCCCAACAGTAGCCCATATGCACACACATGAAGTATTATATCGGATCTTCCTCAATGACATAGGTGAGGAACCCATGTCCCATGATGCTACTCCTAAAGTATATAATGTGCATCAATATAATCAGCCATGTGTTCTTTCACCCAAGAAGTGAACGAAGAACTTCCACCAAAATCTGAACCAAATAAGAAGAAAATAAAAAATGGAGACTTCAAGTGGCTTGAAGAAATCTCATCAACACATTAACGATTATGAATATCATCATGAAATAACAGAGTATGTTGCTTCCAACAATAATTTCCTTCGATCATATGTATCTTCACCCCAGTTTGTGATGAAGTTCCCCCAACATCAAATGTACTAGGCAAGGAACAATGAAAATCATGAGTCTCCAAGTGACTCAAGAGAATACCATAGGTGCATCCATGTGGGTGTGTATCATCATAATGTGACAAGGGATGCTGCTTCAGATGTAAATAATATGGCTCTCTAATCATTGCATCATCAAAGTGAGAGATATAAATTATATACTCTTCATGTGGAAGCATACAAAAATAATCTTTCACCCATACTTCATTTGGATCAATGCTGCAAAATTTTGAAGTCTAGGATGTAGGAGAAAGAACTAACTCACCATCAACCTTTCTGTTTTGATTGGGAGATGTGATATGACATTAAAAAGCCCATTCTATGTCCTCATGCCTCAATATATATCTCATAATATTGCAAGTCCTTTCTTGGATTGGGTAAGTGTGCTTCCATATGACAACCCTTAGTACACCTTTCGAATCTTGAAATTTCATTTCAGGAATTTGGTAGTTTACTGTATGTTCCCCCATATAATACAAACATTTAACTCCCAAAACCACATTATTATAAAAAACATTAACCACATAAAAACTCTCAACAAAAGTATAGTTACCTACGGTAACTTGCAGCTTTGGAACACATGTTTTGCACTGCATTGTGTTGTGACCGGGAATGACAACTATGAATCAATTGAATGGGTCAATTTGTATATTCCTTTATTCCACCATATATCCATCAATAAATTTATTTGTGGCTCCTCCATCTACCAAAATTGAAGCTCTTTGTCCTAGTATCGCACTCTCGCATAGAATAGTGTGATAGTGAGGCACTGCTCAAAGTATTTCCATTCTTTCTTTGTCCGGTGAAGGATGATTTTATTCTTGTATTTCTTATTCAATTGATGTCTCATATTCCTAATATTGATGTGAAATGTGCCCTCCTTCATCCATACCCCCTTCATACCCATCATTATCAGAAAATAATTCTATGTATTCAGCCTTTCCCCTAGTACATTTATGCCCCGGTGTCCATGGTTGAAAGTATGTGAAGCACAATTTGTTTCTTATAAGTTCATCCCTATTTAGTGCTTCTTTCTTATTATTTTCATATTAATCTCTTTTCCAAGTCTTCTTATCAGGTGGATATTTTTTCCAAGGTTTCTTTTCAAATTCAGAGTTAGGCTTGGGAGCAAATCTTGTCCTAGGAAGCACATCTTGGAGATCTCTAGTCAAGTTCATTACATCTTTTAATTTAGTGGGATTGTGGTATTTGACCAAACCTTTTAAGGGTTCATAAAAACCTTCAGTGAAAAACAATACTAACCTTCCCATAGACACATTACCACCTTGACTGATAATTTCTGAAATTCCATCATATAATCAGTCAGGGTTCCAACTTCAATTGTGCTAGTTCTTTGAAAGACAATTCATGATATTTTTGCTCAAATATCTCTAGTACCCTCTCAATAAATTCTCCATATGTGTTAACCTGACCATTACCCAAATTTTTCAGGCCATGGAACCACCATTCATTGGCATCTCATTCCAAGCGCAATATGGCCATTTTTAAGGCATGTTCTTCCACCTGTGGATTCAACTGAAAATACACATCTAATTTTTGCACCCAAGTGTTAGAAGAAATTTGAGGGGAACCATAAAAATTAGGGAGCGTAACTTTATTAATGGGACAATTTAAGTCTTTTTTTTTTATATAGAGACTTATTAGCTTCATTTTTTTAATTTTGTTTGCAGCAAGAAAGTACTGATAAAATGGTACACGTCTTTTACAATCTTCATCCAATTTATCCCATTCTTTTGCCATTGTAGCAAGTTCAAGTTGAATGTCAGGCTCTTATTTGGGTATAAGAAGTTTAGGTGCAGTATCCCTTGGTGTGCCATGAAATTCATGGGTTCTATTATGAGGTCATGTTCTTGAGAAAATATGCTAACCCATTGTCTTCTTTTCTTTTGATTGTGAACTACTCCTATTTCCTATTACTCCTAATTTGCTTCCAAATTGGCTAACCAACAATTAAAATCCTTTCATAAGCTGTTGGTTCATGTTCATGGTTATTTCATCAAACAGAGGTTGTAGGAGTTTAATATATTCCACATTATCATGATCAGTGTATCCCTTCCCCTCGCTAGTCATAGTTTCCGCAAAATGTACCTCTTCTTCTAATACCTCTTTTCCTTCAACAAAAACACCTTCAACTTCAGGATCTAAGGGTGGTGTATTATTTATTTGACTCCTTTTTAATACCATCAGGTTCCAATACCATGCTTTGATACCACTTGTAATGTCCATTTTTACGAAATTTTATTAAATGCCCAATTTTTCACTTTTGTCCCTATTTCGACCTTTAACTAGTTTTGATGTCTAGGTCTCCAAATTGGTCCAAATGCTCCCAAATATTCACAAAAGTTTTATGACTGATATTAATGTCTGAATATTATGTTAAATGATTCTTCAATGTAATGTCCCTTTTTGAATTTTTATTAAATGACCATTTTTTTCACTTTTTTCCCCTATTTCGACCTTTGACTAGTTTTGATGCGTAGGTCTCCAAATTGGCCCAAATAATTCCAAATATTCTCAGAATGTGTATGAATTATATTAATACTTAAATATTATGTTCAGATATTATTTATAACCCTCCAATCACTTCTGAAAACTAGTTCTATATTTTGATCAAAGTAGGGGCCTTTACTAGCAATTTGGGGTTCCAATCGCCATCGGGTAAATGTTGGAAGGGGATGTGTAATGGAAATTTTTAAAGTCTCATATCCATAATGGTTCATTCTATATATTATATTATTACTCTTTCCAAAACAGCTCCCAAATCACAATTTCGACCCTTGGGGAAAATGCACCAAATCTTCTCCCAATGCAATAAAAATGAGTAAAATGGCTTCCAATGCTTAAGTAATGAACATGATAATTGAAATACACATTAATTAAATTCCATTAATGATACATTTATCATATATACATTCTTCCATTTTAAAAATAAGCATTACCATGGCATATATCAAAATAGAGTGGAAATTGTCATTGTTTGCTCATTAAAATCCATTTTGACATACAACTCTTGGGTATTTAGACTTGAAAATTTATGAGAATTAATAAAATATAATATTTAACTGATTGAAATAATAAATATATCATGAATATCTCCCCCAAATATTACAATAGCTCACCCAAGGCGCAATCCCTCCATGAGCATGAATATGCAAAGAAAACTAGAAATGGTTGAGAGGAAGTGCTGCAATAGAATAACCCACAAGTTTCCCTGTAGCTTCCACCTGAAATTAAAACTCCATTAAATATACTTGAAATACTTGATTGGCCTCTTCAAACACCAACTTTTATGGGAATATTTCAGCCTCGAAATTGGCTAATGCAAGAAAACTAGTCATCCACTAGCTCTCACAACTCACAAATGACAATTTCTCAAATGATCAAAAGTTATTAGCTTTGTTGATTCCTGTATTTTATAAACATAATTATCCTTTTAAGGTTACCTATCCATCCAAAAAATCAATCCAATTGGAATTTGGGTGTGGGACCAATATTTTCCATGTGTCCTCCCTCTCCTAGCCTTCCATCTTCCCCCAATTTGAGTAGGAACCCATCGAGATTCCCAAAATCACATAAGAGCTCTCTTGGATGCTCTATTTCGACATGACATGTAAAATATGTCATATTTCAGCCTTCATATATTATTTGTGTTATAGGTGTCATGGCATCTTCATCATTGTTGTCATAGAGCTAGGGAATCTAGTCCAAGTATTTCACTAGCTCCAAAATGACTCTTCCTTTTTCATGTAAGTTACAGTTCCTCAAAAAATCAACCTATGATGCATATGGACAAGTTTATTATCCTTCTAACTCACCCAATAACCTTTAGACTTCCCATGGATTTGAAATTGCAAGAGGAGGATGCCATGTGGCACAAAATTTCTAGGTTGCCATGGCCCTCATAGTCTCCATGTGTCTCCATGCTTCATTGCCACTTCAATTTTCTCTTGTTTTAATTTAATAAGATACATTATGAAATATTTATCCAATTCTAATGTCTCAAAATCATTTATTATCTTCTTTATTAAAATTTCAAATGTATCCATCAAACCTAGGAACTAGTTGGGTGATGGGATTGTCCCGCTATGCAATTATTTAAATTGGGAAATTACATCTTATTCTTGACTTGTTTAGAGAAACCTTTTTCTTCACATAATTCTTCATTTACGAAAGCAGTGGTGTTAACACTCCATTTTCAACAGTTAATTTATGGGCCTGACAGAAGTTCGAGGAGGTTTCCATTCCTTTGAAACATTATGTGAACACTCTTCAGGTTATCATGAAAGCATGGATGGTAGAGACAGGCATCATAACCAGACGAACCAGGATCAAAAGGAAGAGGAGCAATGATGGATCATAGTTTTGGCCCAAGATGCGGGAGAATGGTCAAATTTTGACTATCGTGGAGATCGTTAAAGCAGGAAAACAAATGAAAGGATGAGATCAAATCAAAGCTTGATCAACGACCGAAAATAGTTTCACTGAGCAAACATGCTCGATGGAAGGAGATTTTCCAAATCATGAAACGCTTAAAGGTCAGAAGCATTCGATGGTGAAGATGAGTTCAGAAGCAGATCCACTGTCCCAGCCAATTTCACAAACCAAACTTGTGCAGATAAAGTCACGATTCCAAATCGCAAAAAGTGGTACCGACCGCGAATATCGATGGTCACGACAGAGAAGGGAATAGATCTATGGTTGTGATTTATTTTGAAATAAAAACTAACACAGTTGAAGACCAGGATTTCACATTATGAAAACAGTAGGACCCATTCGGATTGACGGTTGCATGAAGGGGTCAATCCTGATGGATGGATCAGAACACATCACAATCCAAAGATGCCCGTTGTACCAAAGAAGGTGAAATTGACGGTGGAGGTAAAGAAATGTGGATGGTGGATGTAAGAGGTTCCCCCCCAAATCGGAGGGATAAGGAGACCTCCATGCTGTAGGTATCATATCCAGTGTAGAGATGACAGGGGAAAGGACCTTCATATGTGTAATCTACCTCCTAGTAGATTGGTCGATTCCTAGATGCCATTTGTAGCATGCGTACATGTGAAATCATCCATGTGGTAGAGTCACATTACGCAAAGACAAACGGATTTTGTGTGAGTTGACCTACATAAGTAAGGAAGGTAGCCGACAAACCCACCACTCACATAGGGCGAGGCTAGCACAAAGGAGAAAATCATTCTGTTTCCTACATCACAGAACGAGAAATCATGGGAGCATCTAGTTCATGAGACTTGCGGCATGGATCAATTTTATGAGGCGGCGTCCAAAAAATGCTTCCCACAGCAGATGGTAAGGTACCACGGCTGATGAAACGACGGGACTAGATCCCCAACAAGTAAAGGATCACTTTGCTTGTGCCCTCACAGATGCTGATACCAAAAGAAAACACTCGATGACAGAGTGTGTATGAATGTTGACCAGCCATTGCAAGGGTCAGTATCGAAGCCTTATATGTACTACTTTTAGATCAATGGGAGTGAACTAACATATCTCCAGAACCTGAGTTTCTACCTCTTCACAAATCTGCAAAGGCCAAAAGAGTCTGGCGATGAAGATATGGTTTGAGAAGCTTGTTCGTCTGGGGGTTCTGATGGTTGGTGAGAAATTTTCCACACTCACCTGCACCTTGGTATTTCACTCCAAGGATGACACCAGACATGGATAATTTTGAGAGATACACCTGCCTTCAAACACCTTCACCCCTGATGACATGGTGCTGGGACACTTACTCCCCGTAAGATTTTTTTCAGGAACCCCTATTACCATCGCTACCCACAAAGCCTCTATAGAAGGAGACAGTATTAGATTGCTCCTTGTATAAGCATTTGTTTGGGTGGGAGTATCAAGGATCTAAAGCATGCACAGCCCTATTTGGGAATTCCACTTACCAAGGGTGATGGGGCTGGTGTAGATATGATACACCTTATTTCTTGTGGTAGATCCCACCTCGCTTAGGGTGAAGAGTATAAGAATGACAAGACATGAAGAGGCTTGCCTTAGCCAGAAGCAACGCTGCCCTTATTTCGAACCCCACGTCCAACAGTGTTACCCAGAGAAGAAAGAGGTGGCAGATGAGGTTGAGCAGGGGAAAGTTACAAACAGCCTTGCCGGTGTGCGCCCACACAAAAAGCTGCATTTGAACACGACAGAATCACACGCTTTAGACAGAGAAGGAGGCATCAGACTCATAATCCATAATAACAACCAAGCACGTCAAGTTGTCACTCGAGCCGAGTCCGCCCACTAGCTCCATAATGTTTTTTTTTATATTTGTAAAATGTGGCATTAGTTCAACTGTCTATACTATTAATGCATGATTGTGACTGGAAACAGTTTATTAGGTTGTTTCGGAGAAGAATCTCAGCACTGAAGTATTATAAATACAATATTGATAGGGGAAAAAAGAGTTAGCTGGAGGGTTGGGAAACCTTCAAGGGCTGAGGTTCTCTGTTGTAAAATTGTTGTGAATAAAAATTGTAGAGGAAGAGTTGTTTCTTAAGACACAGATTCATGTGTCATTGCTTCTTTCAATACTTATTTTCTTTACATGAAATGTACATCCTGTTTTCATATCGAGTTTTTTGATTTATTTCATGTCTGTAACTGAGTGTATACCAGTTTGGAATTCATACATGCTATGATCTGCCTATTGTTTCAGACATTTATCAAGTTTTCTTCTAAAGTTGCACGAAATTCATCTTGCTGGTGCTTCGCGCGATGGGTTGTTCTCTTGTCCCCTAACCACCCGCTAAATATCTCCTGATTGTGAGATCAACAGCTATCTTTCCTTTGTATGCAACCCCATGCCATTCTTTTCCTCATGCAAATGTTCCCTACTTAGGTTTTGGACTCCATTGCCAATGTTCCCTTGCCTTGATAATCCCACCTACATCTCATGTCACTCTACCTTGTCCCATTTCAGGAGTCCAGCCTCCTGACCATCCTTGAGCGAATATCTTATACGGAGTAAAATCTAAAGATAGGCGAGAGATCCCTCTCTGACTGTGCAAGGCTAGAGGTGTAGTCTAAAGTGGTACTGCTGTTACTCGGGAGCGGGACTTCCTTCAACCTTGGGGCTCAATCTCGATGCTAACAAACTGGCACCGTTGCCAGGGAACAAAATTGAAGATCCTCCCTGGGAAAAAATGACATGGTTTGAGATTTGATTGTTAATGGTGAACAATGATAAGACATCAAGAAGGTTGAGTAATTTTTACCTGCCGGACTCCTAACCATCCTTGAGCAAATATCTCATGCAGTTTAAAATCTAAAGACAAGTGAGAGATCCCTCTCCAACTGCACAAGGCCGGAGGTGCAGTCTAAAGTGGTTCTGCTATTACCCGGGAGCAGGCCTTCCTTAAACCTTAGGGCTCAATCTTGGTGCTAACAAACTGGCACCGTTGCTGGGGAACAAAATTGAAGATCCTCCCTAGGAAAAAATGACATGGTTTTAGATCTGATTGTTGATGGTGAACAATGATCAGATGCCAAGAAGGTTCAGGAATTTTCACCTGGCGACTCCACTCTTGAAGGGTTCAGACTTCAGTGACTCCGTTGGTGGTATGACCCAGAAATTGAATGATAAAAAAAAAAGACGGTCAGGCTCTGTCTGGAAAAATGAACCCCTTTTAAGGCCCAAAAATGCATGGTGAAAGGTTAAGATACTCGAGTATACGTTTATTCCAAGAGGCTTTGTCTTATCTTGTAAGTTTATTCTTATCCTTCCCTAAATTTATCAGAACAGCCTTGTATGGTTCAACTCATTCTGAGTAGAGATATGAATATATTCATGTTTATCATTATCTATGAACTGAAAGCATTGTGTCGTCTTGTACATATGGTTATGACTTGGATTTTTCTCCAGGGGCTCACGACGTCAAAAGTCACCCCTGTGAAATTCATGAAACCTCTGACGATAGCGTAGCTATTGTTCCTAACCTAGTCTCTCCCCTTTCTTCAAGCCAGTACAAGCCGCTACAACTGCCTCCCATCCTCCATGATTTTCCCATGAAACATTACAAATACCTCCCCAAATTTGATGGAGAACCCAAAGGCTTCACCGCTGAGAAACATTTACAAACCTTTGAGCATTTCTCTAACCTTTTTCAGATAGAACATGATGATGTCTACATGAGGGCTTTCACCTAGTCCTTGCAAGGAGATGCTAAAGAATGGATTAAGAACTTGCAGCCTAAGTCCATCAACACTTGGGAAGAGTTTTCTTGCACCTTATTAAAGTTTTGGGGTAGGAGAAGG
Source organism: Pseudotsuga menziesii (assembly GCA_001517045.1). Lineage (NCBI taxonomy): Eukaryota > Viridiplantae > Streptophyta > Pinopsida > Pinales > Pinaceae > Pseudotsuga > Pseudotsuga menziesii. The sequence continues at coordinate 605,883 of LPNX010144995.1, forward strand.
CCACTGGATCAAATACTTTCAGAATTTTATTCCATGAAGAGACATGAGGGTGAGACCTTATCTAGTTTTAACAAAATATTCACAAGATTTTATTATAACATGCCTAAGGAGGTCCAACCTCTTGAGAACACTGCTAAAATATATTATGCCTCCACCTTTCCTCCTGAGTTGTCCCTGCTTCTTTTGGAAAGAAAATCAACCACTTTGCAGCATATGTTTACTGATTGTTTGGAGGTTGAGGAAAACCTTGAGATGTCAAAAATCTTATCAATCTAGGGCAGTGGTGGTGAAGTAAAAAATACATTAAAATTGGTTGGGCCCTACAAGTAGAATGGGAGAGTCCCGGTCCCACTAAATCCCTCTCCCGGTATACAGAAAGATGATCGGCTTGATATAGGAATATGTGATCCTGTAGGCCTGTATTCTGAATATTGTGACTTGCACTACCCCGGGTCCATATAAGAAAAGTTTAAGAAGGAATTCAGTGCACCTGTGTATGATGAGTATGAGGAAGAATACCTGCCGGCTATACCTGAGAAGCTTGCCATTGAACTAGGACCTGCTGATGGAGAGGGCCAAGATGCTATGTGAAGTCAGGAGGTTAAACCATAAAAGGGTGAAAAGGGAACTGAAGGTGATAACCTACCCTTGTGTTATGCCTCTTTTGAATTAATAGGACACATGATTAGAGCCTCTAAGCAAAAATAGAAAGAAGGGAAGATGGTGCAGTCTAAAAACCTATATGTAAGTGGAGATCATAAAAAGAAACTTCCATGCAATCCCTCTCCAGCTACCGATACGTCAGGTGTTTGTGATGGTGTTTCAATCCATGGAGAAGGATGCAGCAACCCTCAAATAATTACGTTTTCCAATATTTCACCTTCAGAAGCACCACCTCACACAGGGGGAATATGCCTACTCGGTTTCGCTGGAGGAGCGGGGGACCTCCCTCTTGAGGCGCAACAAGTTCTCGTTGCAGAAATTTTAGGCAAAAAAGGGGATGTTTCATTGAAAAAATATTCTATAAGCCCTATTCTACAATATTCTGGGTATCATCTAGACAAATCACTAGAAGAAGGGAGTTACGGATGGCTTTCCCATGAGCAGAAGACAAAGTACGCTGTAGGTTGCCATGTTTTCTATGACCCTGTAGCAGGGTACATGGAAGGGATGGGTAAGGATGATGACATGTCACATTTTTGCTTTAAAGAGTAGTCTATTTTTCATTACCCTCTCCCATTATCTATTTCATTTCTATCCATCAAGCATGAAAAGGGAACAAAACTATTGGGCAAGTTGCTTAATTGGCTTCATTGGAAATCTGATTTCACTTAATCGGACTTGTGTACTAAATTAGGTAGAGTAGGTAGGAACGAATAATCTCACCAATAGTTGAGTGTTTCCTTTATTTCTAGTTTTGTTTGTTTTCATTTTCAATTGCAAGCACAGGTTTTGTAGTCAAGAACGTCATTTGCGAGAGTGGCATGAATTCGATGAAGCAGTAGCTCAGACCAGACTAGAGATTTCAAAGAAAGATTGAAGACGTCCCAATGGATTTGGCACTTGGTCTACGGGGGTTCTTTGCTACCTCATTGGGAGGATAGCTGTCACATACCCCAATTTTGTAAAATTATGTAAATTGTTTTATTATATTTCTGAGACATTATGTTAAAATTAATCATAAGTAGGGATTGATGACTCAACAGAGTCAACAATAATGGAGTGTAATTCAGAATATTTTATTATTTAATAAATAAATTATGGAGACAATAGCACGGGAGAGCTGTTAAAAAGAGGTTACTGGTCAAACTGGTGGATGGAACTAGGTGGCAGGCAAAAGACAAGTGGCAGCATCCTCAAACACTTCCTAAGTTGCAGGTGGCAACTTCCCTATATTTGGGGTCATGATTCCCCAAGAAAGTGGAATCAGAGCAGGTGGCTCATTAAATGACAGTTAACCCAACAAAGACCTAGGCAATCTTTAAAAGTACTCAATGAAGAGAGCTCAAGCTGCTCAGTTATTTTCCAGAGAGAATGCAATCAGGTGAATGTTATTCAGGAAATTCATTGAGGAAGAGGGAAAAATAGTAAGGAAGTTGTTTGAGAGGAATGCTGCAGTAACTTGGTTATTTACAGCTTTTTAGCTGGGAGAACTTACTGATAAGTTATGAGTTAATACTGAGTTGAAGACTGGTATCTGACTTTGCTACACCTAGTTCCAGCCAGGGAGACCAGAGCAAGCTCGGGGGTCCTGAGAAGTCACTGTCTGAGCGCTCTCCAGGATTTGGTAGGGAGGAACAGCCTCCCATTGCTGTTGTTGTCCACAGCTTAAACAGGTTCTGATATTTATTTCTTTATGTTACTGAATATGAATGGATGCATGTTATGTTTAACTATATGTCTGAGTAGTCAGTTAGTTCAGTAAAATTAGTATCTCAAAATAACAGTAGTAAAATCTGTTAAAAATTTACTGTGTTTTTCCACATCTGGTATCACCAGACCGTACTCTAGCACAGTATCTCGATGATGAGAAGTAGTATTCTTCTGAACCGAGTTCCTATTTAGCTACTACAAGTGCTTTTACAAATTTTATATGTTATTCTCCTACAGTCATATAAAAGAAATGAAATTTATTCTTAGTACTGTGTAATTGTTCCTTTCAACTCTACTATGAAGATTAGATAGTAAAAGATCATCTAGAACTTCATACTATTTACTTTATACCTATGTTTTCAAATAGCTTCTTTACTAAAATAAACTCAAGTAATAAACCAGTATTATAATATCAGATGTTAGTGTTAACTATACAGGACTGTAAGTATTGTGTGTTTATAATGTTTATTCTTTTCATTTAATATTTATCTTCTTTTAATTGGACTAGGTTTATACAGGTTACTTCCGAATAGAAGTATGTTAATATTTCGTTCTTATTGAATAAATACAAATAAAAACATTTACAACTAAGATAAATAAACTAATTGCAGCAAAGTATTGATGGAACTGTATAAACTGCAAAGAATTAAATAATAAATAGTATTCTAAATATTATGAAAATAATCAAGGATAAACAAATGGGAAATCTATTATTTCAATCAAAAACAAGATTATAATTTCTGTATTAGTATTATTATTGTAATAATAATGATATACTCATATATATTATCCAATATAAACTTAAGAAAAATTAAATATTATTTATTTTATAAAAATCAAAAGTAAATAACAGAACTGCTCGCATAACGAGCTTCGTCAATAGGGTAATAATTTTTAGTTCACCCACAGATACAAAAGAGTAGCATTATTATACTTAATATCAAATAGGAAATAATATTGTTCACAAACTGTAGAATAGGGTTAAACCCTAGATATTTATTTATTGCAAATAATAACAATTATAAAAATAAGACAATAATTCACTACGGCTGCATTATAAAAACAATATTATAAGGCTGTTCTGAGCCTAAAGGTTATCTATTTCTTGTACAGATCTTAAACAAGTAATAATGCATTAAATAAATCAAAGGTATATCTGTACAAAAAGAAAAGGTATGAGTACAGGACGCTCGACAATCGAGCTTAAGTATTTAAACCTAATCAATAACCTAACAAGACAGATGTCTCTTCATTTAAATTTTATTTAATAAGAAAAAATAATAATATTTACAGCTGGGTTATTAAATAAAACACTGTAAGCATTTCTTTTATTTAATCTTTCCATTACTGCATTAAGGAAATGCAAGAAAGAGAAACAGTTTTCAAAATATCATAGAACTGAGGGTAAAAACCCTACCCTTGACAAATAATCATAAGAATAACTGAAAAATCTGTTTCATTTATTAACCCATAGCAGTAACACTTACAACCTGTAAAACTTTTAATACAATAAACGCAAGGCTCAGGGCCTGTAAAGCTTAAAAACATAGTAAGCGCAAGGCTTACAGCCTGTTAAGTTTCAAAATCCAATCAAATAACTACAAACAGGGTCTTACACTCACGGCCGTAGCTAGAGAGCTCTTTTAAGAGCTAGGGTTTTACCCACATTTGTTAGAAACTATAAAAATAAACAACCCAAAATCCATGGAGGTCAACCAGAGATGCATTGACCAAACCGGCGCAATCTCTCAAGGTTTCAGACAAAGATGATAAGCCGTGGAAGGACCCAGGCTTACCGTGGTCAAGGAGCCATAAACCACATTCTGGTGTAAGCTAGGAAGCGTAGCAGGTTCACCTGCAAGAAGATCATTACACAACCGATTGTTAGCATTTTGTTTTTAAGTACAAAGATATAAAATAACCTATATAAATTGATGTGCATTAAAAAAAACAGAGTAGTGTTTTACCTTTTTAGTTGATAGCCCTCACAGCGAAGCCGCGACATGTTCCAGTGAGGAGATTTCCATTCGATGGCAGAATGTTTGGTATTTCGTTCAACCTCTACAGCACAAAGGAGACCCAGATAACCCTACAGTCGCAGCACTCTTCTTATAATTTATCCCACGACCAGCTGATAGCACCAGCCACGCTTTACTAAAAGGTAAACTCTCTCGTGGGACAGAAAAAGGTAAGACAGTCCCCAACCGAGACAAGTTAAACAACAATGGTTTATCAGAGGCAAGCAGCAAGCATGTACACACTCCAGTAACCCTCACCAGGAAATAGCAGAGCTAATGAAGAGATGAAGCAACCGAAGGTCGAATGGCAGACCGAATCGACAATAACCTGGTCAAGAAGGGTTTGCAGAGCGGTGGCCAAAGGCTCGAGCATGAAGGAAGAATGACGAAGTTTAGGGTTAGTCAAAGTTTTATAGCGCCAATGCATGGCCACTACGCAGCCACGTAGTACTTGATAAATTGCATGGAATGGATAACGTTTCTAAAGTCCATGCCTCTCAATTGATTTCACAATCCCAATCATCGTTTGGAGGTTTTATACCTTAGTATTCCCTGTATATTACATTGTCAACCATGCAATGTTAGTCCATCATATTATAAACATTGCTTGTTAGATAACGATTGCTATATAGTCTTGTATGCACAAAAATAGAGATAGGTTTATGTTTAAGGATTTATAAAATCATAAGAATATGGTTATTGTATAGCATCGTGCACATAAGCATAGAGTTTGTTTAAGTGTTTAAGAATTATAGAATATTAGATTATAGTTATAGTTTAATGGCTATAGTCCACCACTACGATGCCAACCACTTGGGTTTTCGAAAAGAAGGTAACAAACATTTTACTCTTTGAAGTATATACAATTAATGGTGTTTCTATTATGATTTTTCATAATTTGATTTGGTTGTCCTAGTACTTAATTTAGATACTTTAGATAGAGAGATAACTCTTCTTGTTATGGTTATAACATTCTTTGGTGACAAATAGACTTTGTCACTCTCCAAACTTAGGATTTATAAGAGACTTCACGAGTAAGGTAAAATAGATAACTTGATCTTCTTTGTTTGTTAATCTAGCTTTGAGATATCATAAAAGGATCAAAGATAATGAGTTTAGGATTGACTTTAACAGTAATTGGTTTCCAACCCAATAATACTCTTGGAATGAGTTTAGTATTCTAGAGGAGGTAGACTTTTAAACTATAAAAAGGAATACTCGTTTCGAATCATATATCTTAAATGCTTCAGTAAGGAAAATTTTGGATCGATTTTAATAATATTCCTCACTAGTTGAAAAACTGAATAGGATGCAACCTAAGCCTGGAATATTATTATTATAACTTTAATTAAAAGAAGTTAACCTGTGAAGCTGTGATCTTTCTACCATGCTAAGTTGTTAAGTAAAGGACTAATAAATACGTTCTTATACTTGTCTTCAGAAGGGACATTTAAGGTTTTCGTACTTGTATATTTACTAAACTTTATGTTAATGTATGGAATAGTCCTCTACTATTCTTATGTGCAAAATGAAATTCTTTTTAGTATTAAGTCTCAAAGGAAAATTTAGCAGTAATAAAACTAATACCTTGAGAAGCATGGTATTTCTGTCTAAACATGTATAAACTTTTACTAATCAATT
>LPNX010144995.1:621038-637169 GCA_001517045.1 Pseudotsuga menziesii
AATCTACATCCTGGTAGATTGGCCAATTCCCAAATGCCATTTGTAGCGTGCGTACAGGTGAAATCATCCCTATGGTAGAGTCGTATTGTGCAAACATAGGCAGCTTTTTTGTGATTTGACCTGTGTAAGTAATGAAGGTAGCCGGCAAACCCACCACTCACATGGGACGAGGCCAACACAAAGGAGAAAGTTGTTTTGTTTCCTACATCATAGAACAAGAAGTCATGGGAGCATCTACTTCATGAGCCTTGCAGCATGGATCAACTGTATGAGGTTGCGTAAAAAAAAATGCTTCCCACAGTAGACAGTAAGGTGCCATGGCCGATGAAACGACAGGACTAGATCCCGAGCAAGTAACGAATCACTCTGCTTGCACCCTCACACGTGCTAATACTAAAAGAAAACACTCGATGACAGACTATGGAGGAATGTTGATGAGTCATTGCGAGGGTTAGTATCGAAGGCTTATATATAATTCTTTCAGTGTAATGGGAGTGAACTAACATATATCCAGAACCCGAGTTTCTGCCTCTTCACAAATCTGCAAAGGCCCGAAGAATTTGGCGATGAATATCTGGTTTGAGAAGCTTGTCTGTCTGGGGGTGCTGATGGTTGGTGAGAAAGTTTCCACACTCACCTACCACCTTGGTATTACATGCCAAGGATGACACCAGCCATCGGGGCCCAGATGTGAATAATTTTGAGAGATACACCCACCTTCAGACACCTTCATCCTAGACAATGCAGTGCTGGGACACTTACTCCCCGTAAGCATTTTTTCAGGATCCCCTGATACCATTGCTGCCTCCAAATCCTCTACAGAAGGAGACAGTCTTAGATTTCTCCCTGTATAAGTGTTTGTTTGAATGGGAGTATCAAGGGTCTAAAGCTTACACACCCCTATTTGTGAAGTCCACTTACCGAGGGTGATGGGGCTGGTGTATATATGATACACCTTATTGCCTGTGGGAGAGCGCACCTCACTGAGGGCGAAGAGTACAAGAATGAAAAGCCATCAAAAAGGATTTACTCAGCCAGAAGCAACACTTCCCTTCTTTCAAACCCCACGTCCAATAGTGTTACCCGGAGAAGAAAGAGGTGGTTGATGAGGTTAAGCAGGGGAAAGTTACAAACTACCTTGCCATTGTGCACCCACGCAGAAATCTTCATTTGAACACGGAAGAATCAAATCCTTCGGACAGGGAAGGGGGTGTCATACTCATAATCCATACTAACGACCAAGCACGTCAAGCTATCACTCGGGCCGGGTGCACCCACTAGCTCCATAATCTTCGTTTATATTTGTAAAATGTGGCATTAGTTCCACTCTCTATACTGTTAATGCATGATTGTGATTGGAAATAGTTTCTTAGGTTGTTTCAAAGAATAATCTCAGGAATGAACTATTATAAATACAATCCTCATAGGGGGAAAAAGAGTTAGCTGCAGGGTTGAGAAACCTTCAAGGGCTGAGATTATCTATTGTAAAATAAGATCTAGTGCATGTGTTGTGAATAAAAATTGTAGAGGAAGAGTTGTTTCTTAAGACAGAGATTCATATGTTGTTTCTTCTTTTAATACGTATTTTCTTTACGTGAAATGTACATCCTCTTTTCATTCTAGTTTGTTGATTTATTTCATGTCTATAACTGAGTGTATAACAATTTGGAATTCATAAATGCTATGCTCCTCCTATTGTTTCAGACATTTATCAAGTTTTCTTCTAAAGTTGCATTGAATTCATCTTACGGGTGCTCTGCACGATGGGATATTCTCTCTTGTCCCCTAACCACCTGCTAAATATCTCCTGATTTCAAGATCGACGACTATCTTGCCTCTATCTGCAACCCCATGCCATTCTTTTACTCACGCAAATGTTCCCTACTCAGGTTTTCGACTCCATTGCCAATGGTCCCTTGCCCTGATAATCCCACCTGCATCTCACGTCACTCTACTTTGTCCCATTTCAAGAGTCCGGCCTCCTGACCATCCTTGAGTGATTATCTTATGTGAAGTAAAATCTGAAGACAAGTGAGAGATCCCTCTCTGAATGCGCAAGGCTAGAGACGTAGTCTAAAGTGGTTTTGTTGTTAGTCGGGAGCGGTCCTTCCTTCAATCTTGGGGCTCAATCCTGGTGCTCACAAGTGGTTTGAATAGAGATAAAAGTTCTTAATTTGTTCCAAATTCTAGTCTTCATGTCACTAGTACCAAATGAGAGATAAATGACCAGCTGACAACAAAATTTGGTCTCCATAGTGTTTTCAAGGGATATATGACCAAACTTGAGCAATTTTAAGTCCAACTAAAAACGACTAAGATAAATGACCAATTTGCTCATGAGATAAAATATATGACTAGATAATAAGTAACTAAACTAAAATTACCACATAACAAAACATTAAGAATATGAATTGCCCATTTATTTGGTCACTTTTAGTTGTGTCACTCCAACAATGTAAAATTACAATTTGGACAATGAATTTGTATAATTTACTAAATTTTAACACTATAGATGGATTAGGAGACCCGCCTCTAGTGTTGAAATTTAGTAAATTGCAACATTGTAGATGGATTCAAAGACATGAGTGATCATGTAAATTGTGTCACTTGACAACAAATATGAAAAATTATAATTTTGACAATGAATTTGAACAATTTCCAAAATTTTAATACTACATATGGATTCAGAAACCCTCATGGGGTCTCTTAATTAATTTACTAAATTTTAACACTACAAATGGATTCATACACCCCCCTAAGGGTCTATGAATCGATATACAGTGTTAAAATTTAGTAAATTGTAGACCCCCTTATTGTAAATTTAATAAATTTAGTAAAATGATGTGATTTTAGTTTTAATGAAATGGATACATCAGTTAACTTAAACATACTTCCTTTAGGATCCTATGATGTTCTAATTGGTATGGATTGGATGGAATCTCATAATACCATTATCAAATGCATACATAAAAGTTTGGATTGCATTAATGAGAAGGGTAACTATCATAATATAAAAAGAATTTGCATGCATGTGTCTATATGCAAATCTCAGACATACAAATCAAAAAGTGTGTTAGGAAAGGATGCCCACTATATGTAGTCCAAATATTGGAAAATGAACCCAGAAGGTTGAAAACAACAATAGATCAATACCATGTCCTTAAGGAATTTCAAGATGTGTTTCCTTATGATATACCAAGACTACCTACTAATATAGATTTGGATTTTACTATAGATTTAATGTTTGTATCTACACCTATATCGTAGGATCCTTACCGTATGAGTATTCCAAAACTTATAGAGTTAAGGATGCAACTATAGGAGTTGCTTGAAAATAAATATATTCAACTCAGTGTGTCACCTTGTGGAGCACCATTTTTGTTTGTTAAAAATAAAGACACCACTTTTAGAATGTGTATAAAATACATGAAAATAAACAAAATGACAATTAAAAAAAGATATTCACTACCAATAACTGATTACTTGTTTGATCAAGTCACATGGACCAATATTTTATCAAAAAATGACCTTATATTAGGTTATCTTTATGTACGGGTTAAGGAAAAGGCATCCATAAAAGTGTATTTCGAACAAGATAGAATAATTATTTGTTAGTTTTTATAATCTAATTCAAATTGACTAGGATATTTATCTGAAACAATAACAAGAACAACAAGATGCATAAGATAGAGCGGATACACAAGAAAAAAATATTTTGTTTGGGGAAATCATAAACGAGAAAACCCTGCAAGCTTCCTCAGAACAGTTCAGTCACTAATACAATATCACAAGATAGAAAAAACAAAGTATAGAAGTATTGTTCATCTCTCTCTCCCTCCTTGATATTCTCTCTCTCCTCATGTGAACTTCAGCGAGTGAGTGTGTTTATAAATGAGGAAGGGTTCCTTCCTATTTATACCCTTCAAGTGACCTACCTTACAAATTGATTGGATAAAATTATTACCCTAACTGGGATGAATTCTCATTGAGGGACCAAGAAATAAATTCTATTATATCTTACTTGGCGACTACTTCCTTGAATTACACTGAAGGGTTTACCTCAATGACAATAGACAATAATGACATATCGAAAGGAGGGAAAGACATATCAAATGGGGTACAACAATATACAATAATAATATGCATTGAAATATATTTTGAATTTACAATTATAAAAACACTCCCTCTTAACTAGGAAGGTGTTCTCTCGCCACAGTCATAAACACATATAGTCACATCATCATAGATGAATCATTATCATCGTTGTTGTCATTGTTCTCATATTTTGTCTATCATTGAATAGTGACATTTGTCTGTCTATCTGACATAGGAAGTTTCTATATATCCAACCATGTTTCATGTTGGGTGTAGGCCTAGTCCTCATCTAGGTTGTCATCATATCCATGATCAATCCATCGCGTAGGTACAACCTAGGATAACACATTACATTTACACTGCAATCACATGCGTCTCCTACCATCATCTCATCATTTCTAGATCATCTCATCATATCAGAATCATCTCATCATATCTGCATCATCTCATCATATCTATATCATCTCATCATATTACAAGGAGCACATACTAGATGCATATCACTGACCACCTATGTTCTGCCAACATAAGAGCAAACCAAAACTCATTACGTCACCAAGGAAATCTATGTCTACCACTATGTGAGAATCACCACGGAGCACATCAAGTGCATTATGTCTATGCACAGTCAACTTGCATTCTACATACATAAGATCAGACCAGGAATTATTTAGGTCACCAAGGAATCCTGCATATACCATTATGTGAGAACCACCGAGGTGCACATGAAGTTCCTTTTGGCCTCTCATCATCTCAAACATGGGACCACATAAATACAGATTACATCCAAGGATAACCTCAAGGACTTATTACATTTAAGGAGAATCTATGTACAATTCCAGGAATGATTAAATCCAAAGACAACCTTCAAGGACTCATTACATCTAAGGAAAACCTGCATACCATGCAAGTAATTATTACATCCAAAGATGACCTGACATGACTGATTATGTCTCAAGACAACATGCATATTAATCTAGGAATGATTACATCCAGGTACAACCTCTATACCTTCCCATGTGATATCTTGTACTCATGTATTTGCATCTTCCTATATTATTTTCATCTTGAGAATGGGAACACGCTGGGACATATTATGTCACCAAGACAACCTATGTCTCTTACCATGCAAGAAATTGCCACTCCCTCTTTCTAGGGACCTTTATATGGAGAACTGAGTCTCTCTCTGAAGTATTCAAACTTCACTCTGGATAGAGTATTAATTGACAAATCCTCTATCTACTCATCCGTCACCACATACTGGAGCTTCACTGCTCCTCTCTGGACCATATAATGGATATAGTGATACTTAATCTCTATGTGATTCAAATTGTCATGGAACACAGGATTCTCTGATAACTTCACACAACTCTGGTTGTCACAAAATATACAAGTCACCTCTAACTCGAGATCAAACAAATCAGACAGTAGCTTTTGAAGCCATACTGCCTCACAACTAGCTGAATAGGTTGCAACATACTCTACCTTGGATATACTCATCTCCACATAGGAGTAGATCCTGCTAAACCAGAATATCATACTAGATCCCAAACTGAAGAAACATCCCATAGTTCTCTTCCTATTAGTTGCACTACCTTCCCAATATGAATAAACATAGTCGTGCATGTTAGTATTCTGATCTGCATCATACTTGAGCCCATAAAAACCATACCCTTTAGGCACCTCAATACATTATCTGTAGATACCAAGTGAACATGTCTCATATCTCACAGGAACTGGATCAGGGTGTTCACAAGAAATCATATGTCTGGTACCATATTCGCCAGGTACATCAATGAACCAATAATTTGATGATATATCATGGAATTAACTGCCTCTGATGAATCATCACATACTATATTCAAGTTCAATGTCATAAGGTCTGTATATCGCCTTGCAGTCTAACATTTAGAATCTCCATTGCATACTTTCCTTAACCAAGGAATATCACATCCATACTCTTCCACCTCTCCATGCCTAATAAATAGTGCATCATTCCCAGTTCTTTCATCTCAAACTCAGTGGAAATATTCCTTTTTGCATCTATGATGAGTTCATACACTCCTGTCAAAAATAGGTCATCAGCATATAGCAGGAGCATCACCGGTCTTTCTCCTTCAACAATGAATTAAAGGTTTGATTTTTATTTACTCTTGGTAAATCCTAAGCTCATCAGGAAGTTGTCCATATTGTCATACCATGTCCTGGGTGCCTATTTGAATCCATACAAGGCCTTCTTCAATTTGGGAACATGTGTTTTCCTATCATGTATCTCAAATCCTTATGGTTTCTCTATGTACACTTCCTCTTCGACTACACCATTCAATAATGTTGTCTAGACGTCCACTTGGTGTACCTTCCATTTTGTTACTACAACCAATGCAAGTATAGATCTGATGGAAGTATATATCTCTACAGCTTCAAATGTCTCCTCGTAGTGTATGCCTTCTTTCTGGGAGAAGCCACATGCCATGAACCTTTACTTTTTTTTTTCAATGTTTCCATCTACAACATGCTTGATATTATAGATCCACTTCAAAGTCACGTAAGACTTCCCTTCCATTCTAAGAACTATATCAAGGACATCATTCTTTATAATTGAATGGTACTCCTTGATCATGGCATCCTTCTATTCTTTCTTTTCTGCAACCTCTTCGTAGTTGGAAGGTTATTTGTCAATGATGTCACATAACAAGGCCACATAGTTGTTGTATGGTTTGGATCTCTTCCTTTCTCCATGAGTCCCATCTAGAGCTGCATATATTTATGCAGATTATACTATCTATTATGCCCATTTTTGTTTTCTCTTGTGTGAGTTAGTCTCATGAAGTGGTTATATAAGATCGTATGCTTCTACCATGTCATGATCTTCATGGTATTATGGAATTTTTTCTTCTAGTGTTGTGGCTTGGACTCTTGTTGCTTCAGGTTCTTCATCTTCTGCAATAGGTAGTTTTATAAATCTAGAATATGTTGAGTCTTCATTGAATGTTACATCTGTGTTGATGTCAATATTCTTAAATCCTAGGAATTATATTTGGTAGGCCTTTTAAGTGTCACTGTATCCTACAAAAGATACCCTTTCTCATCTTGTTCATCTTTTCCTTTGGGATGTGTATGCACACTAGGAATCTAAATATTCTAATATGGTTGACTTATGGTTTCTCTCCTGAGAAATACTCTTTAGGAGACTTGTTTTCGATTACTTGGTAAGGGGTATGGTTCTGTACATACACAAATGTCCTTACTACTTCTTCACATAAGTTCATCGAAAGATCCTTTTCATGTAGCACTTCTTTTTTTGCTTCCATTATTGTTTTGTTCTTTCGTTGTGCAACACCATTCTATTGAGGATTGTATGTAGTGCTAAACTCCCTATTAATCCCACATTCTCTATAGAGTTCCTTCAATTCTTCTCAGGTTAATTATCCACCATTATCTGATTGTAGAGTATTGATATTCCTTTCAGTGTGGTTTTGGACCAAGGATTTGAATTCCTTGATCTTATTGAAGACTTCATTTTTCCCTTTCAAGAAATATATCCAAGCCCTACGTGAGAAATCATCTGTAAAGGAAACATAGTACACATACCTAATTAGTGAGTTGGATGACATGGGACTGCATACAACTGAGTGGATTATCTGTGTATATTATAAACACGCTTCATACTTAGGATAAAATATTTAATCATTTATCTATTAAATTCCTACCTATTAGCCTAGATAGTTGTCATCCACTTGCACCACTTGGTCAATACTTGGCATATATACCCCAGGACTTTGTTTATCCTAATTTTGTTTATATCATGCCCACTTTATTGAATGATAGAATTAGTAATTGTGCCTTCCTATAGGTTTTGTATTTATTCTCCTTTATTCAAAAAATTTAGTGGATAATGTAAAGCTAGTCAACTAGGAAACTGTTATCTTTTGTTACAAACCCATCCTCCATGATTTTCTCTCAATATTCAAGGATTATCATGGTTTTTCATCACTCTTTACAACTCACTCATTCTTTATCTAATTCATGAGGTCCTTGGAAGAGTTGGAAAGTTCTTTAGCCACCTATGGGAGTTGATCATATTTAGGAATCCTGATTTATGAGCTAGCATGAGTTGTCTTCCACCAACTCAATTTTAATTTATAAGGATGTATTACTATTGTAATAATAAATCAATTCATTATTGATCATCAATCAATTATTCATTCTTCACTTCTTCATGTGATTCAGTCTCTTTATTATTCTCTCTATTTTTCTTGTGCATACTTGTGAGAATTATCCTGTAGCAAGATCTACCTCCTATGATTCTTCTTTGCATCAAGCCTCTATTTCTACATGGTATCAGAGTGCAAGTTGTTTAAATTTAAACAGAGTTGAGTCAATGTATTTTATCTCTATCAGAGCGCATCCAGACTCCTATTCCTCTATAAAGAAGAGCTTGTTATTAAGCTTACAAGATTTTCTCTTAGTTTTATTTCTGCAGGTGACAGGGAGTTTGTTCTTGAGTGCATTAACATCCTAGTATGGATTCGTATTCAACTATGATGTTGAATCCCTTCAGCTATCACAAATGGAAATCCAATATTGGCATTCTATTGTGCAGTAAGTGACTCGATACAATTTCTAAAGCTTTAGAAAATGAGAAAAACTCTGTTGCTGAGAAATCAAAGTGGCATAATAGATTGGATGAAACCTATGGATTGCTTTTCCTCTCAATTTACCATGATATTCTCTTTCATATAGATGGTTTGACCGCTCCAAACCAAGTATGGACCAAACTTGAGTCTCTCATTGGAGTACAAGATGAGATAAGAGCGCATTTCAATTGGAGAATGAGTTATGTTCATTGTGTCCAGGAAGTTTTGAATCATTCAAGTCACTTGTTCTATTGATCAATAAATGTGGGATTGGTAATGAGGAATATCAATTCATTTTTTTCATTCATTTAAAATTGGGTCCTGAATACTCAGTTTTTGTGTCTACTTTTCATGCTACTAGGCTTGCTATTTCTAATTGGAAAATTCCTTCCTTGAGTACATGCTTTCATTCACTGACAAAGGAGAAAGATAAATTGATCCATATGGGTGCTCTTAGATATTACAAGGGAAAGGATCATTCTATGATAGTTCAAGTAAGCAAGAATTCAAATTCCAAAGAGAAGCAAATTGTGAAAGAGAATAAGCCAAAGTTAGATAATGAAGATGAAAGTTTGAAGGGTACTTATGAAGGTTCAAGAAAGTGAAGAAGAAAAGTACATCCAATTGTTATTATTGTAGCAAGGGATTTAATCTTGATAAGAAATGTTTCAATAATAATATGGACATCATGTCTCATCTACTCGAGAAGCACAACATCCAAGTTCCATATGAGCTAGAGAAGTACAGTGATTCCTCATAACAGTGCCATAGTGTGCAGTTCCAAGGTGATATAAGCTATTGATTGAGTGACATAGTTAAATCAGTTCATTAGATATCTTATACATATTTACTTTTTGATATATCAGAATCACAAATCTCAGTGTATTTCTTTGATAATCCATTTATCAGTCTCCTAGATTCGTCTCCAAATACATGTGATTTTTCACTACATCCTGAATTGTCTTTAACCATCTCTTCCTCACTCCATTTAAATGGTTATAATTATAATTTAGAATCATATTTAAATGATTATATGCATGTTATTACATCATCCATACCATCTACCACACCTATGAATACTTCAACGACTAGACAAACCCCAAGTTCACTAGTTAATTCCTCATTGGTTGCTTATGCAGTGTTATTTATATCAAATGGTTTCAAGTTTCATATTTTTCCTAGTCTAGCCCCATATCCTCATAGAGACACCAAAGAATTTTTATTTGTTTTTCCATATGATAATATTTCTGATATTATCAAAGTATTTTAAGCCTCATATTATATATGGGAAGGTTTTACATCAAATTGGAATAATGATATGTGATCCACATCACAATTTTGCAACTATACAAGGAACTGATTATGTAATTGATTGTCTTAAGTTTTGTACTCTTTGTGAGGTAGTATGCAAATATCTCTTTTCCTTTTTAGATTGTGTTTGAAGATCATATTTTTTTATTAGCAAGAAGCATTCAAATAATTCTCCTACTTCATCATATGATGAGATACGAGGATTCTCTCCTCTTCATTCTTCTAGATTCTACACTCTAGCACATGATCATGGAGTTCATGATTTATTCATTAAAGTATTTCACAAAAAGTAGTTTGTTCATCTCGTTTAAGTGAAGATAAAAACATAATTGAAGAAATCTTTCAAATTTTGTGTGTTGTCCTTTATTGAGGGATGATTTTCCCCATATGATTTTTCCTCTTTCCTCATCTTTTTTGGACTTGAAAAATTGTAAAGGGTGACCATAGCCTTGTTGTTGGGACCTATATACACATATATGAACCATATTCATATGATTATTTCAGACATATCATCATAAATTCATACTTAAAGGGGGGTTTTGTTATATTATAAACCCACTTCATACTTAGGATAAATTATTTAATCATTCTTTATTAAATTCTGACCTACTAGCCTAGATAGTTGGAATCCACTTGCACCACTTGGTTAATACTTGCCATATATACCCAAGAGAAAATTTATTCTGATTCTAGTTAGATCCTTCCCACTTTATCTACTTCTAGAATTGGTAACTACGTCTTCCGGCAGATTCTGTTTTTTTTCTACATTATTCCAGTTTTCATTGGATAAGGTAAAGTTGGTCAACTACAAAACAAATATCTATTGTTTTCAACCCATATTCCATGTTTTTCTCTCCAAATTCCAAGATAACCATGTTTTACATCACTCTTGAAAACTCGTTCATGCTTTATCTAATTTGTGAGGTCGTTGACAAAGTTTGAAAGTGCTTTAGCCACATATGGGGGCTCATTGTATCTAGTAAGCCTGATTTATGAGCTAGCTTGTGTTGTCTTCCACCAACTCAATTTTTTTTTATAAGGATGTATTACTATTGTAATTATCAACCAATTCATTATTGATCATCAATCAACTATTCATTCTTAACTTGTTCATGTGATTTAGTCTCTTTATTATTCTGACTATTTTTCTTATGCATATTTGTGAGAATTATCCTCTAGCGAGATCTACCTCCTGTGCTTCTTCTTTGCATCAAGGCTCTATTTATACATGGTATCAGAGCTAAAGTTGCTAAAGTTGCTCTAAAGGTCAAAATGGAGGAAATAATGGTGGGAATATGATGTATGACTATGGTTTATACCATGGAGAGCTAGGTGAACAATTTTTAGTGTCAACAGATTGCCCCCTGATGTGTGAGGGAAGGAGTTCATCGTATGGCCGATAGACATCATAAGATCAAGGGAAAATGGTGACAATAGTGGAGAGATTGGAGAGGACCGTGGAGGAGTGGAGTCTCCTTGTTTGAACTACGATGGATTTTTGTTTGTATTAATTCTAAAAAATGGATGAGGTACATAGAATCTCATACATGTACATGGAGGAGGAGGGAATAATCATGCTCGTAACAATGTCAAAAATAAATACTGGGGGTCAAGGCTCAATCAATGGGAGCCGATTAATACATATACAACTGGTGATACATAATGGTTTCCTCAATGGGAGGTTGAATACAAATGCTGACATGAAGAATTGATACATAGGAACAATGACATTCTCATATAATGCAACATCATAAAAATTGATGCTTTGTTGGATATGGATGTGTACACATCTGTATGGACTCAATGACTAAGAGTCAAAATCTTTGTGGTACAATATACAACACCAATTATTGGAGATACATGGGAGCATGACACTGAGGGGATTTCAAACACTGTTGCCAACGTAACCCTAAAATCACAAGGGACATGAAACTGTATGGGTCCCATAGTAGACTCACTAATGTGCTAGAGTCAGGTGACAACTAAGTTCTTCGATCGAATAATGAAGGAACCAATACCCTGTATGAATCTCAAGGATGTGATGATGTAGCTAAGGTCAAGCACGTGAGACACAACCAAACTGAAAGGCACTAATGACACCTTTCAAGTGATCCAAAGAACTCATCAATGAGGTGGATGAAACTAGGATATAAGACATCAGGGACCTATGGGTCTATCCTCAGGAATAAATGTGTTGACGTTGAAAGAGGGATACCTGCAACTAACAAGGAAACGATGTTTCCTTGATAGAAGCATGAGGGGGATAACCAGAGATATGGAACATTCAAGGGATTGAGACACTGAATGGGTAACATGGGAAAGGGAGTACGAGGGACTTAAAATTCTTTTGTTTAGAGTATGATTACAGGGATGAGCTAGAAGAAAATGAAACTGAATCGTGGGAAAGGGATCATAGCTGTGAAAATGGGGAGATAAATACAACATGAAAAACTTAGGGGGGTAACTGGAATGGTCTTATCCAGGGGATCCAAGGGACACTCATCACAGAGTAGTTTGAAAAAAGGTGACCTAATGGGGGAAATCTTCCATGATGTGAAATCATATGTGATGTCACCTAGAAACACCGTTTGGGCCTTCTTCATAGTTCAAGGAGAATGAAGAAGGGATATGAGTAAGCTCTATATGATACTATCTCATGGAATTTTTTCAAGCCTGAGATGGTAAATGATCGATGGTTTTTTCATGTTTAGAGAGTCTAAAAACATGAAGAAGACTCCAGTGGTTATTTTTCATACAATAGTCTCCTAATCTTGAAAAAGGATAAAAGGATAAAAGTATACAAAGGAGAGCTCTCCCAGCCGAAACGGTAGAGAGATTTATTTACCATAGATAGTCCAACCAGGATGGAAAAGGTTAAAACTATACTGAATGTACGGTCATTCAAATATTTTTTCAAGCATGAATAAAACCAATTTTGCTTGATGATCTTTTCATTATGAGGGGGCTAGAAAAGAGATTAAATAAATCCCATAAATTATCTTTTTCATAAGTTACGGTCCCAATGCCCAACAAAGCATAAAAGGATACAAAGGAAAATGTTCCTAGCTAGAAGGTGCTAAGGTGGTCCTTTTCTTTTAATATTCCACATAGACCAAAAAAAGGAGATAAATGAGGCCACATAGATTCCCTTTCAAGTAATTTAACGAGCGTGAATGCAAGCACTAGTACATGTGGACATTTTTCCCACGAAAAATCATTTCTATTGCAACACTTTTATTTTTCTATAGCGACGAACATGACCCGTTTTTTTTGTGGGAAAATTTTCGTCGCTATAGCGATGGAAAAACACCAAACATGGTGATGAAAGTCCATCGTTATAGCGATGAAAATAACAAAAAGTGGCCACAAAAATACCAAAAAGTGATGACGAAAGTACGTTGTTATAGAGATGACAATAAATAAATGTTGCGATAAAATTCCGTTGCTAGAGTGACAGAAATACAATATGTTTTCGACGAAAAACCAAGTTGTTGCGATGACCACCCATCGTTATAGCAATGAAATAGTGACATGTTTGTGATGAATATTTGAAGGTGTTGTGACAAAACACTGTCACTATAGTGACACAAATACATAGACACACCATTTCCAATACATATCCACACCCATCTCTATAGCAACACAAATACATAGCCACACCATCGCTATAGCGACGCTTTCACATAGGAATCATGTTGCTATAGCGACAAAATATCATTGTTGTCCTTTGGTGTTGCGATGAAATCCTATTGCTATAGCGACAAAAAAATCTAGCAAGTTACGTTGTTAGTATAGTAGGTTCGTCGAAACTTGCTAGGTTTTTTCGTTGCTGTAGCGGCAACGTTGTCTACTTTAAAAAAATGTTTAGTATCTCCCCTTTCCAATTTTCATTGTTTAGGGTGATAATTAGAGATATTATTTACATTGGGACTCTCCAAAAATTGAAAAACAACATATGCATATTAGTATTTTGTAAACCCTCCACTTTGTTAACAGGAGTTATTGGCTTGGATTTACCAAATAAAATTTATTTTATGTGGGATATCATTTAGTGAATTAGTTGGTAGCATCTACCCTGTAAATATTCATGTAAATATTTCTAAGACAATCCTTTGACCATACTCTATTTTTGTGCGATATCATTGATTAGATTGTAGAAAAATTGTACATTCTAGAGAAGCAAAGGATAGAAGAAGAGCGGATGAAAAAGGTACATACATGAAATGTCTTAGCTTTTTCAATTTCTTCTCTTACACAAACAACTATCCATGTGAAGAACATTTTTACTCTAGTAAATTGAGCAACTACTTGAGATGGAAGAGATAAAGAGGATGAGGAAAGCGATTGTTCCTCATGCTCAAATTATGCCTTTCTTTGATCATCCCTTTACTCCAAGGAGGTATGCACTAGCTTCATGCAGATATCCTTTATATTATTCGTCGCTTTACATGTGTAAGGATTTTCAAAATGTCAATTCTTGACAGGTCAACGGGGCCTCTGATAATACCAAAGGAGCCAAAATTTCATATTCCTCGCCATAAAAGAGCCACTAGTTGCATTTAATGGAACAGTGATCTTTAAACCTGGAAATGATACATTTATAACAAAATTTAGATGATTTTAGATGGAGTCATAGGAAGCAGATTCTAAAACAGTTTCTAGATAGAGGAAATTAATCCCTACCAATTTTTCTCAACAGGAATCAAGGATGTGAATTAGTCCTATCTCATCTCTTGTATTCATCCACGTTGAAGGAAAATAAAGGTACCACTCACAGTTCCTATTTATTCATACATTTAAAGGTTGAAAGGTTGGTTGTGTGAGCAGTAGCTTCGCAACTACAATTTTAGTATTTGTAGGCCCTTCCCACTAGTCTTTGTAATTGTTCTAATAAATTGAATCATTTTAGTTACCCAATATATCTTTGTGATCCAAGTCTAATCAATTTAGGAAACATCCACGCTTTCAAAAAATTCCATGTGATTTTGTTTATGTGCAACTTTTTTCTATTGTTCCATTCTGAGATCTTTTAATGATTTCAATAGAGAGGAAAATAAAACTGGCATGCCGATTTTATTTTTTTGATAAAACATAATTCTATATATCTTTATAATGACAATGTCAAAATCATTATTTTTAAGTGGACAATATATGATCAGATGTTTTTATGTGTATAGTTCTTGCAGTCAGGCTCGTTAAAGGAAAATTATGGTCCCACTCGCAGTTCCTATTTCCTCATTAAATTAAAAGTTGAAATGTTGCCTCTGGTAATTTTAGCATTTTTGTGTGACCAATTAGCTTCCACACTATAATTTCAGTATTTGTAGGCCCTTCCCACCAGCCTTTGTACTTGTTCTATTTAATGTAGAGTAGAGTCAATATAAAAAATTCCTGTCATCTTGTTATCTTACAGAAGTGCTAATCAATATTAAAAGGCTAAATCACCAGAAATTTGTCCTATAAAGCCCAATCCTTAGACAAAAAATGCGGTTAGCTACAACAACTCTTTCTACTAAGGTAATCCAATATAAGAAACTGAGGCATACTTAAGATTCAATATTGCTAAGGTAATATAATATAAGAACTTGTCTGACATTATAATCCATGTGGACCTTCTCAGCCATGGTTAGAACTTGGATATCAAGAAACATGTTTGAGGCTGAAGCTTTGATGCCTCAAAAGAGAAAATACAATAAAGGCATCAATGATGAGCATGGACAACGTTGTTTTAGTTCTAGCTCAATCAATAATATGAGCAATCTTAAGAAAATAGTGATGTATATTTCAACAAAATCCTTCTAGAACCAAGATGATGTATTGAATATACTACTGTAAAATAAAACCTATTAGTGATTCCCATCTTCGATAAAAACTAAGTTTCTCTAGTTAACGGTTGAAGCAAAATAAAAAGGTGACATACGATGTATCTCCAAACGTCATTATATTAGAGCAGTACATGCCTAATAGATTTCCATTCTCATAAACCTATAGCTTCCTTTTCCAAACATAACTGAAAACTTGTTGGAGATAGTAACTTCCAGTGCTAGATTTCCCACAACAATTATAACACACGGCTTGATATATATAT
>LPNX010145001.1:0-12035 GCA_001517045.1 Pseudotsuga menziesii
AGATTGTTTTATTTCTATTGCATATTGGGAAAGATTGATTTCTGGAGTCTAGTTGTCTGTTGTGGTACCCCAAGCCATAGGAATTTCTCTCCGTAACACCTGGTACCATATAACCTCCCCATGCATAAATAATTCAATATTTTTATGCTTCTTTCGATCCTTAAGATCCTTCTCATACCATAGGTTCTGATATTTTTCTCTCTCACAAGCTATTGACAGGTCGACCCCTTGATAGTATTGTGGATCAGACCATGCTACAAATGAAATTAAAAGTTACAACCATGAATAGTGAAATTCCCAACCCCTATCTTGGGCATCGTTGGCATATTGCATGAGCTCATTTAAGAAGAATTGGAACCAGTTGATCTGATTTCCTTCCATGAGAAGTTCCACAAGAACAATTGCTCTTAATGTATACTAGTAGTGGACCATTTTACAGAGTAACTTGGATTCCAATACCTTGTAAGAAAATCAGACAATGGAGTTATCAATTGTATGAATAAAAAAACATTAGAGGAAATTTGAGGTCTAAAATGGGCCTCCTAAGGAAAATAATAAAATAATAGTTATTAATTTTGGAGGAAGAATGAAAAAAACTACTTTTTTGTTCGTATTTTTGACATATCTCCCTGTGGTTTTACTCAAATTCCAAACGGGAGAGCTCATTGGATGTGTAATTTAATTTTGCATCGTACCCACACTGCATACTTTTGATGGACCCTGCTACCACAAAAATAAGAAATACTTGAAAAATGTCATCATCACATTTTGTCAGGTATTTCATATGTTTGGGGTAGCAGGGTCCGTCAAAAGTATGCAGTGTGGGTACTCGTTGGATGCGGAATTAAATTCCGCATACAATGAGCCATCCCACTCGGAATTTGAGTAAAAATACAATGAGATATGTCGAAAATACGAACAAGAAAAGAAGTTTTCTTTTATGACAAATATGTCAATTCAACCATTATGGTTGACTCATTTTATTGAAATTCTATTGGTTCCTAAATTCGAACTCACAAAATTTATTGTTGGCGCGTTTTCTTATAAGGCCCTCTTACCCCTTTGAACGCCACACTTCTTCTTGATTCGGTTAGCTATGGAATCCTCTTGATCCTTTTTGAGCAGTAGGGTTGGGTCCATTCCAGGAGTTAGCAGGCCTGTGATGGTGCTGATAAGATGAACATACACAAGAATGGGATTTTTTAACTATAGAACCCTGTCATGGAAAAATAGAAGTAACTGCTTGACACAATTTTTAATTTCTGGATTGTGATCAAAATGTGGCATATAGAATAGCGATAAAATGCCAGACTACTCCAATTTCTTAGCCCATTTATTTGCAACATATTGTTGAGGCACCTTCATTGTGTCCTACACAATGTCCATATAATTTTTACGATCCAATTCGGTTTGCATATTTGTATCATCAACACCGTAGGATATCATTTTCACGACAGGAAAAATATATTTTACTACCTTTACTCCTTCAGATACTGTTGGAACTATCAACATGATCTTTTTGTCCTTCAAGATTGTATCTTTTGGTGTATTTCTACATCTAGGTTGGGCATAGGGCGATTGCAAATTTCTTTTCTCAAAATCCTTTGTAGCTAGTTGGGCGGACTCTAGGGGTATTAATTCTCTCACCTTCCTCTTTTTGTTGCTAGTGCGGTTTCATTTCTTAGTCTCTGATGGACTTCGTATTTCTTTCCTAGCTGGTCTACTAGTAGTCAGTTGTGCCCCTGGATTGGTCTGCACATTACTCGGGCCCATCTGCAGGTGCATCTAACCAGTAGCATCCTCCATGGTCAGGGTTGGTAATATAGTCTTGGATTCAACTGTACTTGTAGTGGAAATGGAGATGACCATACTACAACAATAATGGTTCAAATTCTCAAGGATAGAACAATAACATTGTTCTTCCTCGGCAAGAAATAAATGAGGCCTTGGTGGTGAATCTTGATAAACACCTTAACTGATGCTAGTCATTCTTTGCACGCACAATCAACTAATCAGAAGGGAATCCATCCTTTCTTCCACAGGGGCTCACCTTGGGCGCTTTGATCAAATATTTTTGCATTATGCCATGAATGACCTGTCACTTTAAATGTTATTTATTGTTATAAAGCTAGATGGTACCAAAATATCGTTGTCAGTCCCTCCTTTTTTTATGTCATATTGATCAGGGTATCATGTATTTTCATAGATGAGAATTCCTTACACTTCACACATCCCTCTGAAACCTAGAGATAATGAAAAAAAGGTCATTATCGTTAAAATTTTCCATGATGTTATGGAAATCCATATAGAAATGCATAGTTATGGTGCATTGATGAAATTTTTTGTCTGCAACTGGTACTTCTTTGAAGATTTTGTCCTTAATTATTTGTAATGCATCATCCACAATTGGGTGTTCACTTTCAAATTAAAACCTCTTGGTAAATCTTATAGCTAATCTTTCCCATTCAATGGTTCCTCATCACAGCTCTTCTGAGGTGTACCAACTTCTTGGAAACATTTCCAAACTGTGGATAAATCGATGAACCCATTCTTGTCACGAATATTCTTTCCAAATTTCACAAAATTTCTCAATATGTTTTCGAAGATCCATCAATATTGGGTACTTTTGATCAGAATAACTAATCCCTTCTCCAAATATAATCTCAATTAGTCTCCTACATTATGTCCATTCGAAGATATATTTTTTGTGTGTACCCCACCATTTAGCGGGCGTAGCTTTTAGCACATAGTCTGAAGCCGATAATAGTTGTGGTTATGTAAATTTTTCTTCAAATTCTTTTAAAAAAGATGCAAGATTAAGAAATCCTTCATATAAAGGTACTGCACTTGCTTTGGCTCCTACCCTTCAAACATATCTTATGACTCTCGTACATCTGCATATGGAAACTTCATGCATCCTGTTCTCCCAATTTTACAGAGCATCGCCTGAGTCAGACGTGAATGAGATTAAACTCTACCAACTCAAGTTTCCATCATTTGTTGGGTTATTTTAGTCTTCCTTTTAATACATGATGTTGTACAATTGGTGCAAATAATTTTCTTTCCCTTCTATAAACAGAGGATGACAATATCTTTGTCCTTCAAGAAGATCAATTGGTCCAACCACTCTTATTTTATAATCTTTGAAAGATAAGATCATCTTCTTGAAGTTGATAATAGTTTGGTTGTCTATTTTCAAATCAATTCCTAGAAGTGCAGGATATAGGTTTATGTCATCGAAAATGTCAATAACATCTAATTAGGCATATGGTCTTAAGCCTTTAAATTCCAAAGGTACTTGGGTTAGTCTACCGATTGGTAGAACCTTTGACTAGTTTCCAAGCCTTAGATGAAAAGGATACCATTCCAGTTGCATCTTATTCATTCTCTCCCATGTCTATCTTGTCAATATATTGACAGCTGATCCCAAGTATATTATTATATAGTCCATATCATAATCTCCTATATGTTCAGGCATTCGCAGTTCTCGACGTGTATTAAGTTTTCTACCGATATGATTCACTCTATTTTCAGGTTTCATGCCTTATGTGGTTTGTTCGATGAGTGTCGTTAGTTCTTCGAAAACCTCTTTAACAAGGATTAGAAATAAACAAATTTTGAAAAATTATTTAATTGTAATGTCCGCAAAATATGATTTTTTTTTATTAGGCTATTTAGATACTACTTGAATTGGACATTAACTTAAATTCTACAGAATGTGTCAAACTTCGTTTGTGAAACCAAAATTTCATAAGCTACTCTTACCCTTTATAGATGTTTTCCCGATGTGGTTGTTAATGTGATTCTATATAATGTGTTTAAGTTACTTGGCCTGATTTCGATTATTATATTGTTCATTGGTTATTTTTTATCATGTATGTGCGTGTATGTGTGTTCAGTTTATAACTTATTGGTTATAAGTTTTGTTTATGAAAATTCCTAACTTAACTTATAATTATCATGGGGTGGAGTGGTGGGACTTGCATCCCTTATAGGGACACTTGGAGAGGTAACCGGTTTTTACTTGATGTTACAGGGTTTACTTAGTTCATGTTAATCTAATGCAACTCTTATTCATTTTGTGCAGGTTTGTTAGGTGATGAAGACTTTCTATGACAACTAAACAATGACATGCTACCTATCCTAAAATACTCCACTACTTTGGAAGACATAAGGACCAAAGTCCTATATTAGCACTTCTTATTGATATTGTTAGCGTTATCATTTACACATGGTTGGGTTTAATTTTACCTACATTTAACTAGATATCATTATTATTATGGTTCTAATACCTTATGAAATTGTTCCTGTACTTAGTTTCTATTTCACATAATTTGAATAATTTCATGCCTCTATGTGGAAGGATTTAAGTCATAAGAGTTAGCCACAATTTATATACCATATGTTATATGTATAATGGGCCATTCATGGCATCTTCCATATGCAATGAGTCTTGGCCTATCCTAAGTCCACGATGATAATGATGGGGGTTATAATTTACAAGGCATTTTAATTACCATGTCACATTTGTGGATATGAAACTATAGGCATGGGGATAAAATTTGATGTCGGTGATGGATAGGGTGGTAGAGTAAATGCACCTTGGGATATGGTAAGCTCAAGGCCTAAGCTTGGTCTATTGTGGATCAAAACTTCAATTGGATTTTTGATGGTTATGCTATGTTCAAATCTCGAGTTGTTTTGTCTACGTGACATCTAGCTCGCATTTACACTTGGGAAGGGTATGCTCTCCATATGGGTTCCAACATTTTTACTTATTGTTTTGGTTGGAGGATTAGTATAATTCTAAAATTTCTCTATCCCTTGTTTGCAGGTGCCAGGGATTCCATTGCAAGGGTCATGTGTCTCTTAGGTTGACAAAGCATACCCTTCAAAGGT
Source organism: Pseudotsuga menziesii (assembly GCA_001517045.1). Classification (NCBI taxonomy): domain Eukaryota; kingdom Viridiplantae; phylum Streptophyta; class Pinopsida; order Pinales; family Pinaceae; genus Pseudotsuga; species Pseudotsuga menziesii. The sequence continues at coordinate 4,900 of LPNX010145001.1, forward strand.
AAGCCCTGTATAAACAATCCTAAACCCGTTCCTCTGTGTATTGGTGTTTTCATACAGCTTTGACTTTGGAATTTGTAATGATGAATGAATGAATGTTTTAATGGTTTCGAATGTACCAAGTTTCATTTGAATTTAAAGCATTCATAGATATGAATGCAATATTAGGGTTTTTATGGTTTTTTTAAGTTTGGAGCCTTTGAGCCATAACTATCATGACTCTACTCTATAATATAATACTGGGTTGGTATCCTAGGCATATGATTTTGTTGGTTAATAATACTCTTCATTTATGGTGGATATACCATTGATTGCAATGGTGCCTCTATTTAAAATTACAAATGTGCAATTTTTTCTTATAATTTATAGTGGGTATAAGTCGTAGATACTGCTACTTATCTTGGAAAGGTTACGACTATGTATACTTCACTTAAAATAATGGGCTTATCATATAGCCTTGTCATTTCTGGAAATGGAACTCTTCTCCATTAGTGGATATGTAAAATAATGGTGAAATGTTGTTTAATCATAAATTACGATTTTATTTACTTGTTTGTGAATTAACTTGTGGGTTGCTGTGATCTTTGTTTTAATAATGTGAAATGGATTTCCTAGCTATGATAGTGTATACTATGGTTATTTTCTTATGGTTTATGTTAATGGGTTTCCTTTTCTTCTTGATGGTGAACCTCGAAATGATTATAGGATTTATTTGTTGGTATTACTATGTGGAAATGTTGACGGGAAACAATTTCATTTCAAGGTTAATATTTCTTCTATTTTACTATTGTTTAGCATAGATTTATGTAGAACATTTGCAAGTTATTAAAGCGTTGAAATAATCGTTGCAAACGAACCCTAAATGATTCGATGCCTGTCATGGTGTTGATTTAACCTTGGTTTGTAAGTCATGATCCCATAGGACTAGATCCTAGGATGCGTGGGTTTTAAATGATGTGTGTGTGTGTGTGTGAATTTTGTAATGGAATCAATGCCGACAGGATTTGATCCTAGAACTTCTTAATGGATGTGATTTTTATAATGTGTTTTCTCATTTATGTTTATGTTTGCTTCCTTATGTTAAAGGTATATGATATGGTTTATATTTTATGTTCAAGTAATTCCTACGGACCTTAGAGGTCTCATTCGCTTGGAATTCGATGTTTTTGTTTATAAATTTGAAATGATTAGTTTTTAGTTTGTTTACTAGGTTTTATAGATAGGTTGACTATGTTTTATTTCTTGTTTATATGTATTTATTGTTCTAAGTTTCAGCAGTTATAATTAAGATATAATTTTGTGCACAGATTGTAGGGTAAAGCTATAAATAATAGTTTTGTTTATTACAGATAATACATGCATGTTGGAAAAGTGAAACATTCCAGTAGAGATAAGATAGAGGTTTCGTTTCTAAAAATTTATAGGTTGATAAAAATTTATAAGTTAGCCTCCTTGACTGAAGGTAGGTGCCGGTGTAATCTTGTTGATGTTTTCTAGTGCTCCTTTGATATCAATTAAGTCAATAAAACTTAGGATAGTGGTTTAACTAGGCCAAATTGACCAAAATGAGTGTGTATTTTGGTAAATGTCTCCAACACCCCCCCCTTAAGCTATACTCAGGAGGAGTAGAAAACATGAAATGCATAAAAATGCTAGGGCCCCAGAAACGAAGGCCATAGGTCACCTTGTACAATACTGAAACTGAAACAATGCTAAAAAAAAACTAATTGAGGAAAAGAGGGAAAACCCAGTGGGAACACCCCCCACCCCCCCTCAAGCTGAACACTGAAAGTAGTTTGATCAACCTGGTGGACTCACCCCCAATAGTGAACGGAGGTAAGTGAACTTATTTTCTTAAAATTTTGTGGTGAATATGTTTGCAATCTACTCATCAGTAGGGTAGTATTGCAGAATGATGGTCCTGTCATGCACTAGCTCTCTGATATAGTGCATGTGTATTTCTACATGCTTGGTCATTTTCCTTGTAACTGGATTTGTGGATATCTTAATAGCAATTTGGTTGTCACAAAAGAGGATAGTGGAAAAAATACTACCAAGATAAAACTTTGAAAGAATGCCTTGCAACCAAACTTCTTGGATGTAAGCAGTCACCGCTCCTCGATACTCAACCTCTACTAAAGATAATGCTATGGAAGCCTGCTTTTTGCTAGACAAGAAAATGGGGAAACCACCAAACATGAATACATATCTTTAAGTATACTTTCGATCAATAGAATCACCCACCCAATCGAAATCTATGTATCCAACCAGCTCTAACTCGGAGTCTACAGCATAGTGAATGTCATAGGTCCCGGTTCCCTGAATATACTGGAGGATACTCTTGGCTTCCTTCCAATGAATATCATGGGTCTGATGCATGTATCTTTATACAGAATTCATGGTATAACAAATATCAGGCTGAGAATGTGTCAAGTACAACAAGCTACCAATCAGCTGTCGATAAATAGTGCACTTCATAGGAGGTGTGGTTTTTCCTTCTTCAAGGCTGATCCCTGAAAATAAAGGGAATGGTCTAGGCCTACATTCAGCCATGTTAAACTTGAATAATATGTCTGATATTTATTTGGAATGAGTGAACATTATCCCATTAGAATTTTTCTCAATTTCGAGCCCCAAAAATTGTTTTAAGAGCCACAAATTGCTCATTTCAAATGCATTGTGGAGAGCGGTTTTGAGGGATGAAATAGAAGTAATTGTGCTACCTGTGATTAGTAATTCATCAACATATAAAATAATAATAATAAAATGACCATCCAAATTCTGTATATACATATTTGGATATGATATACACCTTTGGAAGTTTTACGAGAGAAGGAAGGCGTCCATCTTGGAATACCACTCTCTTGGGGCCTGTTTTAACTCGTATAGTGACTTCTTTAGCTTGAAAACCAAGGATGGCTCACAGATGTAGCCCTCAGGATGATTCATGTATATCTCCTCATGAATATCTCCATGCATAAAGGATGACCTAACATCCATATGATACACTTCCTAGTGCTTAGATGCTGAAATTGCCAAAACTAGGCAGATGGAGTCCATTTTTGCAACCGGTGCAAAAGTCTCATGGTAGTCCACACCATGGAATTGAGAGAAAAATTTTGCCACCAGACTTTCCTTATATTTTTAGTTTCTACCATCAATAGAAACCTTGGTCTGAAACACCCACTTTCATTGAACCAATTTCCTTCCTAGATGAAGAGAAACTAGCTCCCAAGTAGTGTTTTTTTGAAGAGAATTCATCTCTTCATCCATGGCAACTATCCATCTCAGATCCTTCTGACCATGGTAGTAATATTTTGGGTCTAAAATAATCATCAAATAACAAGTTTTGGACAGAAAATTATCAATACAATAGAGTGCAATACCTGCTCTTTGGAAATCAGACCGGGTTCTCCTTGGATCATCCAGATTTCCAATGTTATCTCCTGTGGAGGAGAGTGTCTATCGGGCCCATGTGGGAAGATGATTTTGTACTTCAGGTTTTGATTCAACATCTGATATTTTATGTACAATGATATCATAAATAATAGGATCCAAATCAGGGTCATCACCCCCAATTTCATCATCCAAATATTCAGTAGAATAGGAAGGAAATTCAACAGTTTTCTCCTTCACTAGTTCCACTTCCTTAAGAGGCTCATCGAACTTGACACCCCTTTCGATGATGATCTGTTTTGTTTTGATATCTAAAATATTAAAACCATTTGATTCATCAGGATACTGAATAAACAAGAATTCTATTATTTACGGTTGCAAAGGCCTTCTTTTATCAAGTGGAATTCGGGCCCATGCAGTGGACCCAAACACCCACAAGTTCGACACATCCGGCTTGTATCTAAAGTATGCTTTGAAAGGGTTCTTCCATTTCATGGATGAGTGTCGAAATCTATTATAAATGTATGCTTCAGCATAAATGACTTCATCCTACAAATTTGCATCCAACTTCTTTGATTCCAACATAGAGGTGGTCATCTCCTTGAAAGACCGATTCTTTTTTTCTGCTACACCATTTTGCTGAGGAGTGTAGGAAATTGAATGTTGGACCTGAATGCCACTTTGGGAGAGTATGTGCATACAATCATTCCTTACATACTCCCCACCATTATCACATCTCAATATCTTGATCTTAAGCCCAGAGTCATTCTCGATCAAGGACAATCTTGATCTGATGATCCCCATCTCGACAATCTTATCATGTTCACTTGTTAGGGACTTAGTGAAGGCATTGAGTGTAGGAATCTTCCATCTAGGGGTTGTGAGCTTCCCTGGAATGAATGTAGAGACAAAACCTAAATAATCAGCTCCAATTTTGGAGAGTATGGCGAGGATGAGCTAATCATCCTCCTTCTCCATTTTTCATTGCTTCAATAGTAAGACAATGTGCGCATTAGAGGAAATTTCAACTAAAAATGGGCCTCCTAAAATGAACTAATAAAATAATAGTTAAAATAATAAAATAATATTTATTAATTTTGGAGGAAGAAAAGAAAAAAACTACCTTTTTGTTTGTATTTTTGACATATCTCCCTGTGTTTTTACTCAAATTTCGATCAGGAGAGCTCGTTGGATGCGGAATTAAATTCTACATCCAACGAATACCCACTCAGCATACTCTTGACAAACCCCGCTACCCCAAAAATAAGAAATACCTGAAAAAATAGAATGATGATGTCATCATTCCATTTTTTTAGGTATTTCTTGTTTTTGGGTAGCGGGGTCTGTCAAAAGTATGCCAAGTGGGTACTTGTTGGATGCGGAATTTAATTTCGCATCCAACGAGCTCTCCCGATCAAAATTTGAGGAAAAACACAGGGAGATATGTCAAAAATACAAACAAAAAAAGTAGTTTTTTTTATGATAGCTATCCCCAAATTTATATTAAAAAAATGTTTAAGACCTATACGGTATTTCAAATTTAAAGCAATTTCATTCGCTAACACATGATGACATGGAATTTGAATAAAAGTTAAAAGGCCCATTTTGTGAAAAAAGTCATTCAAGGTCTCGAAATTAGAAGGCTCGAGAGAAATCAATTCATTTTCAAGCTGGTAAAATCTCAAATCATCCTTCTTTCCATACAAGGTTTCCAATTTGTCCCAAATTTCCTTTTGAGTCTTCAATCCCGAAAGATGGAAAATAAGATCCCAGGAAATAGAGAGGCACAAGAATTCGAATGGTTCATCCTTCTTGTTCAAGAATCTAGATTTGTTTGTCATATAAGCAGGCTCTTTTTCAGTGTCCATAGTGACCCTATAGAGTCCTTTGACACGTAGCTAGATCTTCATGTCTCCTTTCCATGAGTAGAAATTGAATGGAGTCAAAATATCTACGGAAGAAGCCATCTGAATCTGCTGGAGCGAATGATTTCACCTATTAAGAACCTGAAAATTACAACAAAAAGAGCAATGTAAGGTTGGACAACCTGCACATTTTAGGTCTTCATCACACCCAGCATAGTTAATCAAGCAATCTTGATCAACAAGTTCCTTACTTGGGGTATTAAGTGGTAAGCCTTGGCTTCTGGTGTAGTGCTGTATTTTTGAGTTATTCCTCAATTTTCATGCAAGATCTATCAAAAACCTTATTTTTGAGAGATATGAGCTTCATCCCACCGTGATATTTGATACCATATTAATCCGTCACAAAAATGTAGGGACTAAAACACAGTCTCATAAAATATTAATAACAATAAGGCATGAAAATGGTGTAATTGTGCTACAAAATGAGTAGTCGCTCTATATATTCACATAAAGAATGAGTAATACAATACAATGATCATGCTTCAAGAATGAATGACAAAGCAATTTGAATTCCCAAGGAGGTCCTTCGAATTGAATGAGTGAGTCTAGCTTATGAATGTAAGCCACAGTTAACACTCAAGTTAACCACTGATCAATACCCTAATTGACTCAACTAAGCCCTAACTAAAGTTGAAGTGCAATAAATGACTGTGTCTAACTGAAAGTAGCTCAAAAACATGTCACTGCAAGCTAAAAAATAAGTGGTAGCACATTAATGACTCCAATGGACCATGATGAGGTTAACTGAAGTGTAACTGACCATCAAAAGTGGCTGGAGGCGCCCCTGTTTACTCCAGTTCATTAAATAATCAATAAATAATCAATTTAATGAAGGAAGGCACCTTCACTGCTCTATTTAACTGATTGTAACTATCAGTTAGCAATATGGGGCATTAATGACACTTAGATCACCCTCAGAGTGCTCTAGTTAGCCTCCACGAATGTAGGAGAAGGCTAAGTTAGCCTCCTTGACTGAAGGTAGGCGTGGGTGTGATCTTGATGATGTCATCTAGTGCTCCTATGATGTCAATTAAGTCAATAAAACTTAGGATAGTGGTTTAACTAGGCCAAATTGAGCAAAATGAGTGTGTATGGTGGTAAATGTCTCCAACAGAAAGAAGTAATGCAAAAAATATAACCTAGATTATAGTAGACAGATCCTAGATATCCATTCAAAATTCAATCTCCTCTTTTAATAAGGAAACATGTGTAGTTTGCAATAGAAAAATAAAGAACCTCATACCTACAAGATGAATTTGTTTTAATGGCTGAAAATACTTCACACTCAAATAACCAATATTAATTGTTGATGTAATTGTAACTTTGGAATGTATTCACTTTTATTTCTTATCTATTGTAACCCGATGTTTATTCTGGGATGTACTTGTGTCATGTCATGCCCCGATGCTCCTATCGGGAGGATCTATATTGTAAACAAGTCATGTCAAGTCATCGTGGGTAACCCTCCTATTATCTAAGGGTTAAAGTCCCCACAGTTCTGGGGCACTAGGGTTATTACACTCTCCTAGAGAGGTCATCCCTAGTAGGGTTTTAGTCATGTCGACATTATTATAAATAGAGAGCTACACTCTCTATTTATGACACATCTCACACACACTCAATTGTAGCACATAGTTGAGGAAGGAGAAGACAATGGGGCTAGATAGAAGGAAGGTTATTGCTGTTAGGAGATCACTTACAGTTTTGGGTTTTACTTTGGTGTTGATTCTATCTCTGAGGAAGTTGCAGGGTTTTCTCCATTTATGGTTTCCCTGAGGAAAAACATTGTGTTCATTGTCTCTTGTGTTTGATTGTTGT
>LPNX010145001.1:12049-56982 GCA_001517045.1 Pseudotsuga menziesii
GGTTATGCTAGCTTAATGTTAAAAATCTAACATGGTATCAAAGCTAACCTGAGAAGAAGACACTCTGCAGCTATGGGAATTAGGGCTTCCTACTTTTTGGATCTCTCTCCACAGATTTTCATCAAAATAAGGTTGGAATAACTCTCCTCCCTAAGGCGCATCGTTCTGTCGAAGCATAATCAAATTATGAGGTTTTCCAATTTTGGACCCAACACTACTGCTAAAAATTAGGGCTTTTCATAGAAGAGGAATTTTTCAGTGATCCCAGTCCTGGATTGATCTCCTCCCTAAAATAAAAGTTAGGGATAAAATTCAAAGCAATTGGTTGGACAAAACTCATGAAAAGAAAAACCCTAATTTTCTCCTTAACGAGCTCTACAGGATTTCAGCTCCAAATCCAGATTCAACATCTTGACCTGGTAAGATAAAAATATTTTGTATTTCCATTTGAGTTTCTTAGTTAAGATGTCTCATCATACCAAGCTTGATGAAAATCTTGAGGGAGCTGATAACTTCTGAGCTTGGAAGTATATAATCTCCCTGGTTCTAAAAGAAAATGAGTTGGACTCCTATATCAGTGAGGAGGTTCCAGTTCCAGAGGAAGATGAGGAAAAGGCCTTACCTAAGAAGAAGTTGGTTATGGAAAAGAGAATCATTGTTTATTATAGCAAGGATCAGCTCATCCCATAGGTTTCCTCTCTCAAGACACCTAAAACTATGTTTGATGCCCTAACCAAACTGTTTGAAGGGAAGAACATCAATCAGAAGATGAATCTAAGGAATCCGTTGAAGAATGTAAAGATCCAGAATGCTGAGACCATATAGAATTACTTCACAAGGATCTCTCAGATCAAATAACAACTAGAATATGTATATGAAGAAGTGGAGAATGTAGAAATTGTGATGAAAACACTGAATGGCCTCCGTAGGTCATGGGATTCATTCATTCAAGGAATCTGTGCCATAAAGAAGTTAGTCAAGTTCAGCAGACGATGGGAAGAATGCCCTCAAGAAGAAGCTTGGATAGCACCTTGAGAATGGAATATGGGAAGTGAAGATCAAGCCCTCATAGTTCACTCCAAGAAAGGCAGAAGAAACTCTCATCACTCCAAACGTAAGAACTTTCACCATTAAGATAACATTATAAAGGACCTATCTAGATTGAGATGTTATACACGTGATGAAAAAGGACACTTTGCAAAAGAATGTCCTAGAAACAAGATTAAATCTCATAAGAAGAAGGGAAACAAGAGAAGACATCATGCTCATACTGCAGAGGATGATGAACCTTCCAAGAAGAAAACCAAATATGAAAGTGAATATTCTTCCAGTGAAGATGAATATGTTTTTCTTTCCGCTCTTATGGGAAACATTATTGATGGAAGCACTGATTGGCTTATAGATAGTGGGGCTTCCAAGCATATGACAGGATTCAAGGAATCCTTTGTGAAACTCTCAGAACATGAATCACCTCACAAGGTGAAGCTAGGAGATGACTACCACTATCCAATAAAAGTTAGTGGGGAATCCTCCTATAAACTACACTATGGAAATTCTATGGCAATGAAGTAAGTATTGTTTGTGCCAGGACTGAAGAAGAACCTTCTCTCCATATCTGCATTAGATGCAAAAATAATGAGGATTGCATTCATAGATGGTTAAGTAATAATGTGGCCAAAAGGAAAGACCATCGATGATGCAGTAGTGATTGGAGAACAAGAAGGGGGTTTGTACAAATTAAAGGGCCATCCATAACAAGCATTGGTCCATGACAAAGTAGAGCCAAATGAACTTTGGCATAGAATACTTGTACATGTGCATTACATAGCAGTACCTATTGCAAGCAAATCTGTTGAAGGTCTTCCAGAAATTCAAGCAAAACATGATGGGGTCTGCAAAGGATGTGCAAAAGGAAAGAATACAAAGAAGACATTTCCAAGTAGCGAAAGAAAATAAAAAGGAATATTGGAAATCATCCACTCCGATGTATGTGGTCCTATGTCATCAAGCTCACTAAGTGGGTATGCATATTATGTTTCTTTTATTGATGACTTTTCTAGGAATACATGGGTTTACTTCATGAAGAATAAAGACGAAGTATTGAGCAAGTTCAAGAAATTCAAAGCCTTGATTGAGAATCACACTGAAAATAATATCAAGACCTTTCGATCAAACAATGGAAAAGAATTTACTTCAAGAATTCACTTCAAATGAATTCAAAGAGCTATGCAAAGACTCATGGATTAAGAGGGAGTTGTCCACTCGTTACAATCCACAACAGAATGGGGTTGCAGAAAGGAAGAATAGAACTATCATGGTAGCTGCAAGAGAAATGCTTCATGATCAAGATCTTCCTATGCATCTCTGGAAGGAAGCTGCTAGAGTAGTGGTGTATGTATAGAACCATACTCCACATAGAGTACTCAAGAACAAGACTCTTGAAGAAGTCTTCTCCAGCAAGAGAGAAGAAGTCAGCCATCTTATAATAGTCAGTTGTCCTATGTATATACACATTCCAAGAGAGAAGAGAACAAAATTAGATCCTTCAGGTAATAAGGGTATATTTGTGGGATATTCTGAAAATCCAAAGGCTTACAGAATATACTTCCAAGGATTCAAGAAGATTGATATCATTAGGGATGTGAAATTTGATGAAGACAGGGCTTACAACAAATCCAGAAAGAAACCTACTGAAGAATCTGAAGAAGCAGAAGCACCCAAGATTCATGATACAACCGTGAATGAAGAAGCTCAAGAAGAAGATCAAGAATTTGAAGAACCAAAAAGACCTGTAGATCCACCTCAGGAAAAGAATCCTCATAAGAGGAAACTTTCTTGGGTACGAGAAGTTATCCAAGGTGTGAAAAGATATGGGGTTCCAGAAGAGAATCACAGAGAAAGAAAGAGGACTCGATCCTCCTCCGGGTATGTAGCATTACTATGTGATTTCATTGATAAAGAACCTTCCAATTATGAAGAAGCGGAAAAATAGAAATAATGGAAGGATGCTATGATTGAAGAGTATTATTCGATCATGAAGAATGATGTTTGGGATGTTGTCCCAAGACCAAAAGGGAAGCCAGTTGTAATTTCCTAATGGATCTACAAGACCAAGCATGTTGCAGATGGTAGCATAGAGAAATATAAGGAAATATTTGTTTCTCATGGTTTCTCCCAGAAAGAAGGAATAGACTATGAAGAACCCTCTGCACCTATATCCAGATACACTTCCATCAAATCGGTACTTGCTCTGGCTACAATGATGAAATGGAAGATACACCAAATGGATGTCAAGACTGCTTTCTTGAATGGTGTAGTGGAAAAGGAAGTGTATGTAGAGCAACCACTTGGTTTTGAGACACCTGATAGAGATTCTCATGTATGCAGATTGAAGAAATCTTTGTATAGTTTGTAACAGGAACCCAGAACTTGGTACAGGAGAATTAATAGATTTCTATCCAGTTTAGGATTTACTAGGAGTAAAGCAGATTCCAACCTTTACTACAAGGTTGAAGATGGCAACCCAGTGATGCTCCTATTATATGTAGATCATCTGTTTGTAACATGTATGTATGGGTTGATTGCTGATATGGGGAGGAAGCTTGCTGCTAAGTTTAAAATGAAGGACTTGGGTATGATGCATTATTTTCTAAGCATGGAGGTGTGGCAGAATACAAATGGGATTTCCCTAGGACAAGGGAAATGTACAGTAGAGATCCTGAAGAGGTTTGGGATGATGGAATGCAAGGCTACAGCCACACCTATGGCATCAAACCTTAAGCTATTGAGTGATGCTTCATTAGAGATGGTTGATGCTATGATGTATCATCAAATGATTGGATCCTTGATGTACCTGATGAACACAAGACCAGATATTTGCTTTGCTGTGAACACATTCAACCAGGTCCTGACAGATCTGACACATGTCCACTTGATTACTGCAAATCATATTCTAAGGTACCCAAGGGGTATAGTTGATTATGGGATGAACTATGAGTCAAATAATAAGATTAACCTGGAGGGTTATATTGATTCAGATTGGGTAGGTAGTGCCATTGATAGGAAGAGCACCTCAAGGTGTTGCTTCAGTATGAAATCCAACATGATCTCTTGGTTTAGCAGGAATCAATCCTCTGTGGCACTTAGTACAACTGAAGCAGAGTATGCCGCAGCTTGTTCAGCTAGTTGTGAGGCAGTATGGCTATAGAAGCTACTATCTGATTTATTTGATCTCCATTTGGATGCTACTTGTATACATTGTGACAACCATAGTTGCATGAAGTTGTCAGAGAATCCAGTGTTCCATTACAAGTTGAAGCATATCGAGATCAAGTATCACTATATCATGGATATGGTGCAGAGGGAAGCACTAAAGCTCCAGTATGTTGCAACGGAGGAACATATAGCCGATATGTTGATGAAGCCATTGGATAGGGTGAAGTTTGAGTACTTCAGGGAAAATATTGGTGTTCTCCAGATCGAGGTTTCCTCCAAGGGAAAATGATGAGACTGATATCCATTCTGACATGGTGAGAGGATTGGTTCCTCCCATGGTCAGATGTAAGGGCTAAGCCATTCTATCATGGTGAGAAGATTGGTTCCTTCCATGTTAGATATGACTGCTGAATCCGTAAGCCATTCTGATGAGTAGGTAAAATGTAAGGGCTGAGCCATTTTGTCATGGTGAGAGGATTGGTTCCTTCCATGTCATATATGAGTGCTAATCCATTCTGATATGACTGTAGTATTGGTTCCTACATGATCAGATATAAGGGCTATTTCCATTCTTAGAATGGAGCTGCCTAGTGAGGTACTAAGAATACTTGTTCTAGTATTGAGGGCGATTCTGATATGATTGTAGGATGTGTTCCTACATGGTCATATTTGAGCGCATGGCCATTCTGATGTGATTGAGGGATGTGTTCCCACTTGATCATATATGAGGGTTTTTTCCATTCTTGGAATGGAGCTACCTGGTGAGGTACCAAAAACCCTCAACCTGGGGTTGAGATCCTTTCCATCATGGTTGCAGGATGTGTTTGTGCATGGGTGGATGTAAGTGCAGATCCTTTTCATCATGGTTACAAGATGTGTTCCCGCATGGGTGACTGTAAGTGAAGATCCTTTTCATCATGGTTACAATATGTGTTCCTGCATGGGTGAATGTAAGTATAGAGCCCCTCCATCACGGTTCCAGGATGTGTTCCCACATGGGTGGATTTAAGTGCAGATTCCTTCCATCATGGTTGCAGGATGTGTTCTCGCATGGGTGGATGTAAGTGCAGAGCTCTTTCATAATGGTTGCAGGATGTGTTCCTGCATGGGTGAAAGAGCAGAGCCTTTTTAGCATGCTTGGAGGATGTGTTCCTGTATGAATAAATGTGAGTATAGGATTGGTTCCTACATGATCAGATGTGAGTGTTGGGCATTCCTTTCTTATGAGTAGCTCAGATGTAAGTGCTGGATGGGCCATTCTGACTTGGTTTTAGATATAAGCACTGAAGAAATACCTACATGGAGGATAGGCCTACAACTAGCATGAAAAAGGGCTGGCTCTATAGAAGTTTCTGTGATGAGAAGAATCATGAGATAGCAACCGTGATGATCCAGTGATGATGACCCAACAGTGATGATCCAAATCCAGTGATGATGACCAGTGATGATCCAGATCAAGTGATGATCCAGATCCGAAGATGACTTGAAGATACATATGACGAGATGATCTAGAGAAGAAGACCAATGATGAAAATTGTATCGAGAGAATACCTTCCTAGTTAAGAGGGAGTGTTGATGTAATTGTAACTTCGAAATGTATTCACTTGTATTTCTTATCTATTGTAACCCAATGATTATTTCGGGATGTACTTCTGTGATTTCATGCCCCGGTGCTCCTATCGGGAGGATCTATATTGTAAACAAGTCATGTGAAGTCATTGTGGGTAACCCTCCTATTGTCTAAGGGTTAAATTCCTTGTAGTTCTGAGGCACTAGGGTTATTAGACTGTCGTAGAGAGGTCGGCCCTAGTAGGGTTTTAGTCATGTCAAGATTAGTATAAATAGAGAGATGGACTCGCTATTTAGGACACATCTCACACACACTCAAGTGTAGTGCATAGTTGAGGAAGGAGAAGACATTGGGGCTAGATAGAAAGAAGGTTACTACTGTCAGGAGATCACTTACTATTTTGGTTTTTACTTTGGTGCTGATTCTATCTCCGAGGAAGTTGCAGGGTTTTCTCCATTTATGGGTTCCTTGAGGAAAAACACTGTGTTCATTGTCTCTTGTGTTTGATTTTTGTTCTTGTTGTTCTCTCAGTTAAAGATCCTAATGTTATGCTAGCTTAATGTTAAAAATATAACATTAATAAATTCATAGATAGATATGAACTCTATTCAAATAACCGAATAACTTGGGAACTACTACGTTCCTCCCAACTATTACCCGTAACCATTCCTGGTTTCAATCTGGATTACCCCGATTTGGTTACAACATGCAAGTAGCTTAGAAATCCTAAGGTAAGGATTTCCTATCTGGGATATCAGGTTCTGTATCAGTTATCCTTTTTCCTCTTAGGAAAAATGTTCTCCAAGAACTCTCTTAAGAATAATTAGGTAGAATTATGGAATAATACAAAGATCTCCAAGCCTCTCTTTCTCTTGGGTTTTTATATGCATAATTTTCAGTCAAAGGGGAATTTAGATGAAGAATCATTTGATTTATTGAAATAACCTTTTTTCATTTAATTTAGGTAATTTTTGCATTTAACTTAGGATTTTTTACTAGATCCTAGTTTGACTCTTGTAGGTAATTTAATATTTAATTATCATTAGTAATAATAATAATATATGGATCCTTTATTTATTATTTATAGCTATTAGTATTATTACTATGTGTACTCTTTATACATATCATGTATAAATTATATATATATCACTTGTTCACATTTTATCCTTATGCATCATATAGCATGATCCCAAAACATATGCCACTTTTATTTTAGCTAAATCACTTTCTTTTATATGTCCTTGGGGTAGGGGTTAGGTGAACTAGGTTAGGAAACCATAAAACTCCTTGCATGTTGGATTCCCTCATATAACATGGTAGTTCTTCATTACTTGATGAAATAGAAAAATTTGAAATTTCATTTAATCACTTAAAAATAAGTAAGATGAGATCAATGTTTTATCCGAGTTGTTTTCACTCAACCTATTAATTATTTTCAATAACTCCTAGCACTAATCGAGAGCCCATACTCAATAGTAAAAAATAGGGAGTTACAAACTTAGTGCAAATCCACAGCTCCTTGCTCAACACAAATTCTAGGATGTACTTGTAAGATTCACCTATGGATACAATTTCCAAGGATCCGATGTTCCAGAGCTTATGCTTAACATCAACTTGGAAGGCTTCAGGGATTATGCCCAACACTTCCAATTTTATCTTTTCAAGTGCTTCAGAGCTTCATGCTCAACATAAAGTTTTTCATAACTCGTGTGTTTTAGAGCTTCTCGCTCAACACAAATATAAAACTCATGTGCTCCAAATCTTCTCACTCAATAAAAGCATAAAATACCCATGTGGTCCATAGCTCCTCTCTCAACACAAAACATCTCATCAATTATGTGTTTCACGGTCCACACCGAACACATCAAATCATATATAAAATATATGCAATTGGCTTATGCCCAATATATCAAATAAAGAATCATGTTCATGTGCAGTAGGGTATTAGACCAAATACACCATTAAAACATCAGAGTAACATCATAAGCAATCTAGATTATACCCATAAGTGTTAGGTCAAAATTCGGGATATTACATCCCTCCCCACTTAGACCAACACCGTTCGTGGTGTTCCAGGGATTGGAAATGAAATCATGAAACAAGGTGGGGTAATCCCTTCTCATGGTGACTTAATTCTCCCAAATAGCCTCATCGGCATTGAAGTTCTTCCATTTCACTTTCAACTGGGATATGGTGCGCTTCCTCAGTTGACCTCTCTTTTGTCCTATATATGAAGGGGTTCAGGTGCAAACTCCCCTTCAAGTTCCACCTGTAATAATGACCAATGAATGACACTTTTAATATCATAAGCATATTTATTTAATAAATATGCATGGAAAACATTCTAGACTCTTATTTGAGAGGGTAAAGTTAGTTCATATGCCACTAGCCCTCTCTTGGCTAGTATCTAAAAGGATCCACAAAATACAATTTCTAACTTACCACACATCCCCAAGATCAACGAGCTTTGTTTTGATTTTACTTTCAAGTAAACATGGTCACCTATATTATAATCTTTATTTTTTATTTTCTTATCCATGTAATATTTCTAGCGGTTTTGTGGTTCTTTAAGGTTCAGTTGGACCTTGATAACCAATTATTCCAAGTCCTTTGGTAACTCAGGTCCTAACATGAGCTGATCCACTGGGATATCCCAAGTAACCAGTGTTCTACACTTTCGTCCATAGAGTACCTCAAAGGGACTCATCTTCACAGAATTCTGGTATCTATTGTTATATCCAAAGTTTGCAAGATGCAAGTAATATTATCACTTGGTCGGGTTGTTCATGAAATACATCCTAAGCATGGCCTCTACAATATGGTTTACTCGTTATGTATTCTCGTCTATGTGTAGATGGTAGGCAGTACTAAAGTTCAGTTGCATCTCTAAATTGGAGAAAAAGGATCTCCAAAAGTTCCTAGGAAACTTACTATCTCAATTCGAGATGATTTCCTTGGGTATCCCGTGCAATCTAAATATCTCCTTTATGAATATGTCGACAGTGTGTACTTCATTATAGGTTGAATTCATAGGAATGAAGTGTGATTCTTTTAATATAATATATCATATGAGCTCATTGGATCAAATCATTAGGAATTTTGTTCTCTTTTCTTTTTATATGGTTTATCTCGAAATGGTAATTGCTAAGGAAAGCCAATCATCTGGCTTGCCTGGAATTTAGATCATGTTGTTCAAATAAATACTTCAGACTCATATTGTATGTTTTCAGAAGGAATTTCTTTCCCGTTAGGTAGTGCCTCCACATCTTCAAGGCATGGATGATGGATTCTAATTGAAGATAATTGGTGGGGTAGTTTTCTCGTGTTATTTTAACTTATGAAATTCATAACATATCGTGTAATCATTATGCAAGAGGAATACTCCGAACCCTTCCTTTTTTGCATCTGTGCAAACAACAAAATCCCCATCGGGATCCACAATTCCTAATATCATTGGAGTCATCAAAATATGTCTAAAATTTTAAAAACTTTCCTCGCACTTGGTCTCCCATAAACACTTGTTTTCCTTCTTTTGCAAAGCAGTCATGGGACAAGATATCGTTGAGAACTTCTCAATGAAATTTTGGTAATAACCATCTAATCCCAAAAAGAATATAATGTTAGTGACATTAGTAGGGGTATGCCAATCCTCTATGGATTTAATATTTTCTGGGTCCACAACTATCCCCTTCTCAGAGACAATGTGACCCAAGTACTGTATCTGCGATTTGTAAAAATCACATTTACTAAACTTTGCATAGAGCTAGTGTTCCCGTAACACCTGTAGCACTATGCAGAGGTGTTCCTTGTCTTCCTCTTTACTCTTAGAGTAAAGTAGGATGTATTCTACAAATACCAAACCAAATTTATCTAGTTATCTACAAAATATATTGTTCATCATACACATAAAGTTCGTGGGTGCATTGGTCAACCTGAATGGCATTACTACAAACTAGTAATGGTTGTACCTTGTATGAAATGATGTTTTGGGAATATCCTCATCGAGAATCCATAGTTGATGGTACCTAAATTGCAGGTCAATCTTCAAAAATATCTTGGATCCTCCTATTTGATCGAACAAGTCATCGATCCTAGGGAGTGGGTATCAGTTCTTGATGGTCATTTTGTTAAGCTGATGATAATCGATGCACATCCCCATCAATCCATCCTTATTCTTTATGAAAAGTATCGCTGCTCCCAAAGGGGACACACTCGGTCGGATATATCCCTTCTCAATCAACTCGTGCAACTGTATTTTGAGTTCCACTCATTAGAGAAAATTTGGGGTCTAAAATGGGCCTTATAAGAAAACACACCAACAATAAATTTTGTGAGTTGGAATTTAAGAACCAATAGAATTTCAATAAAATGAGTCAACCATAATGATTGAATTGACATATTTGTCATAAAATAAAACTACTTCTTTTGTTTATATTTTCGACATATCTCCTTGTGTTTTTATTCAAATTTCAAGAGGGATAGCTCATTGGATGTGGAATTTAATTCTGCATCCAACAAATACCCACACTGCATACTTGTGATGGACTCCGCTACCCCAAAAACAAGAAATACTTGAAAAAACGTGATGATGATGTCATCATCACATTTTTTCAGGTATTTCTTGTTTTTTGGGTAGCGGGGTTCATTAAAAGTATGTAGTGTGGGTACTCGTTGGATGTGGAATTAAATTCTTCATCCAACGAGCTCTCTCTCTCAAAATTTGAGTAAAAACACAAGGAGATATGTCTAAAATACGAACACAAAAAGTAGTTTTTTTCATTCTTCCTCCAAAATTAATAACTACTATTTTAGTATTTTAACTATTATTTTATTATTTTCCTTAAGAGGCCCATTTTAGGCTTCAAATTTCCTCTAATGAAAACTAGTGCACTCATGCGTTAAGGGTTTTTTGAAGCTGGAATTGATCCTGGGGTCAGTTCTATGAAAAAATATAAGTCTCGTTTTGGTGGTAATCTTTGTATCTCCTCAGGAAATATGTCTTTGAAGTCTACGAGAACAGGAAATTCCTCGATGTGTTGTTCTCTTTTAGTTTCTATGTCTTGGATGTTTACTGCAAACATTCTGTAGCCTTTCCCAATGTAATTCCTTTTTTGTAAAGTTGATATCTTCCTTACGGAAACTTTCTTAGGTGTTCATTTGAATCTTCACTGGATTCCCTTGGCTATATGTACACAATGTTTACTTGTGTAATCAATCAAGCAGGACATGATGTTCTTCAAACAAGTCCATGCTGATAAGTATATCGTAGGATCCTAAGGGTAGGATATTTAGGTTTATTCTAGTAGGGAAATCATTCAATTTTACGTCACAATATCTAACTATTTCAGAAACATTTCCTTTTGTACCCATGGATAATTGTACCAGCCAGGTTTTATCATGTTTAAATTTATCTAGTTTACATACACCAACAAGTTTAGTAGATACATAGCTCCGATAAGCACTGGGGTCAATCAATATTGTAATAGAAGTGTTGGAAACCTTACCTTCTATCTCAACCATGGTAGCCTAATGGTTTTCCTATCAACCATCCAAGGTTCCATATATCCGCGGTGTTCCCGCTATGTCCTATATTGTCGGTTCATTTTTTAAGTTGTGAAAGACTTTGTTGGGTGTTATAATGTCTAAATTAATCCACCTATTCTTTAATTATCAACCGAGTTTGGTAAGCTTAGAGTTGACACAAAATATATGTGAAGGTAGAGAGTGTTGTGTAAATATTTTAACAAACAAAAGATTGAAAGACAAAAATGCAATTAAGGTAACCAAACTAAGATAAAAACTTAACTAAACAAATAATATATCTTATTACTTTGGACTGAAAAAGATGTAATCAACAACTTACTTATTCAAACGGAAAACTAAAGTGCAAGGAAGACTTAACTTATAACAAACTAGAAAAATTAATAGATAAAACATGATAAAGAAAACTTAAATAAAAGAAGTAAGTAGAGAACTTAATAAAGAAATATCTTTAAGTTCTATCCTACAAGTTCTTTCAACAACAACATAATCATAAAAAGACAGCCTAAAAACATACTAAGGAAAACACTAGATCTCCCATGCAAACAAATAAATCAATTCAAAAGGAATAGACACAAAATCATACAACCATAAGACAAAATAAGAAACAAAACCTAAGAATAACTTAAACTACGTTCAAAGTAAAAGAAGTAGGTAAAATGACAAAATTTTAATAATTAATTTAAAAAAACAAAAATTTAACTTAAATGTTAAACAAAACTATTATTTAACTCTTAGAGACAAATCATAATTCAAATATCAGCAATACAAAATGGAAAACAATCTTAAAATAATAGACTGAACAGGTTGTTTGAATGATAGGCTGCACAGTAAAAAATGGTAAAAACTAACCTAAATGAACTAATCTTCAACTGAAGCCATGCATATGTAATTCTAATGCATTGGAATAGTAAATAAACCTATTTAACAACAAATTAACCTTAAACTAATTCATGAACAAAAGGAATCATTTGCATATTAAACTAATAAATAAACTGGAAATTAAATTGCATAAATCCAAAACAGGAAAGGAAATAACAGAATTGAATCTATTATTAATTCATGAAAACAAGTTACTCTATATTCTTGAAAACAAAGACTGAAAGTAATGCTGGAAATGAAAATAAATAGAAACAAAATGACTACAAGAAAATAACTGAAAGCAACCTATGCGCACATCTAACTAATTAACTTTCCAAATAAAACTAAGTTAATGTATTACAAAAAACAAATATGATAGCATTTACTATAATCTAATGGAAACAAACTAGAAAATAAACAAGACTAGCTAAAACAGAAAAGAAACTAACCTAAACAAAGAAATTGAACCTCTGGTTGATGAGGGGCCTTCTCAGCAGTAAGGGGTGATGTATGGCTAACTTCTACTTAAACACAATCTTTAACAGAAATGCATATAGCTATTTATTCAGATGGTGGAACATAAATACAAATTTCATTAGTAAATTACAGCAAGAACTCTTCTCCTAACGCTACTAACTAATCGATTTTCTAGGTAGCTTCAACTCTCTCATAGAGGTTGCTTTATATAATGATTTATAGGGATGAGCAAGTCAACCCTCTAGAGGTGGGTTTCTCTCTAAATTTAGCCGATATTTAAAGGCATTTTAACTTATCATAGGCCACTGCATAAGCATCTCCCTTATTCAGCGTGAACAATCTTCAAAGGTTGTGCATAGGCTTCTCTTTAGCATGAACGGTCTTCGGAGGTGGTGAAAAGAGGAGAGCATAGTGACACATATTCTAGATTGTGGGTTGAATGAAATAGTCTAGTGCATGGATGGTTGACATGGTGTCAAGTGAAGGAGAATGCAGGCTGGATAAAAGTTTAAAACACAACTTCATTAGCCATACGCATGGATAATAGTTCATTGGCAGTTGTTTCATGTTTTAAATGGCTGGAATTAATCCTCAACAACACACAGTCTAATGGGCGATTTGGACGGAGTGCTGAATGGGAGGATGGGACGTGAGATGGATACGTTGGGCATCGATATAGGGAGAACATAATGTTTATCTACTAGCACGTTTCAAGACTGGAGTCTACAACAACACATCTCAACATCTGGCAAACCACCAGCAATTTTCATGCAACGGGCTGAATGACGAGCTAGACATGCTGTGTGAAAAGCAGAATGAATGCGTTTTGCATATTAATCTTGACCCAAAAGGATTATAAAACCTGTAAAAAATTATACAAACTAATTAATACATTAAATATGCTTCAATAATGTTATTTTTAAATAATAAAACCATAAAAATTATATAATAAAATAATTTCATTAAAACCTTAAAAACGCTCATACCTGAGGTTGAATTATGGTCTGCATGTCATAAAATATACAAAAGATAATAAAATATATGGTTAAATGATTATTTTATTTGCAAAAAATGGTAACAAATCTAGGATCAACATTCCCGCAAACCATAGAAATGCCAGGTCCCATTGAGAAAACAGAAAGAGAAACAATTTAGGAAGAAGGAAAACTAGCAGCTGCCTTCCACTTGGCATATGAAGAAGGTAATTTAAACTTCACTCTGTTAACATATAACTTAAAAATAACATATCTTTCATGTCCCATATTGATATGAAAATTAAAGATGACTTTATTGGATTTTTCAACATTCTTAAATAAAGAGTTTTGAGGTTTAAAATATTTTTATCATTTATAAGGTTTTAAAATTAATTCAACCATGTCCAAAGCAAAACTTTGGACAGGTTGAACAAAAACATAAATCACACCTTTAATAGCAATAAGATTAATCATTTTCATGCATAATTAATTGGATAAAAGGATAGGATTATTAATAATAAAATGATATGGAAGTAAAAACTATTTGCTTAAAAACAAAATTTGGTTAGCAAATTTTAGTCACCATTTTTACTTAGGTTGCTATTTGATATTTCATTTTCCTTCATTCAATTCTTCATATGGTAAGACCATATTGAATTTTGTTGTAAAATATGCTTCAAGCTATAACCAAATTCCATTGTTTACATTATTGAAAATACTTATCATTTGTTAGAAATAAACAGATTTATCAAAAATAAAATAAAAAATACTATAATTTTTCAAATCAAATCCCTCTTCTCCCAAACCAAAGAGGTGGCATGTACTGAAGCCATACATAGAGAAGAAATGATTGTTCCAGAAAAATAGAAAAAATGCAAGCATGTTGTTAATTCGTTGTAAGGAAAACTAATTAGCAAATGGAAATGGTTCAAAAATGTATATTTATGAAAAATAAAACAATGCTTAGAAAGACCATGTAAAATGAGAATAATATAATTAAAATAAAACCATAGGAAAAACTAGCCATCCATGCCTTATTGTAAAGATATCATGTCACGATCAAGTATTTCAAGTCTACCCGAGAGTGAGTGAGATTTATAGCTACGAGTCCCATTTCTAAGATAATGACATCTTAGATATATGTGGAATTAGATGGGTGGGCAAATTCAAATTAGAGCCATTCTCAAATGACATTATAAACAATTGGCCATGACATAATTTTTTTAAAATGTTTTCATATATTATCATTATTTGAAGAACTATGTCTATAGTGGTGTATTAACCAGATCTCATTTACCAGATATTGCCCTCCATCCAACAAGCCTGTTCAGTACCCCGACGGGTTTATCTTCATACAATGCAAGCATAGCCCCGCTTCCAGCGAGCCTGTTCAATACCCCGACATGTTTACTTTCTTTTATCGAGCTTCTTGTTATAAGGTTTTTACTTAGCATTGACCCGCTGCCAGCATGCCTGTTCAGTAGCTCAGTGGGTTTTCCTTGTATAATGATATTAAAGATATGGAATCCGATTGGTACTAGAGTGTGTTAAGTCCTGATAAACACATAGTTCATTTTTTTCAAAATAAATTTATAAGTAATTTCATAATGGCCAGACTCATAAAACATGTCAAAAGAGAATAACTGAAAATTGTTCTTTAACCTAACAGTCCTTCTTCTTTATAAAGTAAAGTAATGTTCCCCACAAATGAAAATTCCACTTACTTTCGAGTTATCACCAAAATACTCAAGAGACAAGTTTTGATAACAAGTATAGGATGAACTAGTGATTCATAGGTAGAAATAAGAATGTGAAAAATATGATAATAAAAGTGGGTCTTATCAAGCAACTTGTTTAAAAGAATAAATCAGAAATATACATGTTTGAACCAAAAACTATATGAATCATAATAGAATTGGTTAAGCATGATATACACAAGATTGTAAAAAGTTTTACTTTTACTATAAGCTGAAAATTCCAAGAAGTACCCCATGAAAAGTTAAAATACCTGATAAGTATTTAGCATACTTTCCTTGTCCAAGTAATATTTCATTAGTTACTCATAGAGATAATATATATCTAATCAAATTGCAAAACCACTTGTTAGATGATTCAATTTATTCATAAAGACATAAAAACGAAAGAGTCTTGTATAGACGACCTACTAGAAATGGATCTTATTTATTCAAAGAAACAAACACACATGTACATATATATAAATGATAATAACCCAAAATATTTTTCAAGGATCAAGAGGAGGAGGAATAGCTTCCCCTTCAACTAATTCCATTCCATTTTGCTGCAAAACATTTTGTATGAAATATTGTTTAGATGTCGGTTGGTGATAGAGCCTAAATCTATGTCCATTTACTACAAAGGAAATTTATGAGCCATCAATTGTTTTAATAGTTACTAATCCATTGTCAAAAGTTGTAACTACTTCGTATGGACCCATCCAATGGGCAGTTAATTTCTCTTTAAAATTTTTAAATCATGAATCTGAACAGTAGTGCCCAATCTCTAGTATTAAACTGCTTTTGCTTAATAAATTTATCATGTCATGTTTTTCATTGATTTTCTATTAACATTGTTCTTTGAAGTGCATCTTTCCTAATTTCATCTAACTCATTAATTTGTAATATCCATTGTTTTTGTGCTTCATCCAAATTCATGCCTAATTGTGCTGCCATATGAACAGTTTTAATTTAAAACTCAACAGGTAAAAAGACTTGTTTTCCATACACTAAATCATATGGGATATGTCCATCAATGTTTCTCCATGTTATCCTGTAGGCCCATAAAGCCTCTGGAAGTCTATCTACCCAATCCTTATGATGTAAGTGAATGGTCTTAGTTAAGATGGCTTCTAATACTTTATTAGTTGATTCTACCTGACCATTAGCCTAAGGATGATAAGGTGAATATTTGCAATTTCGGATTCCATATTTCGTAGTAAGTTCTTTCATTAATTTAGAAGTAAATTGAGTACCTTGATATGTCACAATTTTTCTAGGTACACCAAACCGGGTGAATATTTCTTCATATATAAATTCTATCACCAATTTCTCTGTGGCTCTAAATAAAGCTTTAGCTTCTACCTACTTGGCGACATAGTCCATAGAAACTAAGGTATATTTCTTTTTTACGAGACATGGGAGAGATTAGTCCTAAAAAATCAAGAGCCCATTTCTGAAAAGGTTCCATTAGAGGAAATTTCAACTCAAAATGGGCCTCCTAAAAAAAATTAATAAAATAATAGTTAAAATAATAAAATAATATTTATTAATTTTGGAGGAAGAAAAGAAAAAAACTACTTTTTGTTTGTATTTTCGACATATCTCCCCATGTTTTTACTCAAATTTCGATTGGGAGAGCTCATTGGATGCAAAATTAAATTCCACATCCAACGAGTACCCACTCGACATACTTTTGACACACCTTGCTACCCCAAAAATAAGAAATACCTGAAAAAATGTGATGATTCATGTTTTTTCATGTATTTCTTGTTTTTTGGGTAGTGGATCCGTCAAAAGTATGCCATGTGGGTACTCGTTGGATGTGAAATTTAATTATGCATCCAATGAGCTCTCCCGATCAAAATTTGAGTAAACACACAGGGAGATATGTCGAAAGTACAAACAAAAAAGTAGTTTTTTTTATGATACCTATCCCCAAATTTATATTAAAAAAGTGTTTAAGACCTATACGATATTTCAAATTTAAATAAATTTCATTGGATAACACATGATGACATGGAATTTGAATTAGAGTTAAAAGGCCCATTTTGAGTTGAAATTTCCTCTAATTAAATCATCACTTGGGGTTGTAAAGGAATTTCATCGGATGACGTAGGTCTACCCATTCTTTGGCAACTATCGCATCCTTTAACATATTTGGAACCATCCTTAACAATGATTGGCCAATAATAACCAGAATGTAATACTTTATATGTTGTCCTCTTATCAGAAATGTCCTCCACATGGTCCATCATGGCATGCATGGAGGATGTCTTTCATTTCATCCTCCCACACATGTCATTGAATAATAAGATCAGGATGAGTGTAGAACAGATCTTTATCAACCCAAGAATAATTAGAAGTCTGGAATATAATGCAACGCTTCTCATGTGGAGACAAACAGTTTTGTATTTTCCCTGTTTCTAGATAATTGGCAATATCCGCAAACCAAGGAGTTTGAACAGATACAACAAATAGATGTTCATCATGAAAATTGTCGTCAACTGGTTTAGTACAGTCTTGATGTTGAATACGGGAAAGAAAATATTTTACGAGATTTTCTTTACCAGGTCGACCAATGACGCTAATGTTAAATTCTTGCAATAAAACAAGCCACCGGGCACTCTACAATTGGTAATTAGTTTATTCATCATAAATCTAATGGCGAAGTGATCGGTATGCACAAAAACTTCATAACCTGTGATATAATGACGAAATTTATTAATAGAATAAACTATTGCCAATTTTTTTTTTCTTCTGGTAATGGTATAATCTAATTCGGAAATGGTAATAATTTTGCTAATAAAGTAGATGGCATAAGGGGCTTGTCCTTCTTTTTGGCCAAGGACTCTTCCTATGGCCATATCAGAGGCATCGGTAGATATGTGAAAAGGAAGGGACCAATCAGGACCCCTAATTATTGGTGCCACTGATAGTTTAGCTTTTAAGATTTCAAAAGCATTTTGACAGGATTCTGTCAACTGGAATTCTGATTCCTTTGTAAGTAACTTAAACATTGGTGCAACTATTTTAGTAAAATTTTCAATAAAGTGGCGGTAATAGTTTGCATGACCAAGGAACCTTCTTACCTCTTTCTGGGTTTTTAGAGAGGGAAGGTCAGGGTCTACCTTAATTCCTTGGGAAAAAATATGTTGTCCTAAAACTCTACCTTCTATCAGTAACATTTTACACTTTTCATGACTAAGGGCTAGGTTTGTCACTTGAAATCAGATCAGAACTTTCTCTAGGTTGTCAAGAGCTTCCTAAAAGGTATTACCATAGGAGGTAAAGTCATCCATGTACACCTCCACATAGTCATGTATAAGATTGGAAAAGATTCCTAATACATCCTTCTGGAAAGTGGAAGGTGTATTACATAAGCGAAATGGCAATACTCGATAAGGAAATTTTTGCCCAAGGGCATGTAAAAGTTGTCTTATCTTGATATTCAGGTGCTATTAGAATTTGATTGTATCCACTCTATTCATCAAGAAAGGAAAAGTAATGTTTACCTAACAACATATCTAACACTTAATCAATAAAAGGAAAAGGAAAGTAGACTTTCAAAGCAGATTTGTTTAGTTCCCTAAAATGAACACCAATACACCATTTCCCTGTAACTTTAGTCAGAACTACTACTAAAGGAGATACCCATTTACTCTCGAAAATAGGATAGATAAAACCAGCAGTGAGGATTTTTTGTAATTCTTCTTTTACTATATCCTTTAGAGTAGGATTCATCCTCCTTTATGGATTCCTTACAGGTGATATGCTTGGATCCATATAAATATGGTGAATACAGGTATCAAGGTGTATACCATTCATATCAGTGTATTCGGATGCGAATGCTCCATTTGGTTTCTTAAGAAATTTAAGCAGTTGTGCTTGTTGGTTTCACTTAATCCGATGTTTATATGTAAGAATTATTCAGGGCCAACCTCAAAAGGTATGCTATATGGGCCTACATGCTCTTCAATTGTAAAGACACATGGTGTTTCTATAAACATTGAGAGAGCCATATTCTCTTGAAACTCATCTCCAAAAATCTGATCGAGTTGAGCAAAGGACTGAGGAAAATATGTACATGTTGTTGAAGAGACAAACTGGTTTAATACATTCTCAGTGGTCTCCTCCTGAAGTGATAAAGAAAATTCACTAGTAAGGGAGAGATCATCAAATTATTCATCCCCAAAAGAACAATTTAACCACCATGAATTTTCAGTTATTGGTTGTGATGAGGGGTATAAAATAAGTCTTTGCATGGACAACCCATTGGAAATAGTCATCACTCCATCCCTACACCCTATAAAATCATTTTCGGTAGTTAACCATGGTATTCCCAAGATAATAGGATGTACTTTAGGAGGATCCTTTGATTCTACGACCAAAAATTCGACAGGGTATTCCCATGAATCTACTGATACAACAATGTTATCTAGGACTCCAGCAGGTTTTACCGTAGTGCGATCTACTAGTTCTAGGATGGAAGGGGTAGGTCGAAGAAATTTTTCTAACTGTAAAACTTCTAAAACTGCGATGGTCATCATGTTAATAGAGGATCCTAAATCGATTAATTTATTCTTTATGGCAGTGTTGTTTATAATTACAGTCACTACTGGGGTTCCTGGATTTGTATATTTTGCAATCTAGACTAACCTGTCATACAATCAGACATTTCTCCTATAACATGAATTGTAACAGGGTCATTTTGCTTCTTTCCTAGGTGTTTAATACATAGCTCTTTTATTACCTTCCTATATATAGGTATATCTCTGATATCTTGTAATAGAGGGATCTTAATACAAATGTTCTTTAATTCATTCAAAATGTTATACTCCAGATGAACTACAATTTTTTCTATTACTAATATTTATGGAAATGGAGGAATTCTTTGATCCTAAATAGTTTATTATGGAGGATGGGTGTGTGCTAGAACCTTTGGAATGGTCACATCCTCCAAAATAGAATCCTTCACGAGTTCACATGAATCTTCTTCTTCTTTGTTTGGTTCTTGAATGATGACTGATGACTTGGGTTTATTGTTCACGACTCTTCTGAATCGTAATTGAATTTCATGTACATGTATAGTTGAGATAAGGTATGAGGGAAGAGTTTTCAAATCAATGTTGTTAAGAGATTGAGTTGTTTTATTGTTAGGATTAGGTATTGGCTATGCAGGTAACAATGGCGGTTGAGGAGGATTTGCATTCTGAAAGTGATGAGGCTATTGTGTGATAAAAGGAATTGGAGGTACAAATATAGGCGGTATTTGCTGGAAATTTTTTTGATACTGAATATAAGGATGATTAGGTGCAGGAACAACTTGTGGCTGAATATGGTTTTCCTCTCCATCCATGTCACCAATATTGTTGTTGTGAAAATTGAGGAGGAGTATACTGAGATGGCCAATTATATGAGCTAGAATTGTTCCAATGTTGAGGTAGTTGATACAAAAGATAATAGGATAGAGGTTGTGGTGAAAAGTTTGTATATCTTGGTTGATCCCTAGGTTTCCAAGGAGGCCTCCTAGATGTTTAAGCTACAACCCCACTCTTATAGATGTCTTGCAATCTAGGAAAGGATGGGAAGATATCTATTGGATTCGATTCTGTATAGATGTGACATACAGAGATGTTGTTTAATGGACATTGCCTTTGGGGATGTTTAGTTCTACATCTTTGAAAAAAGATACTCTTTGTTGCTCATTATTCATCCTTCCTTTTCTTGGCTTGTAAAGCATATAGTTGTGAACCCGTTGCTCCTAAGATATCAATATTAAAATTCTCCAATAGTTTTCCTAACTCTACTCTTGTAACTCCTCTTGAACTAGGAACATTTCCTCTTATATTCTTACTAAAAGGATCTCAAAACTTTTTTGCAACTTTCCCCCTACTACTATAATAATTTTTAAACATATCATCGATCTATGAATTTTTTATATGAGAAATACGTCTAATTTCCATGAGATTAAGACTCCCTAACAAGTCCTTGAATATTCCCTTAAGGAAAAGTGTATGTACTGCATCTTCTTAGAGGTCATTATATTTAAACTTATGTAACGTATAAATAAACCTCTTGGGATAATATTCCAGGATCTCATCTTCAAGTTGTTGTATAATGAATATATCATATCGAGAGTTCTTAGGTTTGCAGTATTCTTGATATTTTCACAAGAATGAGGTTTTCATGTCATCCCAAGTTCGGACAGAATATTCTCCTAATTCCTTGAACCATCTCAAGGAGAAATCCTTGAGTGTAGAGGGAAAGAGTTTTAGTTTGTGAGCATCTTGTAGATAATTGTAACTCCTACAAAGGATATTGAACTCGAACATGAATGTATTCAGGTCCTCATTACTTTTTCCATAGAAAGTGGGAAAGGAGGAAGGAGGGATGTTTTTCATAGTTATATCCTGCATTCTATCTAAGATAGGGAACCCGAAAATGGCCTCAGTTTGATTTTCCCCTTCTCCTTCTTCATTCCTAAATTCATCATGATATTCGTTTTCTCCCAATCTCTTCATATAAGATGGATTATTAACGTAAATATACCTAGGATGATCCTTTCGAGGTGATAAGGAGGCGTCCCTATGTTATTGTTTGGGAGACATCTTACTCTGATCAACCATTTTTTAATCAAATCCTAGAGGGATAGTAGGTACTACTGTAGAAGTTTCAATTTGTGAAATAATTGGATCTACTAAGGTTCCAAAGAGAGCTTTTACTTGAGCAAGGTAAACACAGTCAACAAAATCCAAATCTCCTACTAGTGAAAAAATTGTGTTAATTGGATTTGAAACTAGTGGAGGGCTAGGGGTTTCTAATGTCTGATATTCTTGAACTTCTTCAGGAACAGGGTCCTTTGGACCTTCTTTCAAGGTTCCTTCTCCTTTTATGGCTTCTCTAGTAAGATATTCTAATGGAGTTTCTTTATGTTTTAGGGTAGAACTACTTCTTATAAGCATCGTTCGATACCTTTCTGGTGAGTTAGTAGTTGGGGAATTACGTTCCCTACGGTAGGTAGTAGGGATTTCAATAACTTTTCATTTTTTAACAAATATACCTTGAGGAACTCTAATACTGCTCATGAAAAACATTAAACTAAAGAAAACCTATGCTACTACTGTTGTTGGATTTGAGGGTGCATGTTATAACAGATGCGCACATTCTTACCTCTCATCTTACCACTCCCCTGCTACCAACCTATTACCAAATTTCATTTAGAATTATATTCTACCTTACAGAACAACTCCCTGATAATGGAGACAAAAGTGTTGGGTGTTATAATGTATAAATTAATCCACCTATTATTTAATTATCAACTCAGGTTGGTAAGCTTAGAGTTGACAAAAAATATATGTGAAGGGAGAGAGTGTCATGTAAATATTTTAACAAACAAAAGATCGAAAGATCTTTCAAAGTGAAAAATTGAGTCAAACTTCCTAAAAATGCAATTAAGGTAACCAAACTAAGATAACGGTTCAAATGGAAAAATATATAATTAGAAACTTACTTATTCAAATGGAAAACTAAAGTGCAAGGAAGACTTAACTTATAAGCAACTAGAAAAATTAATAAAGAAAACCTAAATAAAAGAAGCAAGTAGAGAACTTAATAAATAAATATCTTTAGGTTCTGTCCTACAAGTTCTTTCAACAATAACACAATCATAAAAATACAACCTAAAAACATACTAAGGAAAACACTAAATCTCGCATGAAAGCAAATAAATCAATTCAAAAGGAATAGACATAAAACCATACAACCATAATACAAAATCAGAAACAAAACTTAAGAATAACTTAAACTACGTTCAAAGTAAATAAGTAAGGAAAATGATAAAAATTTAATAAATAATTTAAAACAACTAAACTTGACCTTAAATGTTAAACAAAACTATTATTTAACTATTACAACCAAAGAATAATTCTAACATCAGCAAAACAGAACTGAAAACAATCTTAAAATACATAAAAACACAAAAAAACAGAACTAAGGGTTTCAATGACAGACTGAACTGTGGGTCTAAAAGGGAGGTTGAATAACAGACTGAGAAGGCTGTCCGAATGACAGACTGCATAGTAAAAAATGGTAAAAACTAACCTAAATTCAAACTAATCTTCAATTGAAGCCATGCAGATGTAATTCTAATGCATTGGAATAGTAAATAAACTATTTAACAACAAATTAACCTTAAACTAATTCATGAACAAAAGGAATCATTTGCATTTTAAAATAATAAATAGACTGGAAATTAACTTGCATAAATCCAAAACAAAGAAAGGAAATAACAGAATTGAATCTATTCTAAATTCATGAAAACAACTTACTCTATATTCTTGAAAACAAAGACTGAAAGTAATGCTGGAAATGAAAATAACTGGAAACAAAATGAATAAAAGCAAAAAACTGAAAGCAAGCTATGCGCGCATCTAACTAATTAAATTTTGAAATAAAACTAAGTTAATGTATTAAAGAAAACAAATAGGATAGCATTTACTATAATCTAATGGAAACAAACTAGAAATTAAACTAGACTAGATAAACCAGAAAAGAAACTAAGCTAAACAAAGAAAATGAACCTCTGGTTGATGAGGGGCCATCTGAGGAATCAGGGTGATGTCTGGATAACTTCTACTTAAATGAAATATTCAACAGCGATGCATATATCTCTTTACTCATATGGTGGAATAGAAACACAAAGTTCAAGATTAAATTGCAACAAGAACTCTTCTCCTAATTCTAATAACTGACTGATTTTCTAGCTAGCTTCAACTCTCTCATAGAGGTTGTTTTATATAATGATTTATAGGGATGATCAAGTCAACCCTTTAGATGTCAACAGGTCTCTAAATTTAGCGGATATTTAAAGGAATTTTAACTGATCATAGGCTAGTGTGTAAGCATCTCCCTTCTTCAGCGTCAACAGTCTTCAAAGGTGGGGCACAGGATTCTCTTCAGCATGAACAATCTTCAGAGGTGGAAAACAGATGAGAGCATAGTGGCGTATCTTCTATATCTAAGGTTGAATGAAACAGTCAGGCGCATGTATGGTTGACGTGGTGGTGAGTGAAGGAGAACGCAGGCTGGCAATCAGTCTAAAACACAGCTTCATCACCTAGACGCATGGATAACGGTTCGTTGGCAACTTTTTCACATTTTAAATGGCCGGAATTAATCCTTAAAGGTGCGCAGTCTAATGGGCCGTATGGATGAAGTGTTGAAGGGAAGGATGGGACATGAGATGGATATGCTTGGTGTCGATCTAGGGCGAACAAACTGTCTATCTTCTAGCGTACTTCAAGACTGGAGTCTATAGCAACACATCTCAACATCTAGAAAACCACCAGTGATTTTCATGCAATGGGCTGAATGACGAGCTGGACATGATGTGCGAAAAGAAGGCTGAATGTGTTTTCGATATTAATATTTCCCCAAAAGAATTATAAAACCTGTAAACAATTATACAAACTAATTAATACATCAAATATGATTCAATAATGTTATTTTTAATTAATAAAACCATATAAATTATAATAATAAAATAATTTCATATAAACCTTAAAAACACTCATACCTAAGGTTGAATAATGATCTACGTGTCATAAAATATACAAAAGATAATAAAATATATGGTTAAATGAGTATTTTATCTACCAAAAATGGTAACAAATATAGGATCAACAGAATCCATTGTTCTTGTTCTTATAGTATCGGGCATAATGGGGCCCTTGGCATTTCCATCATTTGATTTGCAGTGGGGCAACATTGGCTCCCTCATTTGTCGTTGTTTTGTTATCATTTAGTGCTGGTACATATGGTTTTGTACCATTTATGTTAAAGTTCTTATTGGCTGGAAAGTTGTTGTTCTATTTTCGCTAAGGTCGCAAGTTGAAATCGGGTTTGTAGTTGTCCGAGAAGGTCCTAGACCTGTGTCTGCTTCTTTCGATGTTTTCTTTCCTGAGTTGTCCATGCTCATAGAAAATCCTAGCTTTGTGTAGGGTGGTGTCCAATGTTTTACGCATGTCAAATTCAATATTCTCCCGAAAGTTGAGAGGAAGACATCATAAAAACTATTTTATTTTCACTTTCTCATCCTTTATGTAGGGTACATAATGTAACATATCCAAAAATATGTTAATAAAAGAATCCATAGTCATGGAACCCATCCTTAATTTGTGAAATTATTTTACCTTTCTATCAAAGAATCTTTCTGACATGTATTTCTCCTAAAACATTTTACGAAAATTACTCCATCTGATTTCTCTTACCTCATATTTCTTGGTATGATTTAGGTCTCTCCACCATCTTGCTATTTTTCCATTTAAATTATAAATGGATAGATGAGCCTTCATCTCACTAGAGTAGTTATGTACTCAGAAATATTTAGTCATACCTAGAATCCATCCTTCATCTTTTTCCCCCGTTTTCATCTCTTCGTCATAGGTTGGGGCTTGTATCTTCCTAAACTCTCCCTAGATATTGTCGTCATCTCTCTATTTCTTTCCGCAAGGACAAAGAGAATCATCACTAGAAGGACTGTCACAATCTCTTTCTGGAGGTCCAGGGGTATGTTCTTCTTTTCCTTCTTCTCTCGGGCTGCTGGCCCATTTATGATAGAATTATTTCTTGAACCTATTGGTTGAATGAGTGGGTTTTCCCTACAGGATTACTCCCATCATATTCCACAGCAAGGATTCATTATTTTCTTTTTGTTCCTTTCTTTCACTTAGATAATCATCTTTGAAAATTTGTGAGTATTCTTGAATACTTTGTATGGTTTTCACTATATCATAATTTAGTTCCACCACCTTTTCTTCTTCCTAGGTGGGGGTATTCAACTTTCCTTGCCGGCTGATGGCATCTTATGTGTTCATGATCTGAACAGTTTCTTTTAATTCTGCATTTGTAAACTTTTAATAAAAGGAAAAAATTATGTTAGTTAACAAAATTAAAAACATACTTTATTTTATGTAGCGAATGTCTGGTAAACCCATTAGGTCTCTTAGTGTTAAAGATGGATTCTGATACCACTTGTAATGTCCCCAAAATTTGAAAATTAAAAAAAAAATTAGGCTAGTTAGATACTACATGAAATTGACATTAACTTAACTTCTGCGGAATGTGTCAAACTTTGTTTGTGAAACCGAAATGTCGTAATCTTCTCTTACCCTTTTTATATGTTTCTTAATGTGGTTGTTAATGTGATTCTATATAATGTGTTTAAGTTACTTGGTATGATTTAGATTATTACACTATTCATTGGTTATTTCTTATCATGCATGTGTGTGTATGTGTGTTTAGTTTATAGCTTACTTACTGGTTATAATTTTTCTTTCTGTGTTTATGAAAAGTCCTGAATTAACTTCTAATTGTCAAGTGGTGGTGTGGAAGGACTTATATCTATTATAGGCCCACTGGGAGAGGTAACTGGTTTCTACTTGATGTTATAGGGTTTACTTAGCTCATGTTGAACTAATGCAACTCTTCTTCATTTTGTGCGGGTTTTTTGGGTCATGAAGACTTGTTATGACAGCTAAACAATGACATGCTACCTATGCTACACTAATCCTCTTCTTTGGAAGACATAAGGACCACAGTCCTATGTTAGCGCTTCTTATTTCTATTGTTAGTGTTATCATTTACACATGCATCGCTTTAACTATAACTATCTCTAACTGGTTATCATTATTATTATGGTGTTGGGCTAGGAAAAGTGCACAAGGAATAATCTGACGTGCAATCAAAGGAGGAAAAATGTGAGAGTGGAGAGATAAAAGCAGGTCAAGAAGGAAGCAAATGAACTGGCATAGAAATACAAAACATGCACACGGAGGAGAAAGGCAGGATGAAGCTGGAAAGGAAGCACAAAATAGAGGAAGCTACGACAGGCTTGGTGTGATGGGGGAAAAGTACATCCAGAGTCGGTGGAAGAGGCAGGTAGAAGAGTTAACGATGGACATGAGAACGTTAAGGAAGAATGCACAAGGATGAACTTGAGAAAGATGGAATGACCATTTTGTGGCTAGTTATGACTAGTATGGACAAGCTGAAGGACATTTTCGCGACTAGTTAAGGCTGTGGTTAATGCCTTATAGGAATTTTACAGCTAGGTATGGGATGACATTTAATGTAATAGAGATATTTTGCATCTACCGAAGTCTGTAATAACTAAGTTGTACTCAATCGAACCTGTGTGGTTTTGTAAATGTTATAAATAGAAGGAACGCTCTCTATATAAGTGTTTCCAGACTCGGTTAGTTCAGTGGGATGTTTTTTGTTCAATTAACTCACTTGGTTATATTTTGTTTAGTTCAATAGTAGTTCAATAGTTGACTCAAAAAGGAGTCCAGTAGAAGGATAAGGATGTTGAGTCGCGGATCTTACAGCTGTGTGCATGGACCTCTAGTAAGGTAGAAGATTCAATCCAGGATGTGTGCGGATCAGTAGGAGTTAATAGAGAATAAACCATAGAGCATGAGAGAAAGAAGATTGAGATATCAATACATATCTTAAGAATAGTCTCCAAGTTGTAGGATGCAAGGTGCTACCTATATTTCTCATGCGAGATGAAAATCACCTTGGTGGTTTTTCCCATATGGGTTTCCATGTTAATTTCTTGTGTCACATTGATGAATGTTGTTGAATGGTGAATGTTTATGTGAATGTTTATTTACCTTAACTTATTACTAAGTGTTGTGAATGTATGTTGCAGTAGGACCACCACTGAATGAATGAATGTTTAAGGACATGTCATCATGTATGTATGAGTCATGTTTAATTGACTAAGTTATAATATAAATTGCACATTGTTAGTTATTTCCAAGGAATCATTTGCATCGCACAATTACACTAGTTGTTAAAGTAAAGACTAGGTTGCATTGTGTGCGTGTGGTAACACCCAATTTTAACGTGGTTGCATAGTAAAAGACTCCATTCTCCTATCTCTATCAAGTTCCTTGGTCACACACCAAGGGACTACAATCCCTCTCTAACTATGGAAACATGGTTCTGGAAGTTACACAATAAGATATCTTGGCTGATACTGTGCCTTCGTCGCAGGAATTCTCGACTGATCTTGCTCTATCGGGCTGATGTATTTTGGTGTCTTGCTGGTATTATGTTGTTGTTAAACCATGGGTCGATACAAGGAAGAGAAAGAGGCCAACAAATGGTTCTATTGTGGCATTCAAGCAAAGTCACGTTGCACTTGTTGAAGCCATTAAAGGCGTGGTCATGGAGTTCCCACCAGAAGTGGGCCAGGAAGATGAATATTCAGCCGCTAAGGTTTCCTAGCTACCACGGATTGTGGTGGAACTGAAGAATTACGTTGAAGAGCTTCAAGATAAGCAGGTACCAAGAACACCTCCTAAAATTCTTGAGGAACACAACAAAGCAGTGTCTGAGGCTGTTGTGAAGGTAAGCGAAGGAGAAAGACTCTCCACTAAGGCAGTTGAATTTGTTTCTACAATATGGGAAGTGTTTGTAGAAGACGAGACTGGATAAAATATTAAGTAAGATGCGTGACAAGGTGAAGAAAAAATCACTACGACAAGGGAAGACATTCAAAAGTTGTCATTTAAGTAAATGGTTATGAAGATGGCTGATATCAACATTAGAGGAAATTTGAGGTCTAAAATGGGCCTCCTAAGGAAAATAATAAAATAATAGTTATTAATTTTGAAGGAAGAATGAAAAAAACTTCTTTTTTGTTCTTATTTTCCACATATCTCCTTGTGTTTTTACTCAAATTCTAAGCGAGTGAGATCATGGGATGTGGAATTCAATTTTGCATCCAATGACACCCACACTACATACTTTTGATGGACCCTGCTACCCCAAAAACAAGAAATACTTGAAAAAATGTGATGATGACATCATCATCACATTTTTTCAGGTATTTCTTATTTTTGGGGTAGCGGGGTCCATCAAAAGTATGCAGTGTGGGTAATCCTTGGATGCAGAATTAAATTTCACATCTAATGAGCTCTCTCGCTTGAAAATTGAGTAAAACCACAGGGAGATATGTCAAAAATACGAACAAAAAAAGTAGTTTTATTTTATGACAAATATGTCAATTCAACCATTATAGTTGACTCATTTTATTGAAATTCTATTGTTTCTTCAATTCCAACTCACAAAATTTATTGTTGGCACATTTTCTTATAAGGCCCATTTTAGACCCCAAATTTCCTCTAATGGCAGTTGAAGTAGAAGGTCCAATCTCTTTGTGACCAAGAGAATACTAGGGAATTAGAACTAGAGGCACACCACTCAGAAGTAGTGCAAATCACAAGCTTTATTCAGCCTGTGTAGCATGAAATTCACCACATGGAGAAATCGCTAGAAGCAGGACTGTTCAAGCATATCAGTTCTGACCAGGTGGAGCAATTGGCCACACAAGAGGAGGAAGTAACAGCAGAATTTGCTCAAGTGCAACAAATGATAAAGGAATTTCAGGACAAGGCTAGTCCTCCTGTGCAGTGTGGGCTGGAGTCTCAGCTAGAGGATTAAGTTACGAGCATTTACATTTTTTTGGAGATATCCATTTTTTCTTAGTAGATCGGGATGAGCCACATGTGAGTGTTGGGGGCCTATTGGGCCCGGAAAAGTGCACAAGAAAGAATCTGACGTATAATAAAAGGAGGAAAAATGTATGCACGACATGATTAAAGGAGGTCAAGAAGGAAGCAAATGAACTGACGTAGAAAGATAAAACATGCATGCGATGGAGAGAGGCAGGATAAATATGGAAAGGAAGCACAAAATAGAGGAAGCTTCGACGCGATTGGTGCAGCGAAAGAAAAGAACATACAAATTCAATGGAAGAGGCAGGTAGAAGAGTTAATGTGGGATAGGTAAAAGTCAAGGAAGACTGCAAAAGGATGAACTAGTAGAAGATGGAAGGACAATTTTGTGCCTAGTTATGACTAGTGCAGATGAGGTGAAGGAAGTTTCCATGGCTAGTTAAGGTTGTGGTTAATGCATTATAGGACTTCCACGGATAAGTATGGGCCAACATTTAATGTAACCAAGATATTTGTAGCTACCTAAGTCTGTAATAACTAAGTAGTACTCAGTCGACCCTGCGTGGTTTTGTAAATGTTATAAATATAAGGAACCCGCTCTATATAAGGATTCCTGGATTCATTACGTTCGGTGAGATGTTTTTTGTTCAAATCATTCTCTTATATAGATTCAGTTTAGTTCATAAGTAGTTGAGTAGTTGACTCAAAGAGGAGTCTAGTAGAAGGAGAAGGTTGTTGAGTCGTGGATCTTGTAGCTGTGTGCACAGACCGCTAGTAAGGTGGAAGAGTGGATTGAGGCTGTGTGCAGATTAGTAGTAGTAGATAGAGAATAAACCAGAGAGCATGAGAGCAAGAATATTGTCTTAGAAATACATATATTAAGAATATTCTACAAGTTGCTACCTATATTTCTCATGCTAGATGAAGAGTACCTTGGTGGTTTTTCCCAGATGGGTTTCCATGTTAATTTATTGTGTCACATAGATAAATGTTGTTGAATGGTTAATGTTTATTTACCTTTCCTTATTACAATTACAGTTGTTGTGAATGCATGTCACAGTAGGACCACTAGTGAATGAATGAATGTTTAAGTCCTTGTCAGCATGTATGTATGATTCATGGTCAATCGACTAAGTGATAATATAAAATGCAACTGTTCATTATTTTAAAGCAATCATTTGTGTTGCACAGTTGGGCCAGTTGTTAAACTAAGGACAAGGATGGGTTGCATGCATGCGGTGACATCCATTTGTAACCTGGTAACATAGTAAAAAACTCTATTATCCTATCTATGTCAAGCGTCTTGGCCGTACGCCAAGGTACTATAATCCCTCACCAACTACGGAAACATGGCTCTAGCAGTTACAAATTAAGATATATCGGATGACACTACGCCTGCCTCATGGGCGTTGGAGACTGAGCTTGCGCTGTTGGGATGATGTATTTTGGTGTCTTGTTGGTATTGTATTGTTGTTGAACCACATGTTGAGACAAGGAAGAGAAAGAGGCCAACATATGGTTCTACGACCTTATGAATTTGTTCTTGTAATTAGTTTTTATTTCACGTAATTTGAATAATTTCATTCCTATATGTGGAAGGCTTTACGTCATAAGACTTAGCTATGATGTATTAAATTTTATATACCATATATTATATGTATAATGAGCCATTCATGGAATATCTCATATGCAATGAATATTGGATTGTCCTAAGTCAATGATACCAATGATGGGCGTTCTAATGCAAAATGAATTTCAATTACCAAGTCACATTTGTTGATATGAAATTATAGGCATGGGGATAAAATTCGACATTGGTGGTGGACAAGGTGGCAGAGTAAATGTGCCTCGGGATGTGGTGTGATCAATGCATAAGCTTGGTGTATCATGTATGAGTGATTCATTTGGCTCTATGATGGTTAGTCGTTGTTCGTCTCTCTGGTTATTTACTATGGGTCCGGTCCGGCTCGCATTTACACCTGGGAAGGGTATGTTCTCCATCTGGGTTTGCAGCATTGTTACTTGTTGTTTCAGTTGGAGGATTGATATACTTCTAAAATTTCTCTGTCCCTTTTTTGTAGGTGAAAGGGATTCCATTGCATGGGTCATGTGTCTCTCAGGTTATCGACGCATACCCTTCATGGGTAAGCCCTATATAAACAGGCCTAAACTTGTTCCTCTGCTTAATGGAGTTTTGATAGAGCTTTGAGCTCGGAATTTGTAATGATGAATCGATGAATGTGTTAAGGGTTTTGACTGTACCAAGTTTTGTTTGTATTTAAAGAATATAGAGATGCGTATGAAGTATTGGGGTTTTAATGGTGTTTTTATGTTTGGCACCTTCGGACCATAACTGTCACAACTCCACTCTGTAATATAATACTAGGTTGGTAGCTTAGGAATATGATTTTGTTGGTTAATGAAGGCTATGTGTTTATGGTGCTTGTACCATTACTTAAAATGGTTCCTTTTTTTGAGATCACGACTATGTAATTTTTGCTTATAATTTACAATGGCCATTTGTCGTGTATACGGTTACTTAGATTGGAAAGGTTACGACTCTGTATACTTCATTGTTTGTAATTTAAATTCTTGTTTTGGGTATTTTTGAAAGAGTGGGTTTAGCATATATCCGTGCCATTGTTGGGAATGGCACTCTTTCCCATTAGTGACTATATAAAATAATGGTGAAATGTTGTTTAATTGTAAATTACGGTTTTTTTACTTATCTGTGAATTCACTTGTGGATGGCCATGCGATTAGTTTTTACAATGTGAAATGGATGTCCTAGCTATGATAGCGTAGATGATGGTTATTTTCTTATGGTTTATGTTAATGGGTTTCCTTTTCTTCTCGGTCGTGAGCCTCAAAATTATTAAAGCGTATATATTTGTTGGTATTACTGTGTGGAAATTTTGACAAAAAATGATTTCATTTCAATGTTAATATTTCTTGCATTTTACTCTTATTTAGCATAGATTTATATAGAATGTTTGTAAGTTATTGCGTGGAAATAATCGTTGCAAATGAACCCCAGGATTCGATGCCTTTTGTGGTGTTGTTGTAACCTTTTTGGTAAGTCGTGATCCCACATAACTCAATCCTCGGTTGCGTGGTTTTGAAATCATGTGTGTGTGTATTTTGTAATGGCATGAATGCTGATAGGATTCTATCGTGTAACTTCTTAATGGACACGATTTTGATCATGGGTTTGCTCATTTAAGTTTATGTTTGATTCCTTATGTTAAAGGTATATGATATGGTTTATAATTGATGTTCAATTTGTGCCTACAGACCATAGATTTCTTGTTAGCTTGGCATTCGATGTTGTTATCTATAAATTGGAAATGATTAGTTTGTAGTTTGTTTACTAGGTTTTATAGATAGGTTGACTCTATTTTATTTTGTGTTTATATGTACTTATTGTTCTAGGTTTCAATAGTTATAATTAAGATATAATTTTATGCACATATTGTAGGCTAAGGATATAGATAATAGTTTTGTTTATTGTAGATAATACATGCCTGTTGGAAAAGTGAAACCTGCCAATAGAGATATGATAAAGCTTTCGTTTCTAAAAAGTTCTAAGTTGATAAAGTGCCTTTAGTTAGGGTTTAAAGGATGTAGATACACAATATCTGATATATTATCCCTACGTTCGGAATTTGAAAATAATGAACATGAAATAAATTGCAGAAATGAATAGAAACAAAACCCTCATATAGATAAGTGACTAAATGTAATTAATCCATCATGAATAAAATATATTAGAATAGCCTGGTTGAATAGAAAAATATAACCTAACCTTTGATAAAAGAAATACATTTGCTAATGAACAATGAGTTTAAACTGTAAGTGAACAAAGAAGTAATGCAGAAAACATAACCTAGATTATTGCACACAAATATTAGATATCCATTTAAAATTCAATATCCTCTTTTAATAAGGAAAATTGTGTAGTTTACAATGGAGAAATAAACCTCATACTTGCATTATGAAACTGTTTCAATGGCTAAAAATACTGCACACTCAAATACCCAATATTAACAAATTTATAGACAGATCCGACCTTTGTTTAAATAACTGAATAACTTGGGAACTACCATGTTCCTCCCAACCATGACCTAGAATCATTCTTGGTTTCAGTTTGGAACCCCATGAGATGGTTCCAACATGCAAGTAGCTTAGAGCTCCTACGGTAAGGCTTCCCTATTTGGGATATCGGGTTCTGTATCAGTTCTCATTTTTCATCTTACAAAAAATGTTCTCCAAGAACTATCTTGAGAATAATAGGGTAGAATTATGGAATAATCCAAAGATCTCCAAGCCTCTCTTTGGATTGGGTATTTATAGGTAGGATTTTGAGTCAAATGTGTAGTTAGATCAAGAATCATTTGATTTCTTGAAATAACCATTTTTATTTAATTTAGGTAATTTTAGCATTTAACTTAGGATCTTTTGACTAGTTCCTATTTTGACTCTTGTATGTATTTTAATATTTAATTATCATTAGTAGTAATAATAACACACGGATCATTTATTTACGATTTATAGCTATTAGTATTATTACTATGCTTACTCTTTATACATATCGTGTATAAATTATATACTTATATATATATATATATCACTTGTTAGCATTTTATCCTTAGGAATCATATAGCATGATCCCTAAACATATGACACTTTTCTTTTAGCTTAATCACTTTCTTTCATAAGGCCTTGAGGTAGGGGTTAGGTCAACTAGGTTAGGTAACTCTAAACCTCCTTGCATGTTTAATTCCCTCATATAACATGGTAGTTCTTTAGTACTTGATGAGATACAGAAATTTAAAATTCCATTTAATCACTTAAAAATAAGTAAGATGAGATCAATTTTTTATCCAAGTCATTTTCACTCAACATATTAATTGCTTTCAATAACTACTAGCGTTTATCCATAGCCTATACTCAATGCTAAAATATAGGGAGTTACAAACTTAGTGCAATTCCAGATCTCCTTGCTGAACACTAAGGCTATGATGTACTCGTAGGATACACCTAGGGATATAATGGCCAAGGATCTGATGTTCCAGACCTTATGCACAAGATCAACTTAGAAGGATTCAAGGATTATTCCCAACACTTCCAATTGTATATTTTCACGTGCTTCATAGCTTCATGCTAAACACAACTGTTTTCATAACTCATGTGTTACAAAGCTTGTCACTCAACACAAATATAAACACTCATGTTCTCCAGAGCTTCTCACTCAACATAAACAAGAAATACCCATGTGCTCCACAACTCCTTGCTCAACACAAAACATTTAATTGATTATGTGCTTTAGGGTCCACTCCCAATACATGAAATCACATATAAAACATATACAATTCAACTATGCCTAATATATCAACAAATACTCATGTTCATGTGCAGTGGGACCTTAGACCCAACATACTAATTAAAACATCAAAGTAACATCATAAGCAATGGGGCTAATTCCCATAAGTGTTAGGTCAAAACTCAGGATATTACATTTAATCTTACTAACGTTTCTCACAGGAGACCTCCTGATTAGTTTTTCAAATCATTCGAGCATAGCTCAAACTTGTCCAGATGTCGACGACTGATTGCGATCAACACAGTATTGTCGCACATTCAAGAATACTTCTTTCTCTTCTTGGACATCTATAGGAGCTTTCTTTTGTGTAGCGGGTCGCACCTTCAATTGTCTTTGCAGTGTATTTTAGTCTTCTCCCATCGCAGCACCTTATCTTACGACAAGATCAAAGTTGGGTTGTCTTTGTCTTAACATAATCATTTGAATATTTGGATTGGGGTTTGGATTCAGATTCTGCACTAGGTTGGGGTAACGACAATTCTATACTTTCATTCACAATAAGTTGTGGAAACTATTCAACAGTGTGATCAAATGATTTACAATATGTACAATTTTTTGCAAGAAATTAAAAATATCAAGAATTTTTTTTGTATACCCACAATTATAATATACGATTTGGTTTCCTTAACCTCTAAAATTCCCA
Source organism: Pseudotsuga menziesii (assembly GCA_001517045.1). NCBI lineage: Eukaryota > Viridiplantae > Streptophyta > Pinopsida > Pinales > Pinaceae > Pseudotsuga > Pseudotsuga menziesii. The sequence continues at coordinate 47,975 of LPNX010145001.1, forward strand.
CCCCACTTTTTGGAGGGTAAATTTTTTGTTGAGGATAGTGATTCTGTTGATATTGAGGTTGAGGATATTGTTGTTGATACTATGCAAGCTGTAATGAGGCTATGCTTGTTCAACTTGTAATTTTTCATCACTTTTATTTAATTAGGTATCCATCATCCTCTTTTGCAACATCTAAAGTGCTCTGCAGTCTTTCTCATCATGACCTCCTATCTTACAAAATTTACAATACACACTAAGCATGCACTTGCAATCTTCTGTAAGTGCAGTAATTCCTCATACGTGTGACCTCTATTCTGGCATATTCTAGACCAAGGAATTCCTTCTGTGTTTAATTGTTTTTTCACACCAACTGTGACATAGTTCACAAGCGTTGTGCAATTATCCTTATGGGGCCCACCTATTTTGCACCTTGTACACCATAGTTCCTCCTAAACTTCCTTTCTTCTTTTAATGTCCTGGAGCTGCAACGTAATATTGGCAAGATGTGACTGAATTTAGATCAATCCCGAGGTATTGTATCCAACAAAAGAGGCTTCTAAATTCATTGTTATTTCAATAGCATATTTTTGCGACACAAGTTTCTATTGGATCAACGGGGTTTGTGTATGTTGTAGAAAGGAAGCAATAAACCATTCCTTTTTCTGCACATCCGACATTTGCAAACTCACTTTGGGAATTAATGTCTTAAATCTTTGGTCAAAGTCCCAAATAGATTATGTCTATAATAGCTTAATTTATTTGATCTCAGTGATGCAATGTGATTCATACTTCACCTTTTTTAATTCATCTATAAAACCCAGTGGAATATCGTTGAGTGTTTTAAGGAGCACTGCTATGGGTACTATGGAAAATTTCATATACCATTCCACTGCACGACCTCATAGAGTAGTGATCATTTGCGCTTTCTTGATATTTTCATCCTAGATCTATTGTATAGTCCAAACAACATTGGAAAGAAACCAATGATGCTCAAGGTTTTCCAACTCATTTCCATTGAATATTGAGAGCTCAATGTCAGCTCCATCCATTGTATTTGTTGGTGGTATAATCGAATTCTGGATAAGGAAGTATGACTTCCTTAATGTCAAACTTCCTTATCCACTATTTACATGGTTATTAGTACTTGTATTTATAGAAATACTTGGATATAGGTTTGGACATATTACCTCTGGTATGGTAGGCTATTTGTGAAAATGTTATTTTTTCGGGGCTTCAATTAACCGTTCTGAATCCTCTTCATCTTTTGAGATCGAATGATATTCTTCTTCTTTGTCAAAATATCCTTCATCTAACTATGACGCAAAATTGCATCCTTCATATTCTCAATCTATTATGAAATTCTGTCATTCTAACATAGCTTTCCTTCTTTTACAATATCATAATCTTCTTCCACTTCTTAAAAATATTGGCTCTAGTTCAATTCCGCTATCTCCTAGGAACATCTCTCTCTAGGGATCTGTTGAGACATAGCCACCCTTTTATATTTAGCCTATCATTTGTAGAACACATTTTTCACATAAAATCATTTTTATCAATGTCTTTAAAGATGACAGATATCTGTTGCGTGGTCCTTGAATTTTTTTTCGCTCTGCCTCATTGTATGAGGTTGTTGTGTCAACAACAAACTCCGTGATATATCCATATAGCATATTGTCTACCCAAAATTCCACATCCTTGATATGGGGATGTTGTCTCCTTTTAGTCACTCAATTCACTTCTTCAGTTCTCCTCCTTGAAAAGTATTTTGTTGGGTTTCCAACTTAGACAACCACTCATGCAACACGATGGGAAACTCAGAAAGGAAAATATCATAAATTTATGAATAAATGTACTGGCCCAACCAATTTGTTAGGTTCCACCGAGATCCTTCACTCTCTTCTCCTATAAAATTTAGCTCTCTAGAATCCACCCAGTCTTGGATTTCTAGTTTCGTGAGATGCCACAACATATCCTTCACCACAACACTTCAAGGGACCGACAACAAAACCATTTGTTGTATTTCATACCTTTATTTGTCCCTGGATGTAGGTTTAGTCCCTCTTTCTTAGTACAAGAAAGACAAATATATCGTCCCAATGGAGCAGATGTCACCCATCAACACCTACAACACATATGTTGTCTCACCTGATATATCTAAATTTGATCGGTAACTGCAAGAGCCACATTTCTACAGTTCGTGTGGGAGGGTGTTTTAGTATCTTGTACCTGTGCCAAGGACTTCCAATGAATACCGGGAAGGTGGGTGACATGCATGCATAGTATTTCAATACCAATTAAGTAAGCTAATCGTCAATAGGCATCATAAGCATACTCATTAATATAAGGGAACAATCATGCATTTATCTAGTTGCAACAGAATAATCATCTAATCATTTAACACAACATCTACACATTTAACCAAGCTACGCAACATCCATGCATATACACATCATATAACATGGAAACCCATCCAGGAAAAAACAACAAGGTGCTTTTCATCTAGCATTGGCATGGGGAAATAGATCCACCCTTTATTTGTGCACAAAGATACATAATCTGTTCAATATATTATGTTCTATCTTTACAGAATTTTCCTCCCTCTCATGCACTCTAATTTCCTCTCTTTCTCATTCTACTCTACTCCTACTAGCGATCCACGCAAAGCCTATATCAACTCAAACTTCTCTACTTTTCTTTGCAATCAGCTACAGAACTACTAATCTGATGCACTCATCTATATAAAGGCATTAACCAAAACTATCTATCTCAATTCTAGCATGAGAATCTTTTCCAAGAGTCTGGAGATTACTCAAAATTATTGTATCAAGTAATCCACTAAAACCAGCTAACCCATTTATAGCTTGGTTTCCTTCTTTTATATCCCTATTATACACTTGATATAGATCCCATAAATGCTTGTTACAGACCCAATACCTACTTGATATAGACTCTAACCGACTCATTACATATTCCTCTTTAGTCTCTATCCTAGCTGACTTACTATCTTCATCCAACATGCTATCTTTCCTACTATAGAAACATAGCAAAAAGGTTCTATCAACTTGACCTAAAAAGATTCCTTTACGTGTGTGGTTTCCACCAAATCCAGCCGATCTCGTACCCATGATCACTAAGTACCATTTCTTTCTCAGTGTTACATGTTACTATCATTTTCTTGTCGCTACGCTTCTTCACATGACTGCTTCTGTAGATATTATGCCATGTCATGGCATATGCTTCTCTATTCTTATGTTGTGGATTACTAATATGGTATAGATTCCTCATCCCACACCTTTTATTTTTCTTCTTATTCTCTTTCCTTCCATTTTCCTTGATGCCCCTTCCTCTGTCGTAGCTCCTTCCATTTAATCTTTTATGGTCCTTCTCCATACATAGGTAGAATTCACCTATGATCCCAGGGCCCAACAAGAAGTCTACAAATCCATTAGGAAAAAGGGAACACCTATAGGTTTCACTCTCTCCTCATCCAAACATAAGTTCTCATGACTAACCCACCTACCCATCCAAATCACTGCATGAATAATGCATAGTCAACACATCCACAACACTCTCTTTCACCACCCCACACTACACATGATAGGAATATTGCTTCATTTCTCTGCATTTACCTCATAAAATCCAAAACTTACAATGTTTACCAATGTATGCAACAAAATTCAAACCTATTGTATGCCTTTAGAGAATCCCATGTAGAATTAAAGCCAATACTTCTCAAGCATCTAATTAGTAAAAAATAACAGTAGGTTAAGGTTCAATTTTTTCTAAGTTTGTATGCTCTCCTATATCCATCCTATTTCCTCTGGATTTATACAATTTCCTCTACACAATGCTTGTTTCTTGTTAATTCATCAATGTATATAATGTGCAAGGATATTTATCATGGTGTGTGAATTCTACTTCTTAGTCAATGAGTGATAGATTCAAATGGATATGAAATGATTGGTGGAAAATATAGATTGAACCCCTATATTTTCCACCATTCTAAGATACGATTTTGTAAAGGAAGCACAATCTAAAATTTATTTGAGACCAGATGTTGCTTCTTCTCTATTTTAGGCGACGCCTTCAGGAGTAGGAGGAATTCCAACAAGCACCAAACAATTTCTATATTTATTCATTATTTGAGATTTCTTTGGAATATATCATTCAAGAATTGGTATATTTTTTCCACTCAACATATTTTTCATTCACCCTATTTATCTTGTCAATAGGCTCATAATATATATTTTAAAAGAAATTTATAAGGAGATGACCTCCCTCCATGTGATAAGAGTTCTCTACTTGTTAAATAAACATGGCTTTATAAATGATCAAATTAAAAAATATTTAAATTTCAAGCATGAAGGAGGAAAATGCTTCGTGAAAAATATTCTCTTTTGAGATGAGAGAATTCGGGTTAAGAATTTCATGAACACAATCATTTGAATTTTTGGTCCAATGTAGATATTGGTAAAAATATACAAGGATATGCACAAATTGTTTCTTATTGTATATAATCCATGATAGCAAATAGGGAAATATATTTCTTTCTATTGCAACTCTTTTACAATAAAAAATATGAAACACATCACAGGACCAAGAACCCATGAAGCAAAATCTAGTGATACAATGCCTACAAATGTTAGAGGTTACATTTGATTACCAACACTTATAAATGTGTATAGTGCATATGAATACTTCTAATACCATATCATGATAAGAACATGTCACACTTTCATTTACCATCTCACCCAATGGACATTCCAATTGGCTCTATTGTATAGCCAAAGGATCCTTGTAATGATACACTAAATTATTGGTAACAAAATAGATCCATTTACCTTAAATTAGAGGGCATGGAGTATGGTCATGTTGGTATATTTGTTGAGAATAAAGAAATCCTGGATTTGGTCTAATATAACATTTTCTAAACCACATTTTTCCAATCATTTTCTCTATAAGAAGAAATGCTATAATTGCATATATCAATGAAATCTAAGTGTAATAGGGGAATCTTAAGGATTTTACTTCATTCATAACAATGGAAAATTACAATTCCACTAAATATTTTGATATTAAATTTTGATAGTAACAACCTCAAAAATTCTAAATCATATAACATTTATACTACACCTTATATATTTAGAAGTATTTGCATATTAACCCGTATGAATAATGGAGGTATCAAATAAATATGAATTGAAGAACATAGAAGAGAGATCTCACTCAACCATTGTGATTTTGGATGCATGTGTACCATAGTTCATCATAACATATATAGAACGAAATGCATGAGTTGAGCAACTAAATGTGGATAATTATTTTCTTGTTAAAATATGTATGCCAAAAAGAGTTTATTAATAAAACATGAACGAGTGGAATTGTTGGACACAATAGTCACACTCAGGGAGGGTGAATAAGAGTGTTATAAATTTAATCCTTTTTAAACTTTTATGTTATCAATTACATCATCATATTCATCAACCAAATAAACCATGAGTTATAAGGACAACAATCACATCAAAGAGGGACACAACAATATATGTAATGTAAGCTTTATTTATGATAATGGAAGACTTCAATCTTTGTGATTACAATAAACACCAATTGATACGATGAGAACCAACTCTTACAAAAAAGAATGAGCCGAATAATTATTCACTCACATAATGAATTCACCAAAAGATTTGGTAAATCAGATAAGCCATAAGGCAAGTATATATTAATGATAAGATACGAGATGATGATAATAATTACAAAGGAAGCTCGCCTTCATAGGCTTTGATCGTGAAGCGTTACACCCTTTCATGTAATTAACTAATCTATTTAATAATTTATTTTATATTCATCACATTGCCACTCTCTTAGAAAGGCTTTGTCCTCAAAGCCTTATAATGTTGTCGTGTCGTTCTTTGTGATGTCGTGGCTGATGAAACATGTTGATACGAACTGCTAAGTATAGATCATAACTTTCGATATGTGGATGGGTCAATCCAAAGTAAATTGATTTGTTGTTGATAGTTGGGATTCCCTACTGATCTCTCGTCAGGAGCTTTGATCATACTAGTATCATTATCTTTCGACATTTCCCACTTTTTAGAATTTCGGTTTTTATTGTTGGGGTGTTGATAGGGAATTTTGACAATGTCACTTTCTTTTACGAGTGTTGTATTTTGAGCATTGATTCTAGTTGGAAGTTGTATTTTCATCCCTTTAGGTTTTAAGGTTTCATTCTGTATTTTTTCCAACCATTTTTCCAACTGCACGTAATCATTTTGAAACTTCTTAATCACTTCTACTTGTGCTTTTCTGTCAACTTCAGACTTATTAAGTTGTTCCTTAAGATCTTTGTTATGACTTATGATGCAACTATTTTCTCTTTGATTTTCTAGAAGTTTCCCTTCAATTTATTATGTAGATTGTTCTGTCTTCCGACTATTTTTCAACTTCTTAATTTTCGTGACTAGTGTTTTCTTATGATTCCTTAATATAAAAATTTCTTCGGAATTGTTGGATAGTGTTTTATTACTTTTTGCGATCTTCGACTTATGAGTCTTTTTAGAGTCATCATTTTGTTGTTGAAGAACTTTTATATGTTGTCGATATGGATCGATCACTGATTCTTGATTTTCTAATTTATGTTGTATCTACGTTAGTTCTTCATCCTTGTCGCTAACAATTTTGTTCAACCATTTTATTTCTGCTTCATAATCGTTTATTTCTTTATTTATATCTTGATTTTTCAATGTCTGATTAAAATCATTTTCGTCTTTTAATTTCTCAATTTGGGCAGATAATTTTTTTATATGATTTTTCTGCTCTGAAATTTTTGTTTTTTGAGCTCTTTTTGCATCTCATGTATTTTAATTATTATTTCCTAGTTCATATTTGTGTCACATAAATCTTTATTGTCTCTTCGACAATGCTTTAACTTGGCTTCTAATTTCTCTATTTGTAGTTGCAACCCATATTCTATGATATCTTTTTTTTTTTTTATTAATGATAAATTGCTATCAATTTCTTAACGAGCCTTCCTTTGACATCCCCACCTAAGTTCAATCTCACTTGCTTTTTAGTATCAATTATTATGCACCTTTTTTATCTTTTATTTCCCTTAAGTTTTGTAAAATATGAGTATATTGGGTGGTTGGGAGGAATGAGTGTTATATTCCCCACCCAATTTCAAATCTCACTTGCTCTTTACTAATAACTATTATGCACTTTTATATTAAAAATCAAACCCACTTTAAGAAAGCAGGTGTGGTTTCACTTTTACCCTCTCTCTTTTTTTTTCCCTTTTACTTTAATCTTTTCGTTTTCTTAACTTTTCTTTTTTTAACCTTTTTTTTTTCTTTCCCTTTTTTTTCTTTTAGTTTTTTTTTATCTTTACCTTTTTTTTCACTTTTTTTTTTAACTCTCTTTTTTTTACTTTTATTTTTATTTTCTAATTTTTTAAGGACAAAGTACTATTTTTTTCGGAAACCCAAATCTACACAAGGTGTAAATAATGTGAAACCCGAAAATTCAGGGAAACCCTAGGTGATGGCTTAAAGCCAAAAATATGGCCAAAGGACAGGATCTAGCCAATGAGTCTCTGATACCAAATGAGTTGAATATTTATTCGCTCACAAAATGAATTCACCAAAAGACTTGGTAATCAGATAATCCATAAGGCAAGTATATATTAATGATAAGATGAGAGATGATGATAATAATTACAAAGGAAGCTCACCTTTATAGGATTTGAGCATGAAGGGTTATACACTTTAATGTAATTAACTAATCTATTTAATACTTTATTTTATATTCATTACACTTATCCTAGTTTTCTTAGCTCCAACTAAGAAAGGGTTGAGGAGTCCAATTATCAAGTGCAAGACTCAACTTGCAAGCTTTATGGCAATCTCTAATTGTCATCAATCTATTGTACAAACATACCCGTACTCATCAACTAGTAAATCAACATGTCCATTGTTTTCATGTCATCTTCTTCACTTGTCACATTATCAATATGTCTTCCTCTCAAGGTGACATTGTCATATTGTTGTAGGTGTCATCGTCAAGCATGTCATGCATATATCTCTCTAAACATTCATTATCATAGAATATCATTTTCATCATATCAATGCATGATTGTTTCATTAAATTTCTGTACAATTCATCACTCATGCTTGTCACTTTCTAGGTAGAATTGTTAGATTTTTCACCCACTTTTATAATATCATACACTTCAATGAACTAGGTCTTTCATATCGTGACTTTTATTTCCAAAGTATGCTAAAGAGTCATCTTTTGAACTTACCATTAACTCTGCATATACTTAGAGAACTTTTTCCGTGTGATTATATTATCAAAACTTGAACATGTCATGGTCTTGTGCAAGGGTGCTTTGTAGATAATATTGTTTTCTATTAAGGACAAACATTTAGAAAATCCAATTTATGAAGTTTCCAACATACCTCATGACTTTGAAACTTATTCTATGGTGTACGAATAGACTATTCCAATGACTCAATAATCACTCTACACTCAGCAGTAAGATCCTTGAGCTGAAAATATGCACTAGATCACTTAGCAGTTGACCCCTTAAACTCTTTCCACAAATTCCCTTTTCATTGAATTTATCAGAAATGTATTCACCTGAATGATCACTTTCTTAGAATGAGTAGCCTCAGCTCTCTTCAATGGGAATTTTTATAAAGATTGCCTAGGTCTTTTGGGTCAATTGTCATTAATTGAGTCACCTGCTCTGATCCCACATTCTTGGGGGATCATGACCCCAAATGTAGGGAGGTTGCCACTTGCAACAGTTGGAAGTGGTTTGAGGATGCTGCCACATATTTGTTTTCTCTCCACCCAGTCTCCTCCATGAATTTGACCAGTAAACACTCTTTTAACAGCTCTCCTAAGCTGTTGTCTCCACCTGTATTTATTTATAATTAAAATATTCAGAATTACATTAAATATCCTTGACTCTGCTGAGTCATCAATTACAACTTAGCATAAAATTTAACATATTGTCTTTAAAT
>LPNX010145001.1:65884-87996 GCA_001517045.1 Pseudotsuga menziesii
TCTACCTGTAACGAGTTATTGCTATTTCTTTTCCAGTATAATTACATAAATAAGCTGGTTAAACAATAAACATAGATAAACATGTTATTGTTCTTTTTTAATAATAATCTACATACATAAATAAATTAATTTCTATTGTAAAATGCATAACATATCTAATCATTTCAGTCTCTTATCATTTCCTTCATCTACTATAAATACTCTGTCTATGCTAGAGTATGGTCTGGTCCTTCCAGACGTGGTAAAGCATAGATTAGAATTATTTTCATCTATTCATATTCATTGCTTCACTAATCCAAAAAGATTACTAACTCTAACATTTTACAACTAAATACTTAACATTCATTTAGCAGTCATATTCACATTTAACCATCTAACACAGTAAAATAAAAGATTGTAGAACCTGATTAAGATGGACAACAACAGCGTTAAGAGGCCGTTCCTCCCTGCCAACTCCTGCAAAGCACCCAAACAACGCTTCCTCGGGACCCCCGAGGTTGTTCCTGGTCTTCTTGGCTAAGAAGTGGTCGAGCAAGCAAACAATAGACTAGTCCAATGACTCAATAATCACTCTGCACTCAGTAGTAACATCCTTCAGCTAAAAATCCGCACTAGATCACTTAGCAGTTGGCCCCTCAAACTCTTTCCACAAATTCCCTTGCCATTGAATTTCTTAGAAATACATTCACCTAAATGATCCCTTCCTTAGAATGAGCAGCCGCAGCTCTCTTCAATGGGAATTTTTATAAATATTACCTAGGTCTTTTGGGTCAGTTGTCATTAATTGAGCCACCTGCTCTGATCCCATTTTCTTGGGGTATCATGACCCCAAATGTAGGGAGGTTTCCACCTGCAACAGTTGGAAGTGGTTTGAGGATGCTACCACATGTCTGCTTGCTCTCCACCCAGTCTCCTCCACCAATTTGACTAGTAAACACTCTTTTAACAGCTCTCCTAAGCTGTTGTCTCAACCTTTATTTATTTATAGTTAAAATATTCAGAATTACATTAAATATCCTTGACTCTACTAAGTCATGAATTACAACTTCGCATAAAATTTAACATATTGTCTTTAAATAAAATCAAATAAGATAATATTGTTTTGCAAAATTGGGGCATGTGATAGTAAATGGTAACATCATCTAAGTATACAATGACAGAATTATGGATCAAGCCCTTGCAAGCTATGTCCATAGCTATTTGGAATGTGGCTACTGCGTTTATTAGCCCAAATGACATCCGTCTGTATGCGAATGTTCCCCAGGGATTTTGGAAGGCTGTTTTGAGTTGGTCATCAGTGGCAACCAGGACTTGGTTGTGGCCTTAAAATCCATCCAACATTGAGAACATCTTAGATACGGATACTTTCTGCAAACTCTGTTCCATTGGAGGAACATGATAATTGTATTTTTTAGAGGCCCGGTTCAGGTTTATGAAGTCCACATAGAGTTTGATTTCCCCATTCTTCTTCTGAATAAGTACTAATTTAGCAATCCACTATGTGTGTCTGATGGGAAATATGGTCCTAGACAAAAGTAGCTTATCAAGTTCCCTTTTAACAGATGGCTCTAAACTGGGGTGCATTTTTCTCAGTTTCTGCTGATACGATTTTACCTCAGGTTTCATCGGGATGTTATGGTGCATGACACTAGTGTCAAAGGTCCTAAGTTCATCGTATGTCCAAGAAAATGCGCCTTTAAATTCCCTATATATTTTAATAAAACTCCTTCTCTCATCACGAGAAGAGTGGATTCCAAGATTAATAAAATGAGGTTCCAACTGTGTCCCCAAGTTAATAGGTGAGTAATTCAGGGTCGAGCTCTGGGTCTTACAATTGGTCGTATATTTAAATTTATTTGTAACTCATAAAAAATATCTAAACTAATGATAGACTTAGGGATGATATTGAAAGGGTCATATAGAGACTTCTCATGATCAACTTCGTCGATAGCCATACCTTTGAAGATGTTTTGGGATGACAAGAAGTCTAGTATTTGCTGGTCATTATCAAACATTCCAATTTTTGACATTGTCGGGTATAGAGGGTCTATACATCAATTTGATAGAGAAATTTTGTGGGGATGAACCTTTGGGAAGGATTAGTCTAGATGCAGTATTGGCTAGCAGATCTTCGTCAAAGTTCTGTGATCTAGAAACATATTTAATATTAAATGTTGGAAAGGAGTTAGTCATATCTCTGATTAATCTTTGATAATTAACTAGATGTGCAGATAGACAATGTATCTAATTCTGTACCTATTTCACGATGACTTCAGAGTCTCCTACACATTCAATTATTTTTTCTCCCATATCAATAGCTTTCCTAAGTCCTTGGACTAATTCCTCGTACTCATATACAATGTTAGTAAATTCAAACACCAATCTGCAAGCGATCATCATCGTGATCCCCTTTGGATCAATAAGGATGCATCCCGCACCTGCCCCATCCTTAGATCTAGAGCCATCAAAAAACAAAGTCCAAATGATAGGGTAAATTCTTGAAGTTAGTATTTACATTATAAACATTGTGTACAATAGTGTTGGAAAATGGCACAGAAGTGAGATGAGTTATCTAATACTGTTTCTACACATTCTCTGCTGGCGAAAAATCAATAGGTAGGTCTCCAAAGAAAGTGTCAAATGTGAAATGTTCAATATGATTATCAAAAAAGGAGATAGATTCATTGGAACCATCAAGATCAGTTATATTTTGTTTCATGAAAATTTCTATGTCAACTTTGAGCTTGTTAGGCTACTCATTTAGGGGTAACCAAAAGTGAGACCAATCTGTAGCAAAGTAACCTTTTAGTTTTTCTTACCAATATTGACTTAACCATATACCGTAAGTCTCTGGGATATCCACAATCACAATATAAATAGTCTGATGTATTCGAGGATCTGCAAATAATCTTAGCAGAACATTCTTCCTTCTACCTACAACTTTTACTTTGGATCTGTCTAATTGTACAATTTGAATAGGACACGCTTCCCATGTAGCATTTAGTTTTTTACATACAGAAAGAGGCATGACATTAGATGATGCACCTGAGTCTACCATATAGTTGTGTACATTCATGTTAAAGATTTCAAACGTATGTAATAAGGGTGGAGTGCCCTTACTTCCAGGCTTTGGTCAGGAAGAAGAGTCAAGATTGTTATTCTGAGCGTCTCTAGGTTATTTGCTTATCAGTATTTTGGGAAAGGAATCCCTTATGGAATGGATTTTGAGAAGGTCGAATAGAGATATATTTTCTTTTACTCTCTTCAAATCCTCAGCAAGATTGTATTATGTTTCATGAATGAGAGTGTCTTTCTGAGTTTGACTTTTACCTTTGCTGGGAGCTTACATTGCATGTGTTGCTTCCTGTGGAGGTGGTCCTTTATATCTATTATTGTGAGTGTGTTGTAGGTTGAAAAATATGTCAGGTTCTTCTTCCTCTTCTTCTGAAAAGAAATTCACAGTGTTGACCTACTGGTCATCTTCCTCTTCCTCTTGGGGAGGATGTGAATCTTGAGTGGATTGATCCTTAGAGGATTCAGGAATTTCTAGAGTTCCTGTAGCTAAGGATTTCAAGACAGAAAAGATCTCTTCTGAAGTGAAACCTTTGCTAGGATTTGGAGGTGGTGTATTTTGAAGAGGTTGGTTGGGTATCCTAAAAGGTGGCCTATAGAATCCTCTATTATTCGATTAATTTTCATTGTTTGTCTTCTTAAGATCCACCATCTCATTAGACATTATTTTGTGGAGCTTCCTCACTTCACTCATATTGAATGGATCTTGATTGGTAGCAACAGGTTTAGTAAAGTTGTCGTTTTCCTTGCGCAAGGTAGACGCTTGTTTAGATGTGGTGTTAGGGTTATCCCTGAGACAGAACATGTACCTTTCGAGTTGTATGGATTTGGAGAAGGAGTCTTGAAAGGACTCCTTATGGGCCCTTTTAACCCACATGGCTATTTTGGTCACGATACCCTTAACATAGTATGATACCAATAATTCGTCAACAGGAAGTACCGTACTTGGGATCCTATTCTTTAAATATGAAAACTGATGATTGTAATCTTTGACTCTTTATTTACCCTTAGTCTTCATGGAAGAAAGATCTATGACTAACTCCTATGGGGTCTTGTCATCCCCAAACGTTTGAGTGAATATTTTAGAAAACACATCCCATGATGGGATGGAAATAAGATTCTAAGGAAAAATACCAGGTAGAAGCATTTCCCTCAAACATGTAAGGGAACAGTCTGCAAACCACATCTTCATGTATGGCATTCCTAAGTTTGATGGCCTACATAAAATATTTGATTTGGACTTCCATAGGGATTTTATCATCTGGATTAAATTTTGGAATCCACTTCTTGGGGATTTTAGGAAACCTATGCTGATCACCTAAAATAGACACAGCATCCCCATCCAACAAAGGCCTATTATGGTGTTCGTCATCCATAGGGATAGATTCTACTGATGATTTTGAAGATTTAGAATCCGACGATTTTTCTGACGAAGATGAAGAAGAGGGAGGAGATGGGGGTGGTCCTCCTGCTCGGATGATATATGAAGGAGTAGATGAATCATAAAAAGGGAATCTAGATCTAACCTAGGAATAGATGGTTCAATGCAAAGGTCACGATGTCTTTCAATGTTTCTATCACCTGAGCTTAGATTATCTTGATTATTCTCTTAGGGAGGATTCTGGGTTGGATGTTTTTCAACGAACCGTGTTCGAATCTAAAGAACATTATTGGAATTACCCTTCAACAGATGTTCAACTGTGATGGGTCCTAGAATTGGTGATATGAGAACGTATGTGTTTGATGGGGTAGTCTTCTCTTTTCGAAGGGTAGCTAGGACTGCATATGAACCTTGTGCTATTTGTTCCCCCGATGTAGACGTGTGGGCATGACTACGAGTAATAATCGGATCTCTTGTTGGAGGAGGTGTTTGAGTATTTTATTTAGGCATGATGTGTTGGCCCTCCTTTTAGCAACATTTGTTGAAGCCCCAACTGTGTATGTGGATGAAAAGGGTGTCTAAGGATTACAACACATAGAGAAAACCAAGCCAAAGGCTTCAAGCAATCCCACACAAGTATTGTTTTATCCTCGAGCTGTTTGAGGTAGTGATCTCCCACATATACTTTTTGTAGCCTTCTCTGGCTTGTATGGATTTGATCCACAGAGGATCTATTTCCGAGATTGGAAAATAAGGTAGCTGGTATAAAGAAAAGGAAAACTTAAACCTAACTAGAAAAGGGAACCTAATCTAAATCTAAACTACTTGGAAAAGGATGTTGAATTGATTACAGGTTATCTTGAGGTATTTGAAGAACAAGTAATTCACCACATTGACATAAATGTAAATGAGATGAAAAATTTCTCACTCAAATCATAAATGTTTAATAAAAATTAAAGAAAATCCACTCAAGATTAAATCATTCAAGGTAACCTACATGTGCACATGTTAGTTGAAAAACCAACATATAAGATGTAAAACTTTCACTGTTCAATCACTTGTAGAAATAGATAAACACAGTTAAAGAATAAATTCCTTAAATCCCTATCAATGTATTAACCAGTAATGAAGAGAAATCTCAGTTATGAGAAAACAAATTAATCAATTAGAAATGAATCACAGCACCATCTGATCATTTGAAACAAGAAAATTGAGATCTATCAAAGAAATTCAAATAGATCAAATACAAGAGATAAGAAACAATAGTAATGTATTTATTCATAATTTTGCAATAAATTACATAAACCTTAAGAAAAATAGAGGTGTTTTTCAGTCTCCTGTACCAATATTTCTTCCTCCAAAAGTCAAAAAGTCCCTAATAATACATTCGAGAAAGGGCCTCTTAAATAATTATTACAAAGAATGAATTTCCCTCAAAAATGGGATCAAAAACCAAAACAAAACTAAAATCCCATAAAATATCTCTATATTTTCCAACTATGTAGCAATTCCTCAATATCAAGGTAACTGGTGGATTCAATGCCAAGATGGTCATTGCACTTGTGATCTTCAATCTCATTTTTAGCCAGTTTATGCCAAAATCAAATATAGAGGTGGATCTTTCCTTCCAATACGAATAGTCATTTGATCAACTGATCTACATCATGTATGCTAACATGGTCAAGCTTCTTGATCTTCTTCTCCTCTTCATCTCTTCATTTCTCCACTTTCTCAATCATTAGTCCTGGTGGACATTGTTGATCTATTGTAACTTCGAAATGTATTCACTTGTATATTGTACCCCGATGTTTATTCCAGGAAGTATATGTAATGTAATTGAGCCATTCCATGCCCCGATGTTTCGATCAAGAGATTCAATAATATAAACAAGTCATGTAAATTCATTGAGGTTAACCTGCCATTGTAAGTCGGGGAATAGTCCCCACATTTGTGTCAAGGTTAATCCTCCTTGTTGATCGGAGGGCAAAGTCCCCACAATTGTGGGGCACTAGGGCTATTAGACTCTCCTAGAGATGTCAACTCTAGTAAGTAATTTTTAAGTGGGGCCGACATGTTAAAGTGAACATTAAGTGAATGAAAGAATATAAATAGAGAGCGATCCTTTCTATTTATCAAACACACACTCACTCATTGGGGCACATGAGTGAGACAGAAGTAGCTCTCTCAAGTGAGAGAGAGAGAGAGAAGTTGTTGAGATCATCTTTTTGTTTTTGGATTTTACTACTACCATTGGTTCTCATTCTATTTCTGAGGAAGTTGTGGGGTTTTCTCCTTTATGATTCCCATAAGTAAAATTCTTTGTGTCTCTTGTCTCTTGTCTTTTATTGTTGTGCATGTCATTCTCTCAGATAAGATCCTAAGATCCTAATTCTAGCTTGAATGATAAAAATATAACATGGTAACCTAAGAAGAATACATTGTGCAGCTATAGAAGCTAGGTATTCTTAATTTTTGGGTCTCTCTCCACAATCCATCCGCAAAATTGTGTCAAGCTGACTCTCCATTGAAGGGTGCATCTTTCTATCGAAGTGGAATTCGATTCCAGACATTTTGAGTTTTTGGTGCAGGAAATTAGGGCTTCTTACAGAAGAGGAATTTTTGAGTGAGCCCAGATCCTCATAAAAATAGAAGTTGAGAGAACTGGATCGAGATTTTTGGTTGGGTGAAACCCCAGGAAATTCAAACCCTAGTTTGACCCCAAGCTCAAAAAACCCTAAAATACTAAAACTGATAAGTTTTGGTACATTCGCTATATATTGGGATTGGAGAAGTATCAGGAGTTGAAACTTTCAAAGACCTAATATAGCATCCTAGTTTACATTGTATCAGAAATTCAACCTTATCTTTGCTATATTCATGGCAATATCATCCCTCCAAGTTAGGGTTCCAGCCTCTTCCAGGATTCATTCCCAAACAGGTCACCTGGGAAGAATTGATGTATCTTGTGCTACAAAGGTCCAAATGAAATTTATGAATATGTTCCATAAAGGGAATATATTGTAATTTCTTTCATCTAAGTTTCATACCCAGAAGAGGAAACAGTGACACATGGAATTCCATATAACTTCGCTATGTTGAACAATCCTGAAACAGGTCACCTTGGGAAAACGATCATAAGTCCCAATTGGTGAAACCTATGTTTTTGGAACAAGGACAGGTGAGTATACCTTAGTAATAATTTTCAGACATAAACGATTAGTAATTTCAGAGATACCATAGAAACATTATCAGGCATTTCTATAGAAGAAATTGGAAAACTAGGGCATCTTGTTTCGAGAGCTTCCCTCCACTATTTTCATAAAAGGAGTACATTGGACAGCTCACCTTCAAGATATATATATATATATATATATATATATATATATATATATATATTTCTATNTTCTATCCAATAAGATCTGAAAGATTCCAAGTTTTGAAAATTAGGGTTTCTCTGACAAAACCTAGCTTAGCGAGCTCTAAAACCAAGACAGACACCTCAAATCGGTAAGATCTAATCTTTTGCTATTTTCATTTGAGGTTCTCATTTCAAAATGATCTATCAAATCATATTGATGATAAGCTTGGTGAAGTTGACAACTTCCAAGCATGGAAGTATATGATCTCTTTGAATAAAATGAATTGGACACCCACATGAGTGGAGAGGTCCCAGATCCAGAGGGAGATGAGGCTAAAAGCCTTACACAAGAATAACTTGGTCAAGGCCAAGAAGATCATTGTTTATTGAATCATAGATCACCTTGTACCACAAGTGTCTTCCCTAAAGAGACCGAAGATGTTTGATTCCTTGACCAGGATATTTGAAGGGAAGAACATAAATCAAAATATGACCTTAATAAACCAGTTGAAGAATGTGAAGATCCAGAATGCAGAGACCATACAATCATACTTTACCAGGGTCTCTCAAATCAAAGAACAACTTGAAGCGGTAGAAGAAGAAGTGGAGAATGTAGAAGTTGTGATAACCACCTTGAATGGCCTCCCAAGATCATGGGATTCATTCATTCTAGGAATGTGTCCCAGAAGGAAGTGATCACTTTCAACAGAATCTAGGAAGAAGAAGAAGCTCAAGTCATAATAAGAGAAGAGAAGATGGGAGCAACTGGAGATCAAGCTCTCACCATTGAAAGAAAATCCCTCAAGCGATGAGGAATATGAAGGACCCAATTCTTGAAGAACCTCTTATCCATCTTGAGAATTTGGATAAGAAATGATGAAGTCATGAATGAAGAATATGATGAAGTGGAAGGATCAAGGAGTCTACCCAAGGAACAAATAAAGATAAGTATTCAATTGTCATTTCATGATATTGTTTTTGTTATGCATTTGTTTATATTCACTTGATGTATTATGCATGATAGAATGTCTGCATTAATGACAGTATACTACTAATATGCATGTGATGGGTAAGTAGCTCATGGTTCTATACAACTCTCCATTGCTACTTATCTAGAATGAAACCTCTTTGCTGACATATTGGATTAGTGCACAATCACAATGTTGTCCTGGTTGAGATGGAAGGAATCTAGAAAAGTTTCTGTGAGATATGGATGAATGCTGTATTGGCTAAAATAGTTGCATGATCATATATTTATGCATAATAATTTTCCATTATGAATATGACTTATGAAATGTTTCTAACCATACAAATTAATTTGAATTGTAGGAAAGATCACGTAAAATCGCCTACAAGCAAAAGAAGGATGAGACTTGTTCCGAAGAACAAGTAACGATAGTTCAAGATGAAGAATAATATGATGAATGCAATGGAATCATTGATGCAGAACCTTCCATCCATAAAGAATTAACAAAGAATAAACGGAAGACCAGTTTAAGAAGAATGATGTCTAGGATGTAGTATTGATACATGAAGGGATGTTTGTAGTTCCATCATGCAGTAGATGGAAACATTGTAGTATACAAGGAAAGATTCATAGCACGAGGCATATACTATGAAGAGACATTTGCAGACACTATAAATACACATGAAATGAAGAATCATGTGTGAAAATGAGAGAAGGACTTGTACAAGATCATAAGACACCCATGGGATAACACATACATGAGGAGCTTGATGAAGATCTAAACCTTTGCTACAAGGTTCATAGAGGATGACAAGCTCACAGATGGGTGTGAGAAGAAATTTTTAAAAGATTCAAGATAGAGGATCTTGGTATCCAATGATCCTAGATGGATACATAGAATATTAGTAGCATAGGAACCTACTTTTCATTGTGGTACGGAATGTTTCAGTGCATATAGTACGAAATACAAAGGGAGAATGATTCTATGCTTTAGAGGGAGTCACTGGAGAAGATCTAGAGGTTCGACATGGTACAACAGGATGGACAGATTACTGATGAATGTAGGATTTACTAAGAATAAAGAGGATTCCAACCTTTGCTTCAAGGTTGAAGGCGAAACACCAGTGATGCTCCTATTATATGTCAATGACTTGTTCCAGACAGAAAAGAGGAACTCATTAAATTTGCAAGAAGAAGACTTGCTGCTGAGTTCAAGATAAAGGACTTGGGGATGATGCACTACATTCTAGGCATGGAGTTGTGGACAAGGGAAGTATGTAGTAGAGAGGTTTATGATGATGGACTGCAAGGACATGACCACACCTATGGCATCGAACCTGAAGCTATTGAGTAATGCTTCGTCGGAGACGGTCGACGCTACAATGTATCATCATATGATTTGCCTGACAAATACGAGACCTGATATTTTCTTTGTTGTGATCACACTCAGACATGTTCACCTAATTGTTGCAAATCATGCAGTGGGATACCTGAAGGGTACAATTGATTATGGGCTCAAGTATGAGGAGAATTAGAAGATTAGCTTGGAGGGTTATGAGGATTCGTATTGGGAAGGTAGTTCCATTGATAGGAAGAGAACTTCGAGGTGCTACTTCAGTATGGGATCAAGTGTGATCTATTGGTTTGGAAGGATGGAGTCCTACATGGCGCTAAGTACAACTGAGGCAAAAGATGTTTCCACTTGCTATTTGGGAGGTAGTATGTTTCTTTTGAAAACTACTATTTGATTTGGTTGATCTAACTTGAATTTTTGTATGATGCAGAGAGAAGCAGTCATCCAGATCGAGATCTCTCGAAAGAGGTATTTCTAGCATAGCTAATGAGAGAGGTTGTCTGAGCATAAATCTTGGCGAAGCTCGTAGGTTGGTTAGACGTAAATAGTCCTGTAGGTTGTCCTCAGATGTAGTCAGTTCTAGTGAAGCTTGCAAGTTATCCTTGGATGTAATCAGCCCTGATGTCATTCTATGCTAGAAATGGCCAAAGTGAAGTTTGAGTACTTCAGGGAGAAGCTTGGTGTTCTCTAGATCAAGGTTCCCTCCAAGGGTAAATGATGAGACCTAGAGCCATTATGGAATCATGAGAGGATTAGGTTCCTTCCATGGTTAGATGTGAGTGTTGATCCATTCTGATGTGACTATAGGATTGGTTCCTATATGATAAGATATAAGTGATGAATGCCATTCTTGGAATGGAGGAACCTAGTCAGTTACTAGGAATACTAAGCTTGGTGTTGAGTTACCATTCTCTGGAAGAATGGAGGCACCTAGTCAGTTACCAGGAATACTCAGTCTAGGATTGAGGGCCATTCTGATGTGATTGAGGAATGTGTTCCCACTTTATCAGATATAAGGGATAATTCCATTCTCTGGGAGAATGGAGGCACTTGGTCAGTTACCAGGAATCCTCTGTTTGGGACTGAGATCCCTTCTGATGCGGTGTGTTCACACATGGTCAGATGTAAGTGTAGAGCCCTTTCGATACGGTGTTTTTGAACATGGTCGAATGTAAGTGCAGAGCCCTTTCGATGTGGTGTTTTTGAACATGGTTGGATGTAAGTGCAGAGCCCTTTTGATGCGGTGTTCTTGCACATGGTCAGATATAAGTTCTGAGCCATTATGGCACGATGTGTTTACACATGGTCAGATGTGAGTGCTGGGCCTTTCTGACAAGATGACGTCAAATGTGAGTGTTGGGCGTGCCTTTATTAAAAGATGAGGTAAGATATAAGAGCTGGACGGGCCATTCTAACTTAGGGTTAGATATAATCGCTGAAGACCTACATGAAGGGTAGGCCTACAACTAGCATGAAAAATCCCTCCCTCTATAGAACTTCCTGTGACGAGAAGAATGAAGAGATAGCACCATTTGATTAAGATAGTAGAAGCAGTAATGATGATGATGATTCAGTGATGATCTAGCTTTGATGATGATCCAACAATGATGATCTATTTCAAGTGATGATCCAGACTTGGTGATGATCCAGTAGTGACGATCCAGATCAAGTGATGATCCAGACTTGATAATGATCCAACAGTGTTGATCTAGATCAAGTGATGATCCAGACTTGATGATGATCCAGCAGTGATGATCCAGATCAAGTGATGATCCAGACTTGATGATGATCCAGTAATGATGATCTAGACTTGATGATGATCCAGCAGTGATGAACCAGATCAAGTGATGATCCAGCAGTGATGATCCAGACTTGATGATGATCCAGCAGTAATGATCCAGATCAAGTGATGATCCAGTGATGATCCAGACTTGATGAAGATGACTTGACAATGAGGTTGACTTGAAGATGAAGATGACTTGAAGATGAAGATGACTTAAAGATGAACATGACTTGATGATGATCTAGATGATACAAAGAAGAAGACTTGTGTTGATAAATTGTGTCGAGAGAATACCTTCCTAGTTAAGAGGGAGTGTTGATGTATTTGTAACTTCAGAATGTATTCACTTGTATATTGTACCCTGATGTTTATTCCTGGAAGTATCTTTAATGTAATTGAATCATGTGATGCCCCGATGTTCCGATCGGGAGATTCAATAATGTAAACAAGTCATGTAAAGTCATTGAGGTTAACCCTCCATTGTAATTTGAGGCAATAGTCCCCACATTTGTGTCAAGTCTAACCCTCCTTGTTGATCGGAGGGAAAACTCCCCATAGTTGTGGGGCACTAGGGTTATTAGACTCTCCTAGAGATGTCGGCTCTAGTAAGTAATTGTTAAGTGGGGCCGACATGTTAAATTGGACATTAAGTGAATGAAAGAATATAAATAGAGAGTGATCCTCGCTATTTATCAAACACACACACACACTCATTGGGGCGCATGAGTGAGAGAGAAGTATCTCTCTCAAGTGAGAGAGAGAGAGAAGCCATGGAGATCATCTTTCTGTTTTTTTATTTTACTGCTGCCATTGGTGCTCATTCTTTCTCTCAGGAAGTTGCATGGTTTTCTCCTTTATGGTTACCCCAAGGAAAATTCTTTTTGTATCTTGTCTCTTGTGTTTTATTACTATGCATGTTATTCTCTCAGATAAGATCCTAATATCATAATGCTAGCTTGAATGACAAAAATCAAAACATACATGCTTTTTTAGTAAGTACCATTGCAGGAAAAGATAATTCATCCATAATGTGATCTGCAACATAGCGCCTTCTGCTACAAATGGCTTGTGCCTTCTTTATGGCTTCATCAATTGTTTCATCTAAATATTCCTAGGGTCTTAAGATAGTCCTGACTTTCTCAAACTAGAATTTAGTGAGGAAAGTGACATTATATACCTTATCTTTCATGTATCTTTTCTAGTATGTGACCTCATCATAAGCCTTTGAAGCTTGTTGCCTCTTTTCAACAAGATCTTCTAGAACAACAGACATTTTGTCAAAATTCATATTAGTTTCAAAAATATTATCTAATGTTTTAAATAATTCACAGATTAAATCATGGTACTCCCTATTAGTCAGAAAAGCCAGCTCTTTGAAATTCTTCCTGATAAAATTTAGAAAACGAATATGAACTTGCACTTGCAGTTCCATCTTCATATTGTCTTTCTAACAAGGATACCTTTTGTACCAAAGTGGCATTAGTTGTCTTTTCCCTCTATAGCTCATCATGAAGAGAAACATTATTTACTTGAATCTCATCATACATGTTCTCATGTTGTCTCTTGAGCTATTCCAGTTCCTCCTTCAGGATGATAATTTATGCCTTCTACTTGCCAAATTCTATGTTCAAAGTATTAACAACATCAAAATTGGCACCTGTAAAAGCTCCTAAAATAGATGCAACATCTGTGGCATCCGCCTATGGGTCACCTAATCATTGGGTCCATACAACTTCACTTGAAATAGATATTTCCATATCACCCTGATCCCTGCTCCTATTTTTTCCACTCTTCACCACTGATTTATCATCTTTACTGTAACGATATTCTCCTAGAGATATCACAAAATCTTCATTAAACGGATCCCTTGTCTCATCAATGTGGGGGATATTAATACCTGTAGATATCAAAGAGGAGGTTTGAGTTGTAGTGGGAGAGAGTATGGTCATAGTAATATGAGAAGTGGATGGAGAGGAAGCAACACTCTGGGTAAGAGTTAATTTAGGGGTTGAAGAAATGTCAGGAACAGAAGTTTCAATAGATGAAACTTTCACGATAGTGGCTCTCAGTGATGATGGTGATAGTGTTGAATTTTTCTCATCCACATGGGATGAGACTGAGATAAAAGAAGGAATATGTAGTGTAATTTTAAATATTGGAGGTATGGTGGATGAAGGAATATCCATATGCATAGAAAAAGGTAAAATAGATTCGAGTAAACATGTGGAATCTTGATATAGATGAGACATGAAAGGTGTCATAGTAGAACCAGTAGAAAATGAAGATAAGGATATTATTGATGAGAGGAGTAAGGCTGAAGATGATGGGAAAGGACGGAAAGATGGTTGTGGTTATGGTGGAGATGATGAAGATTTTCCATTTCTACCATTAAACAAATTGATAAAATCATGTAAATCATTACCATTGCCAACTTCTTCAGTAACAGGAACAGGGGAAATGTTTTCATCCTCCTCCTTTGAATGGGTCAAGTCTATAGAAGAAATAGGGATGGATGAAACTTGAACCTTCAACCTTTTGAATGGATTATCCTCAACCTGGGTTTGTTTAGATTGATCTTTCTCAACAACAGTATTTACCTAAGTGGCTTCAGCTAGTTGAGAATTTATAATCTCTTCAGTGTCCAGTGCTGAAGTCATTCTGCTTAGTTTTTGTTTGATCTTCTACAAAGTATGTAAACAAGATTTGACCTGCTTCTCAATAGATGCTTGTGGGATTTATACTATGAGACCTTTCCCTTTACCTGTATCTAAATTTCCTTCCATGGATGTGTTCTTTCCTCCTAGAGCCTCCTTCGCAGTGGATTCAGCTTCCTTTTCTTCCATGTTTTTCATCACTTTTCTTGAATGTCTACCTCCATAGCCATGTAATGTCGAACCCTATCCCTAATCTCCTTTTGGTATAGAAGGATGTGACTTTCTTCTTCTTTACCTTTACCTCTTACCAAAAATTCATACAAAGTATCAACCCCCTAATAAATGAAGTCATATAGGGTTTCGTCATGAGTGCACCCTGTTTTGAAATGATTCTGCTTGAGGTGAAAATGAACAATCCCCTTGGGATCATGCAGCCTTTTACTAGCAAAACCCATTTTGAGTGACACTATGTGGTCACTGAGTTCTGATGCCCAGGTATAAGTAGGTATGCTCAAGGATCCAAGGGTTAGAGGAAATTTGGGCCAAACTTTCCTCTTAGGTGTTGCAAATTTCTTATATATCCCTTCAGTGACCATCTGAAATGAATTTTCTTCAAGAACTAACCTATCAGGCATGACCTTAGGTAGCATATGAGAATCATTGCTACCAAATATTCTAATATAGGTGAATGAATCACTAACATACCAATATCCCATTGCGTCTATAAGGGTTTTGTCTTCAGGGGAGAATGCAAGAGCTTCCTTGTTAAAAATTAAGAAATAAACCATCCTGAGGAAACTCTCACAGATGTCATAGAATATCATTAGATAATTGTATCCCATAGATCTTAATGATAAATGTGTACAAGTGGGGCTAGTAGTACCCAAATCCAACCCATATTTGGATAATGGAACTCAGTGCAAAACATATCCATAATGAAGGGAGAAAAGAAGAAGTTGGGCTTATTTCTGGCAGTAGCTTTCTCAAATTCTTCTATGGAAGTTTTAAGTTCTAGAGACAATATTGAGGCCCAGGGGAGGCATTCTCCTATAGTTATGACATGATGGGAAATCAATGCCCATTCTTACTTGAAGTAAGAGAAATTGGGAAGACCATAGAGCCTGCACAACATTGCTTCCAGTAGGGAATAAGGTTCCTTTAAACCATTCAATGGAGTAAAGTTCATATTTTATCTGGGATAACTTATGCAGTTCAGTCATCCAGTACTTCAACATTTGGTCAAAATTGTACCTGGACTTGGTAGCTTTAAAAAAATCAGAATTAAGGAGCTACATAAAAGGTTTGAGAGCATAAATTTTCACAAAGGATTCATAACAGAAATTGGTCAGCAGTAATCCAGTACTAGTGTTAAAAGAACGGTCTTTTGGATTCAGGTGGTCAATAATCCATCTGACTGAGTCATTCAAATTGAGAATAATCGGTCTCGTAGCAATCATGTGGATACCAGAATCCCTAATTCTCTCATAAATGAGTTGGCCATCCTGAAAGTCTAAAAGGTCATTGTCTTCAAATATGTAGTAAACTGTGGACCAATCCAATTGGTAAGTTTCATTAAATTGGCCACTTGTATCAGAGAAGACACCGAAATTCGGGTCTTTGGTAAGCATGTCTTTCTAGAGGTTTTTGTACTAGGTAATTCAAGGTGTTTTGGATGTTTCCATGTTCTATTGAACACACGAACCGGAAATCAATACCATTTTATAAAGGAACAACAGTAAACAATTTGAATTTGGAAAGGTGACTTGATAACCAACATGAAACTAGAGTGAATACTGGCGAAATAGCTTGGTAAAAATATGAAGGTAAATTCATGCAACACAGCAACTTATAGTGGTAAAAATAGTGAATAAATCATGAATAATACCAACATATATATGCTTCGCGGGAAACGATTCAGACCATAGGATGAGGATGAAAACAACGGTCAAGATCAGATTTTGCGGGGTGAAAGATTAAAACTTAAAATGAAAATTTTATTAATCGTTTCGTAACCCACATTCTGCATTTTGTGGCAGGCAGGGTGTGGAATAGTAAAATAGAAAGAAAAAAAATCAATCCTCTCCGCATCCCACATTCCACACTTTGCGGGATGTGGGTTGTGGAAATAGCCAAACCAAACAACATAAAAAACGACAGCCCACTCTCCGCATTCCACACTTCTGTAGGATGCAAGTTACGGGTTGCCCAAATCATAACTATAAAAAATTCTCCGCATCCCACATTCCTCATTTGCGGGATGCAGGATGTGGGATGAAGAATTTTAATACATTTTACTTTATCCCACATTCCACAACTTGCGGGTTGCGGAATCACAAATCAATCCCAAACAAAACTAACTTTCTGCATCTTAAAAACACACAAATCAAGCATGGATTTTTTTGAATTTTGGCTAGGTTAGGGAATCCTATAAGTCAAGAAAAATATAATAGAAGCCAACAGAAATTACAAATGATTTTACCAAGTTACCTTTGTATGTGTGATTGCACTCCCATGTAAGAATAACATGGAATATATTGTACCTACAATAGGTCCCTACAAGGTGTTACAAAATATTGGTGGCATGGCCTACAAATTGGAACTACCTGCATCTTCATGAGTCCATCTAGTTTTCCATGTTTCATGTTTAAAGAAGGTAACCAATGACAAGCTTCCAGTAGACAGCTACCAGAACTTGATGAGTAAGGAAAAATAATCCTGGAGCATGAATAAATTACTCAAATATGAAGTAGACAGCTTCAAAATTGATCAACTTGAGATTATCTCATTAAATATGAAGAACTTACCAGCAAAATATTCAACATGGGAAAATGAGTCCTTTATATAGCAACATCCAGAACTACTTCACCATTGATGATAACACTTTCTGAAGGGGAGGGGAATGTTTATCCCTTAATGATGAAACATTACACCATCTAGTGTGGTGCATTACTCCCTATATTGTGGTGCATTACATATTATTTATGTAGGCTTGGGTCCAATAGTGGGTTTTTTAGTTGTTATTGTACACCTTTATCTCATATATACAGGAAGGATATATTCTCATTTTATTCATCATAGTATCTTATCTTGTCTTGTGTTCTCTGTACATTATGTAAGGAGGTTCCTCCATCGAAGAGGATTGATATTTATCTATGCTATTCATTTTTTAGGCATGGATTACTCTCTTATTGTCTATTTCTTCTCTTTTTATGTTATATCTAGGACTTGATTTCATAAAAAAAACAAATAAGTTTTCAATGGGGTCAACATCTTGTCTAACAACCTATTCAAAGCCTTAAAAATGCAAAATAGATACATGGAACTGGAAATTTTCATATGATTAATTTTCTATTTGATATTATTTGTTCTTACAACACATTTCCATTCATGAACTAAAACTGGAAGGAAGAATGCTAGCTCCTTTATGTTTACTACAAAGAGTTGTGTATGTGGTATTATAAACCCATGTTCTACAATATTAGCGCCCATTTTTTAACCCCATTATATTTTTTGATTTTTAGAAAACCTTTACCAAGGCTAACTGAACAAGCCATTGTATCCCTGTCGAAAATTGATGACTTGTATAGCTTGGAGTTCTTTACCTACATTCAAATATTAATAATGATTGCATCCCCACATTTTCTACCTATCTATGTTACTGATTGACTTCTAACACATGAAATTTCATACCAAATCATCGTAAAAGGAATCATAGCTCAATTGACCTAGACGATTAAGAAAACTTAGCCCAGTTTCCACATTCATGTGAGCTCCTTCACCTTAGATAATTATTAGCATGGTCATAAGGAATCTAGTGTATTGGAAGAGATAAAGGCATTTATAAGTAGTTATATTTGCATGCCTACATTTATTTGATTACCATGTTATTAAGAGAAATATAAAGAATACTCTAGCATACTCTTTTTTTAAAACTTACTACACAGTAAGTACTACATAATAAAAAATACCTTAGGAAACTGTGAAGTATAATTCACATGAAATAGTTATGTTAACACATATAGAAATGAGCATTTATTAATACACGTATTATATTATTTTTACTAAATATGAATTTTTGAACCATATTAGGTTGTGGTTTTAGAAAGAAACATTTCCAAACATTTCTTTATAAAAAATCATTCTTGGTAACTCCAAAATTTTGTCATGAACTATGCAGTAAGAACTATGACACAAGATATTTGACATAAATGATCCATGATAGAATTAAATGGAACATAGAACGTTGTGACAAAGTGAACTATGATAGAGGTAACTGTAAAAGAGTGAATTGCGAGAGAATGAATTGTGGAAAAATGATTTTTGACATAATGAACTATGATAGAGTGAACTACGCCAGAGTGAATTATGCCAGAGTGAACAATGACACAATGAACTAACTAGCATTCTAAATCAGCTACAGGAAGTTGTGTTTCTTTTTCCAACATTACTGAGAGGGTGGTGAATCAGTATTTACTTTCTCTTATCTTTATTAAAAAAAATATTGTATTTAATCACAAATTAAACAAGGATCATATAATTACATGCATAATTTTATTGTGGAAACCACAAAGAGAAGACAAGAGAATCAAACTCAATGATAATATGACTTTTACGAAAAAAAAATTGAAAAAACTTGTTGGAGACACCAATCCCAAATTTTCTCAGCTCCAACTCAAGGATGCAACAATACCTTGTTTTATGATTGCTTCAACAAATAGGGATGCATCAAAACCCTATTTTTGCAATTATAATTCTCCCTTGTCCAAATTGGTCAATTATGCCTAAAATGTGAGTCTTTTCAGTAAGTATTGAGTCACTAGTTCCATTCGGTCCACATTGTCTAATTGGGACACATGTACCAGTTACTAGAGTGTTGTGAACACTAGTTGAAGCTAGCTTCCATTGACTACACTTGCATGCATAAATTTAGGATCCTCCTAGAGCAATCCCTACTATTTAGGAGCCATTGGGAGTGTCAACACCAACCTTGTTCAGTTGAGTTCAGATGGTAACCAATCAAGCCTAGTAAGGAGCCAGTTACATTCAATTACATCCAGCTAGATTTAGTTAGTTCCAGTCATTGATTAACTACATGTGGGAAGGTGCACTTCCTCACCTAGCACATTCAATTAGACTAGTTAACTGATTCTAACTAACTTGGGTATTGATTTAGACAACTGGAGCTAACTAGTTAAGCTTCGATAGTGACTTACAAACATACTGGTATCCATGTAGTTAGATTGAGTCAATCATTTCAAATTTCCTCTCATGTATTCTAATTCCCTGGTTATTAACACTAGTGTATCACATTGTATTAATTATCCATTTTTTCTTTTGATTAATGAAAGCATATACAACTGCAAGCCATTTTTTGCACTGCTTCATATCATATTTTGAGTAAAATTTATTATGTAATCTACTTGTGAGTTTCACCTTGGTTCATAGATTCATTTGATCTTAATTTTAATATTGTATCAGAGCCTCCGTAGGACAAGGCACTTCTCCTTCTACATATTTCATGCTGGATCAAAAAATAAATTGAACAAAATTGCTCCTTCCAACTCTACACTAGAAGCATATAGTTTACCACATAATTCTTCGGCAAAGGAATTGTTGATCTAGCTTGCTTGATTTAATAAGACGGGTGTGAAAAAAAATCCAAAAGTGCAGGTTGTTGACCTTACTTGTTTTTTTTCTTGTGATTTTCAAGTTTTTCAGTCTCCTTCATTGCATTCGCTACAAAAACATAATAGCTCCATCTGTGGATATTCTCACTCCTTTTAATTACCATAAGTGTAAGGAGGGAATGGAGATGCAGCTTCGCTCCAAAATAATCTGCAGAGTCACAATGGAAATAGGGATAAAAAGGATTCATTATGTTGACAAAGAAAAATAATGGAATAATCTTGATGAAGCATATGGATTTTTGTGCCTTTCAATCTCTAGAGATCTTCTCTTTCACATCAATGGATTGAATACTCCCAAGGAGATGTGTGATAGACTTGATACTCTATTTTATAATCAATATGACTTGAGAATCTATCAGCTAGAGAATGAGCTAATATCTCTAGACCTAGGCAACTTTGAAACCATGAATGACTTCTTCACCAAATTCAAGTACCTAGTGCCCCAATTGAAGCTATGTAAAGTTGAGAAGGAAGATGATCAAATCATGCTTTCCATCCTCTCAAAACTTGGATTACTCAGTATTTGTGTCAGCCTTTCATACTAAAAAGCTCACAACACTGAAATGGAAGATGCCAAATCGAAATGCATTCATTGAGTCTCTCACCAATGATCATGACAAGCTTGTCCAAATGGGGACCATCAGATATTCCAAATATCAAGCCTCATTTGTTGGAGGACCCAAAGCTACGAATGGAAAGGAGAAGAAAAATCCAAAGAATGAGCCTCCCAAGGAGAAGGAGCAGTTAGATGAGCCCTCAGGTTCGAGGAGAAGTAAGAAGAAGGGAAAATAAAAGATACTTTGTTATTACTATGGAAGGGGCTTTCATCCAAAAATATCCTATATGAGGAGAAATATAAATAAAATGGCTCTCCTTCTAGAGCATCGTAACATCACACTTACAGCTGAAGTAAGGAAGGATGACCATGGTGAAAATAATGAAGAGCATGAGGGAATATTCCATGCACTGAAGGATTGTTGTTCAAAAACATATTATTTCTTCATTGATTCTAGAGCTTCCAATCATATGGTTTCATCCAAACAATCATTTTCTTCATTAGAGTCTACTAATGGTCCTAGCATTCACATGGGTAATGACATTCAAATTCGAGCTAGGGGGAATGGTTATATCAAGTTTGAACATGGAAATTTCAATGATATACATTGTGTTCCCTCCTTACCTGGAAATATGTTATCTGTATACCAGATGACCCACACCGACCCTCTGAAGCGAGTGATATTTCATCTTGACTCAGTGGAGATCAAAGATATCTCTACTAGGAACATCGTAGTGAAGGGTTATGCAAATCATGCCTCCAAGGCATATGAATTCTCACACTTCCTTCCTTTTTCACAACTAGTGCACTCTAAGCTACCACATGAAATGGGAGGTAAAAACATTCTATCTACTCCTTTTGCATTTTCCACTAGTATTTCAGAATTATTAGTAGAAGACTTAGTTGTATTAGTTTATGAGATTGAATTTCAGGGTGATTCAAATCCAAATCTAGTCCCTACTCCCAATCCTAACCCAAAATGGGCACAAAGAGGATAACAAATCAATTTTAGAAAGAGAACCTTGCGCTATGTCATGCAAACTCACTTCCTTTATAGATATGCAACAAAGTCCATGTGAGATGCTACATGGAAAGGTGTGATCAACTACACTGCACTTAGAAGAACAAAGTGGATCATGTCTCTCCTCCTTCAAAAAGAGGAAAATGTTACATTCCTCCTTCCTTCCATCATCATTTTGGTAGTGTTTGTGCCAGAAATTGTTCCTAAGGCTAGGGGAACAAGCCAACACAATCTCAAGAGTAAAACTCAATAAATAAAACAAAGTTTAGGGTTTTTGGT
>LPNX010145001.1:94354-112277 GCA_001517045.1 Pseudotsuga menziesii
AGTTTCAGAGAAAACAGAGTTGAAACCAAGGAGATATGGCCGAAAAACAGAATTTTATACTTTTTTTCTTTTTTTTTTTGTTTTTTTTTCAGGAAGGGATCTGCAACGGCACAAAAGTGATCGGAAATAGTGGAATATACAATGGTGCGGAAGTGATCGGAAAAAAATGGATCTGCAACGGCGTGGAACTGACCGGCAACAGTTCTGGATAGAGGAAATCTGCAATTGTGCAACTGAAAATAGATTTGGACCCCAGGTATGTGCGGCTTCCTATCAGTCCAAGGGAATCACTCGACCACCAATGCTATCTGATGGCTTGCATATTGGGGCATTACCCCTCACTCCATGGCTCAGGTAAAACTGATAACCGCTTGGCCACAAACGACAGCTCTTGGTTTACCTCACGGGTGGGAACTAGTCAATCAGGTAGGGGTCGTTGCCCTTTTCGCTGGCAGGTCCTCTCAATGGGCCAGCTACTTTGGGGTTCCTGTGGTACTCCTCACAATGAGTTTTAGGGCTTATGCCCAAGTACTTCCCACAGTTAAGTGGATAGGGATTAGTCCCAGATCCGAACCTGCAACAGAAACGAAAAAAAAAAAAAATTGGGCAGAAATTTCACCCAACGAGCCCAAAAAAGTGCTCTAATACCAAATGTGAGGACCCTGCAACAAATAATTAATCAAAATACACGATATAGCAGTAGAACTCAAAATCACTTTTATATTAATCGCAGGCCACTTCGAGGGGGCAACCTCCTCTGAGCAAGCTCAATACAAAATAACTTCACGGTGCCTTCCTTGGCCTCAACACACACTTATATACTAAAAATAGGTGCCAATACTATGGGTCAAAACCATGGGCCAATATAAACTATGGATCAAGAAATACTACATGCGGCTTACAAAGCATATGCACCCAACAACAATAACACAAACTATGGATCAACAATTACTATGGGACGACTTACAAAGCATATGCGTCCAACAATAATATACTAACACGGTAAAGAGAAGGATTGAGATGGGTTCCTAACACCAAACACAAGGAATCAATCCCTTCTTTGCTACACAGTCCCTTAGGCCCTGACTTCCCTTCCATTGCTATTCACGGGTTGTGGAGAAGAAAGCTATCCCTCTAGCTCTGTCTATGTGGCTCCCAAACACACCAATTTTATCAAGCATACCAATCCTTCATTCCTACTCCAACACAGTCCAAATACCAACCAATGCATACACACAGCAAAACAAGAGATTCACAACTCTGGGGAAGAGAGTCAAACACCACAAAACAACCGAGGTGACAATTTGAGTACGATGCATCCCTGAATGGGAAATTCGATTCCCAATTCATTCTTGGCCCTATTGTGGCCAAAACAAATCAATAAGAACCCACAGCAACCCAAAACCATGGGGAAACCAACTACAATTTCTCAGCTGTGTGAGGAGGTAAAAACAATTCACATGGAGGTGAATTCCAAGCCGATGCATAAGTATAAAATGTCCAAGAACCCTAATCGTGAATGAGAACCCACAACAACCAAAAATGTGAATGACACACATAGGGAAAATCGTGAATGTCATAAAAAATGGATCTTCCATCTCTCTGCATGAGGAAATAATGAAGAATGGGGTCGTGGTGATTTCCCTACCCACGTGAGGTTGAATGAGTCTGCTGGTGGAGTGTGCATGTGGGAAAGGACTAACAGTCCTGCCACACACCACTTCCCAGCAATAACTAACCAACTAACAATAGAGGTTTTTAATTTTGTAGTTGATCGATTGAGACAAGGGAAAGGTGAGTAAGTCAAAAGGGTGGGTGACAAATAAATCGGTTTAATAGCTGACACTTGGCTTTTTCCCATTGGCCCAAAGTTTAGTAATTCTCCCTCCTTAACCTTAGGAAAATCATGCCCTTTTCATTATGGTTGCATTGACACAGCTGGTTGGGGTTTAATTTAATTAAAATGCATAATTACATGATTCCAAAATTATAATGTGTCGGATAGCACGATATACCATTGGCAACGATTTCGATCGCCGAAACATAAAAAAACCAAATTGATGGTGGGGATTTTTCCTTTAGCTCCACACCATGATTAATTACAATATATACATCATATACATTTAATGCAAATGGGGTCAAAACCAGGGTGTTACATTTCCCTCCCCCTTCAACAGCACTGTCCTCAGTTCTTTAAAAAATTGAACAAAATGCTACATTGGTATCACCTCAGTGTTTATCATATTTGAACAAAAATGGATGTGCCAATAGCATGGCATACTCCAACTCCCATGTATCCTCTTCAGGCCTGTAGTGCTTCCATTGCACCTTTACCTGCCCTATGGCTCGATTCTAGAGCATTGTGACATTCTTGTCGAGGATACGCATTGGCTCAATTTGGAGCTCTCCATCGGGTTCTACCTAAATCACACCCCAATTTATCACATGGTTAGGATCATGTACATATTTCTTAAGACAAGAAACATGAAAAACATTATGAGCTCTAGTGCTAGCAGGAAATGCAATTCTATATGCAACTGGCCCTATTCTTTCAAACACTTCAAATGACCCACAGTATCTTGGTGTCAACTTGGCACAAATTACAAGCTTTAAGGAACTCTTCTTTGCCCTCACTCTGAGGAAAACATGATTCCCAACAGTAAATTTTTTGTTCACCCTATGCTTATCTGCATAGCTTTTCTGTCTATCATGGGCTGCTTTCAGATTCTACATGATCTTTACAACCTCCTGCTCCATTTCCGTGAGCAATTTTGGACCAAGAACAACCCTGTTCAGTGGACTATCCCAAGTCACTGGTTTCCTACACCTTCTTCCACACAAAGCTTCATATGGACTCATCCCCAAGGATTCCTTCTGTCCATTGTTATAAGCAAACTCTACCAAGTGTAAGTAATCTTCCCACTTGGTTGGTTTGTCCATCATGTACATGTGAAGCATATCTTCAAGCACCTGATTAACTCTCTCTATCTTCCCATTTGTCTCAGTATGGTATGCAGTGCTAAAGTTTATATTTGTACCTAAATCTACAAACAACCGCTTGCAAAAATTGGAAGCGAGCTTGACATCTCTGTCATAGACTATTGCCTTAGGCAATCCATGCAATTTGAAAATCTCCTTCATGAATATCTTTGCAATGTCATCAGTCTTATGCGTAGACCTCACTGGTATAAAATGTGTTGCCTTTGTCAAATTTTCCACCACATCCATGATGGAATCATGTTGTATCCAAGTCATTGGAAATCCTGTAATAAAATCCATGGAAATAACTTCCCATTTCCATTCTGGAACTAGCAAAGCCTGCAACAAACCTGTTGGGTGTTGATGCTCAAACTTTACCTGTTGACATTTCATGCACCTTGAAATGTATTCAGCCATGTCCTTTTTCATTCCTGGCCAAAAGTACTATTTTCTGGTGGTAACAATTGTCTTCTGGTATCCTGGGTGACCAGAATACGGAGCTTGATGGATTTCATCCATAACAACTCTCCTCAACTCTGCTATATTTGGAATATAAATTCTCCCTTTATAAGTAAGAATTCCATATTCTTCTAATTTATATCCCTCGTATCTCTTCTCAAGACTTTGCTGCTGCAATTTGTCTTTTACCAGTTCATACAATTCATCTCCAGTAGTATGATTAACAATATGTTGCCTCAAGCCTGTGGGGAGGCAGAGCAAGTGGTAAATGGAAGGTCTTGTGTTTAGATCCCCCCCAAATTGTCCCATGTGCTATGGTTCAGGAGCTGTGGTTACACCTAGGTTTATAGTGGTAGCAAGATTGGATCCCTAGAACCCGTGTCACGTGAGTACCAGCCTGTCCCCAGTTGTCAATTCCCCTAGTAAAAAAAAAAAAAAATATGCTACCTCAAATTTGATTGGCAAATACTAAGGGATGTCACATGCATTTCCTGCACCTTCTTGCTGAGTGCATCAACTAACTTGTTCTCTTTTTCATTTATGTGCTTGATTTCAAAATCAAACTCACATAAAAACTCCAACCATCTCACTTGCCTAGCATTCAAAGTAGGCTGATCAAACAAATACTCCAGACCAGAATGGTCTGTCCTTAGCTCAAATCTTCTGCCCATCAAGTAATTCCTCCACATCTTGAGAGCATGTACTATGGCTGCAAGCTCTAGATCATGATTGGAATAGTTCTTCTCATGCTCCTTCATCTTTCTTGACTCGTAACATATCATGTGGTTGTCTTGCATAAGGACTCCTCCAATCCCTTGTCTACATGCATCGGTACACACAACAAAATATTTATTTGGGTCTGCAAATTTCAATACTCATGCACTGGTGGGAATATTTTTCAACTGCTAGAAGCTTTCTTCACACCTTGATGTCCATTCAAACGTTATCCCCTTCATTTTCAAAGAAGTGATGGCATGTGCAACTTTGGAGAATCCTTGAATGAATCTCTGGTAGTATCCAGCATGTACCATAAAATATCTTACATATGTCACATTTCTTCGAGTAGGCCAATTCATAATGGAATCAATCTTTTCAAGGTCCACAAATATACCCTCTTATGAGATAATGTGACCCAAATACTGAATTCTATCTCTATAGAAGTCACACTTACTCAGCTTTGCATACAACTGATGCTCCCTGAGCAATTGCAATGTCAATCTCAAATGATCTTCATACTCTTCCTTATTCTTATAATAAATAAGAATGTTGTCAAGGAAAACAAGAACAAACTTGTCCAAATACTTGCTGAAGACAATGTTCATAAGGCACATAAATGTAGCAGGTGCATTGGTGAGACCAAATCTTACCACTAAAAACTTATAGTGTCCATACCTTGTTCTGAAGGTTGTCTTATGAATGTCTTATTCCTTGATTTTCACCTGATGGTAACCAAACCTCAAGTAAATCTTGGAAAATACCTTTGCTTTTCTCATTTGATCAAAGAGGTCATCGATCCTAGGAAAATGGTATTTATTCTTCACAATGACTCTATTAAGCTATCTATAATAAATACACAACCTGAGAATACCATCTTTATTCTTTACAAAAAGAACTGGTTCTCCCAAAGGAGACACACTAGGCCTGATATACTTCTTTTCCAACAAATCTTGCAGTTGCATTTTCAGTTCTAGCATCTCTAGTGTACTCATCCTATACGGTGTCTTGGACACTAGTGCTACTCCTGGAAAAAGTTCAATTGTGAAATCAATGTCCCTCTTTGGAGGAAGCCCTAGAATATCCTCATGAAACACATCCCTGAATTCATGTAACACTTGATAGTCCTCCAACCTAGGAGTTTCATCCTTCGATGCCTCCAAAATATGAGTTGCATACAACTGGAAACCTTTCCTACAAAACTTCTTCAACTGCATTGCTGAAACCTACCTTACTGAAATCACCTTTGGAATACCTTTTACCACTACTAGGTTCCCTTCTTCATCCATGCATTCGAAAGTCGTATTGTAACAGTCAAGCTTCACCCTGTGAGCTTCTAACCAATCCATTCCAATGAGAACATCATAGGAACCAAGTGGTAGAACATTCAGATCTACACAAGTNCACTAACATTTATCTTAGCTCCAGTGGCTAGTTGAACTAACCAATATTTTCTATGCTTTACTTTGTTAAAAGCACAAATCTCCACTACTCTAGGAGCAATGTAACTGTGAGTAGAACCAGGTTCAATCAAAATAGAAATAGATTGCTCAACAATCTTACCTGCAACTTCAACCACAGTTGACTGGTGATCTACCTCATGGTCCTCCAGTGCTACATAAATCCTAGGAATGGCCCTTGCTACTTGACCCATTGTTTCTGCTTCTTGAATGTTGTAAGTTGGCCTTGCACTCTCATTCTCAAGTGGAAAACTTCTATGCATGTGGGGTCCTCCACATTTCCAACATTGGAGTGGTCCTCTATTCTGTTGTGGATCTCTAGGATTTTCTCCTATCACTCCAACTGGCTTACTCGTAGCTTGGGATGGATGCTTCTACTGATTCCTGAAGTTAGAAGGTTTGAAACCTTTCCTTCTTTGGTCAAACTTCTCATTCTTCTTGTCCTTCCATGCCTTATGGTAATCAGTTTTAACTTTTCTTTGCTCATAGTAATACTTATCCTTCCTTATTGCTTCTTCAAGAGTTCTAGGTTCATAAAACTCAATTTTGTCTTTGTAAGACTAAGGAAATCCACTCAAAAAACATTGGACCTTTAGTTTTTCATCTTTGATATACCTGACATACCTCAACAGATCCAAGAACTTATTTGCATACTCTTCCATGGTCTTTTGTCCAAATATCAGCTCATGGAACTCCTTAATCTTGTCATCATAATACTTGTCAGAGAGATATTTTTGCTTGAAATACTTCTTGAACTGTTTCCACTTAACTCTCCTTTCATTGATCCTATTTACTTGCTTGAAGTGTTCCCACCAAATGGATTCTCTTCCATTTAGATTGAATATGGAAACCCTTGCTTTCATGTTTCCTGGATAATCCTGAACTTGGAAGTACTTCTTTATCCCAAGAAACCAAGCTTCAGCCTCTTGTCCAGTCTTTACCTCACCATCAAATGTTGGAGGTTTATCCTTCTTAAATTCATCTCAAGAGTGATCCCTATGTTGCTTCTTTCTCTTTCCCTTACAATAAGAAGAGCTTGAATCCCCACTGGATTCTTCGGAGTCAGATGATCTACTAGAAGTCCTTTTTCTCTGGGTACTGCTCTTACTTCCTTCTAGTTTTACGGTACACTGTCCAGAGTCTATCTTCCTTTGCAAGTCTCTCAAACTCTGCAACATAGCAGCATTCAACTGATTCTTCTCTTCCAGGGCTTCAATCAAACTTCTCATGGTGGCTGCAATATCTGGCGGTATCTCTTGGAATCTCCTTTTGTTAGACTCTATGTCATCATTTCCAACTGGGACATTTTCTCCCATGGCATCTCATGCACACTCGTAGGAATCCCGAGCATCATCTCTGTCATGGGTTCTCATGGATGAACCACAACTTACTTTACCAAACCACACTATTTGGAATACTTCCCTTGAAGGTGTCTATGATTCTGCAAATGTGTTAGTAACACAACTGTTAGCTACATAACATTTATACAAATCCAAACTAGTTACCTTTTGTTGGAAAAATCATACAGTTACAATTTTTCCCAAGACACAGAATTTTCTTCCTCAAAGAATGACTGTCTCAAGGGGACAACGGAGGTCAAGGGGGATTTCCCACAATCTGGTGTGAAAGATCATTTCCATTTCCTCCTTTTTGGCCCCGTAAATCCACTGAAAAACTGCTGAAAATCCCACTGAAAAACTCAGATTTTTTTTTCATATCAGATCCCTTCCTAACTAGCCATCTGATATATCGGATCACTAGTTGACAATGCTTCCAATACCTCAGTGGAATGATATTCATCCATCTTCCAATGCACATCGGATCATTCTTCCTCTACCTTTCAATGCACATCAACTGACCAATCCTCTATTTTATTCCGATATTTTGGACCGATCTTCCTCTATGTTCCAATACACATTAGCTGACAGATCCTTTATTTTCTTCCGACGTTTCAGACCGATCTTCCTCTAGCTTTGGATACGCATCAGCTAACCAGTCCTCTATTTTATTCTGACATTTTGAACTGATCTTTCTCTAGCTTCCGATACACATCGGCTGACTAATCCTCTATTTTCTTCCAAGATTTCGTGTGCTTAGAAAAATTTCCAAATTTTTCTTCTTATCTTCCTCTTTCTTCTGCCACCGCAGCAACTGCTCGAACATCTATCCTTTCCCAATGCTTCATATTCCTTTAGGTGAGCCTTTTTGACACCTCAGATCCTCCTCGATGAGACCTTCAGGCTCTCCCAACTGAGAGCTTCGGATCCTCCTAGTCGAGAGCTACGGCTCCCTTCCTATTTTCTCCTCCAGTGTCATCGGAAGCCCTTCAGATAACTAAGCCGATGTATCGGCTGGCTTCAGCTAATGCCTTCTACTGATTTGATACTTAGAAAATTTTTGAATTTTTTTTCCCTCTACGTTTTCCTTCTCGGCTGTGTCTCGACTCTCCCCGGTAGAGACCATTGACTCCTCTGAGCTGAGAACCTTGGCTCCTCCCAGCCGAGACTTTCGACAAATTTCAAACTTTGGACAAATCTTTGAAATTTTCTTTCCGCTGGGCTCTTTATCTAGTGGAATTCTGCCTAGGTTATCCGATGTATTGGATGAGCTTCCAGCTAAGTCATCTGACGTATCGGATGGGATTTAGCCTAAGCCATCCGATAATTTTCACACTTAGAAAATTTTCTAAAATTTTCCTGTAATTTCTCTAATTTCTCATTTTTTCTGCTAGGAAGAGGGAAACCTGCCTCTATCACTAATTCTTCATGGCCCATTGAGGCCCGTGCTGCAATGTGTGCTCTGATACCACACTGTAACCTCCCCGACTCTCCGACCGGTGAAGAGGACGCTACCATACCCTTATCTATCCAGGAAACTAGCCCCATGAACATGTACATACATAAAAAATGAAAATGCTCTAAAGTAAAACATACAGAGATGCATAATTATTCAGCATACAGTGGAACCAAAACATACATTCAGGCATTCAACATGTTCATCATATTTCATTAAACATCAAATATGATTGCATATATTGAACAAAGGAATACTTATCGTATGAAGAACCTGTCTCATAAACAGCTACGTCGTTGTAATGTTCCACCCAACCATAGGCTATTGTGCTACTTAATATCTCAGCAACACTGCCACCCCTGAGCTGGGAATGATTCCCCAAGGAATAAGGAACTAAGCAGGTTCACACATACCCAAAGATACACAAATCAGCCAAGCCAACACAGTTGGGTTTATTAGGCCATCAGGGAGCTGGGAAAAGTTGAATGCTAAGCTGGTGGGCTCATTGAAGAGATTAGGACACCTATTCTAGAACCAGCTTGACTTCTAGGACACCCACACACACCCAACACAAGGAATCAGTTCCTTCTTGGCTACATAGTCCCTTAGGCCCTGACTTCCCTTCCAGTGCTATTCAGGGGTTGTGGAGAAGAAAGCCAGCCCTCTAGCTCTGTCTATGTGGCTCCCAAACACACAAGGTTTATCAAGCATACCAATCCTTCATTCACACTCCAACATAGTCCAAAGACCAAGCACTGCATACAAATAGCAAAACAAGAGATTCATAGCTCTGGGGAAGAGAATCAAACACCACAAAACAACTGAGGTGACAATTTGGGTAATACGCAGCCCTGACTGGGAAATTCGATTCCTGAGTCATTCTTGGCCCTATTGTGGTGAAAATGACTCAATAAGAACCCACAACAACCCAAAATGATTTGGAAACCAACAAATATTTCTTAGCTGTGTGAGAAGGGAAAACCAATCCGCGTGGAGGTGAGTTCCAAGCCTGTGCGTAAGTATAAAATGTCCAGGAACCCCAATCGTAAATGAGAACCCACAATAAATACCCAACTAAAAACAAATTTTTTTAATTTGGTAGTTGACTGATTGAGACAAGGGAAAGGTGACTAAGTCAAAAGGGTGGGTGACAACTAAATACGTTTAACAGCTGACACTTGCATTTTCCCCATTGGCCCAAAATTTAATAATTCCCCCTCCTTATCCTTAGGAAAATCATGCCTTTTTCATTATGGTTGCATTCAAATAGCTGGTTTGGGTTCATTTTAATTAAAATGCTTAATTACATGATCCCAAAATTATAATGTGTCATATAGCACAATATACCATCGACAACGATTTCGATCTCCAAAACATAAAACAACCAAATCGATGGTGGGGATTTTTCCTTTAGCTCCACACCATGATTAATTACAATATATACATCATATACCTTTAATGCAAATGGGGTCAAGACCAGGGTGTTACACGTTGAATTTTCCTTCACACGTTAGGTTTTTTATTTATGAATTCAGAAGTGCGGAAGGATCAAAGTGGAAGTGTGGGAGGCGGAAGGTGGAAAGGCCATTGACTGTTCCATCGTACATTTGATTTTTCGATTTCTAAGTTCCAAGGTGCGGAAGGAGGAATGCAAAAGAGCGTTTATATGCTCCTCTCGCACATTACATTTCCAATTTCTGACTTCTGGGGTCAGAAGGGAGGAAAGCATAACCGCGAAAGGTGGAAAGAGGAACTGTGAAAAGTGGAAAGAGGAAGTGCGGAATTCAGAATGTGAAAAGGCCATTGAATTTTCCTTCACACATTAGGTTTTTGATTTATTAGTTTGAAACTAAGAAAGGTAGAAAGTGGAAGTGCGGAAGGTGGAAGGTGGAAAGTTCATTGAATTTTCCATCATACATTTGGGTTTCTGATTTCCAGGTTCTGAGGTGCGGAAGGAGAAATGTGGAAGAGTTTTTATATGTTCCTTCCGCACATTACATTTTCAATTTCTGACTTCCGGGGTTGGAAGGGAGGAAAGTGGAGTGCGGAACCCGGACTACAAAAATAAAGGTACAGTGCAAAAATGTTCATTCTAGTTAGAGAAGGGATCTGTTAAGGATAAAACAACTATCATAGTAATGTATATGGGCTCTTGAGCATGAGAATTAAAATGGAATGGTGGTTTAACATCCATTCCTAGTGTTTGAAAGGAGGACAACTATTCTTGAAGGAAAAAAAATTCATAATCCACATGATGGTGTATGGGGATGTTACAAATTGGTATCAGAGATGTTGGTTGCAACACTAGCACCTAAATGGCACGTAAGAGTAGCTACAAGAGGAAAATTACCCTCTGATAGCAACATTGTAGAACCCTGTTGTTTGGTATCAAAACTGTTGGATGCAGTATTGGGCCTAGATGGGACAAGCATACTACAAAGTTATTTGTGACAGTAAGTAAATGGTTTCTAATTCTGAAATTGCTATTTTTTTACACCAAAATGTCATAATGTTTAGTCATTATTTAACCCTATGCCTCAATCCCTAAAGTTCCCTTGGTTGAATGGCATTGAATAGCAGTTTCTTTACTTGCCTTTTTTCCCCTCTAAGAAGGAAAATGCTCTTTCTCCTAAGACAAGGTGCACCAACACCTTTTCCCTTTATGATAGAAGCACCATTGACACTCTTTCCATTCATTTAATGTGCATCACTTCTCTTTACCATCATGAAATATGCACCAATGGTGTTTAGAGGGAAAAAAAACAAAGTTTCAAGACCCTTCTTGAAGGTGGATGAGGTAGAGGATCATCCCTATCATCTAGGTGAGGTAGAATTCGGTTCTTAACTTATGGGGAAGATCCCTTAAACCCCTCCTCCTAATACTCAACCTACTCTACCAATTTAAAATGATAAATTAAACCCTCTCTCATTTGTGAAAGGAGGATGGAATATGGTACTTTTGTGCTGGTGGTGTTTCTAGGTGATCACTATCATCCTTTGGGAGGGTTATTGTCTTTCATTGGAAGACTGGCTTGGATTTTTGGATGGAATATTGCAACATTAAGGCTAGGTTGTGATGTTATTTTCTATGTAATTATATGTATCTCCTTGATTATAGTAATACAAATATGTTTCCATAAACATTGTTGTGTTGATGATGTTTAAAAATTTCTTCATTAACTTTTAACTTAGATCAATTCATGTTTAGATACACATGTATTGTTTGCTTGTTTCCACTTTCTCTATAGGGTTTTGTAGCTCAATATATGAAGGATATGCAGCTTGGATCAACAAAGAGAGAAGAGGATTTGCACACTTCAAGTAAGTGATCTATCTGTTAACTTGCATTTCCATTTGATCTAGGAAAGTAGGATGTATTATGTAGTTGATTTGTTCTAGATCCACTTGGACTATGGAGATCTAGATGGTGTCCACTTGAGTAGATTTATCCAATAATAAATTTAGTGACCATACTAGGGATAGACATAGATGTTATTTCATTTTGTTTCTTATTTCATATATCTTTATCAATACTTTTTCTAGCCTCTACAGACCCTCCCTCCTTTGAATTTTGTCTTTGAAGAGCGCCTTACATCCTCTTGATGCTCTTTATATTGCTATCATAGATTATTTCGTTCTTTGATAGGACATCAATCTTTTACTCTTATTGTTTCTCCACAATCGCACCTGGCTTATGTAGACAAATCATTGACACTCTTTGCCTTAAGAGACAAGGTGTCGTTGGCACTCTTTCCTAGTGTTGTAAGTGTGCTTTCCCCTCCCATGTGTTATGGCGTAGTGGTGTAATTGCGCCTGACCCTCCAAGGTTCTCTGGTGAAGCAAAGGAAAGTGCGTCGGCCCCTCCCAGGTGCTCTGGTGCAGTATAGGGAGATGCTCCTTTCTTTCGAAATGTCATATCCCCACATTTTGATCGCCATAAGTGTTGACCTTTCATAGCACCAAGGGGGTCAAAGGATGCATTAAATAAATTAACCTAGGATATTTTATTTAAATGTCACTTAGGAGGCATGTATTTGGTATATTAATTGTCATTAAATATTATTATGAAATTAGTTAGGTGGAAAATAAGTTTCTGTTAATAGGAGAGCCACTTGGGCAAGCCAACTTGCCAAAGGAAAATCAGAAACTGTATGACAAAATCAACCAGATAGGAAAAGGGAAAGTGCCAAAATATAGTACAAAAGTAGTAAAATACAAAAGAGGTAACAATTGACAATGGAGGGTGCAGTTTCTTTTTTGGAGTTCAGTCATAAAAATAGGAAAGCTAAGAAAAGTTGTCATAAGGAAAAATAGCAACTATGGTTCAAGGAAAGCAAAGTTTCCAAATTGGATGAAGGTGGATGAAAGGGAAACAAATCAATTGTGTTACACATGCTAATTTACTCAAGGAGGTCAAATTTGTGGCTAGGGTTAGGGTTTAGCAAGCGGTAACTTGCTTAACAAGTGATTGACTTCCTCAACAAGTCACCCAGGTTTATTTAAAGGCAATTGGAGCTCCATTTCTTAGTTTGGATTTTTATTATGTTGATTTTTATGAATATAATGCTTTCTCGCTAAGTGTTGTGACTCACGTTCTTGGGAGACGCGCCCCAAGTTTCTCATTCCCTCTCTCATCTTCCCCTCGTGTCCCCTTCTCATTGCAGGTTACATTGGAGCTATGGAGCAGCCTCTATAAGTTGATTCATGATTTTCTAGCATCCTACAGACATCCATTATTGTACATC
Organism: Pseudotsuga menziesii; assembly: GCA_001517045.1. Classification (NCBI taxonomy): domain Eukaryota; kingdom Viridiplantae; phylum Streptophyta; class Pinopsida; order Pinales; family Pinaceae; genus Pseudotsuga; species Pseudotsuga menziesii. The sequence goes on from LPNX010145001.1 coordinate 107,505, forward strand.
ATATTTCATTAATAGGTCCAATATATTTCAATATCTAAGACTTCAAACCTCCATGCCCTTCCGTGCCTTATGTCAATAAAATACATTGTAATGATGCATAATGTTGAAGAGAGTGTTATAGTTAATTTATGAGAATAATTTAAATTTTATTGGCTGTAATATGATATCATAAAAATTCTCTATAATTTTTATTCCAATCTGATTCGAAATGGCTGAGATTTACTCATTTTAAGTCAACCTAGTCTACATTTGCATTGGAAAATGACTAGTTTTACTGTAACTCCCATATTTTGACTTGTATGACTCCAAATAACTCCACTATTTTTCTGATGAGTCATTAACAGACATATATAAGTTCTCCAAGTTGAAAACAGAGAATATGAACCTCCCTTACCCTATTGTAAAGTCTTGAATATGGACCTAGTGAGCTTCCCAACGCGCTAGTCTCACCTTTACAACTTGAAGAATATTTTCCTTTTCCTCTGATCTATTATTAAAATTAATGAACCTTTATTTATGATATATTAATTCTGGAACAAACCTATGCAATTTTCCAGAATCCCCTGGTTGAAACAGACCGAACTACTCTCCTTAGTTTCATGGTTTGGATGCCCAAAAGCGTGGTAGTAGGTTTCCGTGGTGTGGACTCTGAACCCTAAATGGAACCAGATATAAATGTGTTAGGGGAGAGAAAATTCCATGTCTGAAATCTCTTTGTTTTCTACCCATTTATTACTCTTTTCCTCTGCAAAATATCCGAGAAGAAACCATTGTTTTGCCCAATCCGAAAAGGCTCTGTGTGAACCAATTAAATTTCAGAATTATTTAAGTAAAATTATAGAATTAAAGTGTTCAAGTCTACACACCAGACTTTAGACATTATAGTGGTATCAGAGCACTTTACTCCACTCCTGTGGAAAGAAGGCTCTCCATTGACTAATTTTACAGATCACCAATTAAAGTTGCAACCATGAGGGTTGTGCCAGTAGTTGAAGATGATGACTTTGATCAGTTTGTTGAAGAAGAAGAGGTGATCTATGTTAATGATGGGTTTCAAATGTCAAGATACAATGATGGTTACGTTTATGACCATATGGAGTATGATGAAATAAATTTGGAACTACCCATGGCTAATCCTTAGAAGGATTTAGCAAAGATGATAGATGCAGCTGAAAACTTGCCCCACCACTACAAAGAGTATCTCGCCTTGGGGGAAGTGATTTGTAAATCCATTCCTTTCAAAGATTGTTTTTATTACAGATTTGGATTTGAGACTAAGAATGTAGATTATTACTCTTTCAATAGAAACAAATCATCCATAGATGAACAAAGTTGTTCCACCTCTCTGAGCAATGAGGAGGAAGAAGAAAGCAAAAGTGAAGAGTCATCAAATCCATTAGCATGCTCAAGCATTCTGAGATTCTTTGGATTTTCTTCAAGAATATTATTTGCAAGTAATGATCATAGTACCATTCAAGAAGGAAAACCTCAATTTTTTTGAAATAATATGCTCCAAAACATCTTGCTTGTTTCCCATTACTCCAAGAAGAGAATGAAGAGGAATGCACTTCAAGCTTCTTGGTGGGTGATCTTCAAATCACTACTAAATTTATTGGATTATTTATGGATGAAGATATATATATTGGATCAGATCCAAAAGATGATTACAAATCAGAGTTATAGTCACCTCAGGAGCCACATATGCAAGAAGAAAGATATACCACACTGCTTGGTTGTGAAGTAGAAATTTTGGTGGAAGAACAGGCCACCATAGTGTCTGTACAAGAAGAGGATAAGGTGAAGAAAATGTGTGATGAAGGTTTTTATTTTTTTAGTAGTAATGTTTATTTACATCCCTATGATCCATGGAAAGACAAAAATTCTCCACTTTCATCTCAGGATTGCAAGAGGAAGGCCAATTGTGAGGGAGATAAATTCACTCCTAGTTTCTTTGTTGTGGATCACACAATCAATGCAAATAAGGGTGAGGGTGTAAATGGAGATAATATGGTGAAGGAATATTTTGGATAAAATCCAGAAGAATAAGAAATATCATATCTGAATTAATCCTTTGAAGTGGAAGACAAGTCCCCACTAGTTAGGTGTGAACTAGGAAATCTGAAGGAGAAAAATATGGTGCAAAGGGATGCACATAGTTCTGAATTTTGGACTCTCTTGCAGCATGATGAAGTTGCACCCACATAAAAGGAGATGATTGAACTCACTGAGAATCCCAATCCCACTATCACCATTGTTGAGAGCTATGAGCCATATAGTATTGCAGGTGTGAAAGAAGAAATAAATATTCCAAAAGAGAAGTGCAATTCACATCAAGAAAATTGCAAGAAAGAAGAAGGGGGTGATTTTCCTCAAGAACCCCACTCGTTTCCTTGGACTTTGAAAATGGATGAAAAGAATATTCAAAAGGATTTGCACCTTATCCAAGACACACATTATTTAGTGGCACACCAATGCTGGATAGTTGCTTCAATCTTCTCTTGAATCCAAGGAGGAGATGCGGAAGGCATTGTCTACAATACAAGGGGAATTCCTACAATTTATTTCTGATAGAGATGATTTGATTGAGCTCGCTGATGTGTTTCATGGAGCATCTTTGAAGGATGGAGAATAAATTTGCAAGCTCTCACAAGATTTGTTCACCACACAAGATTCCTTGAAGAGCACTCAATGTACAGTCCAAGAATCCAAGATGGACATAGAGAAACTTAATGAGAAGTTGCAAAGGTATTACCTACCCTCCTACATACCATTCAGCCATATTCACAAGGATTATTGCATTGTTGAACAAAGGGAGGAATCTCATGAGATGGTGGATCATGACATGCACTTAGATTTGTAGGTGCTTATGAAAAGCTATGAGGAAGAGAATATTGGAAAATCACTCATTGAGGTTGAGGGGAAGGATGAAGTGTTCTTCTCTACCAAAAAGATGGATGATCACATTCCATATGGATCAGAAAATAAAAGTGCTTATTCATCCATTGATTGGATGGATAGAGACATATTTGGAATGAAGACCTTGGGAGGTAAAATTTTTTATTTCTGCAATAATTTGTTTGTTGTGATTGACATTGTCTTGACATGTGAACAAAAACAAAGACTTATTTTGAAGCTATTATATACCTCCCATACACATGCACATGAGGTGCATTCCTATTTTCATGTGCTTTAGGAGTTTGAAGTCAAGAAATATGAAGATCAAGCACTTGCATGGTTCCTAAGAGATTATGAGTTGCCTCTAGGAAAATGTTGTACAATTTTGCTAAAGGCACATGATCACACTATCACTCAAAAAACTAATGGAGGAATTTGTGGATCCATTATCTTGATTGATGAGCATTGTACGGATTTGGATCACAATTCTTTTCCCCACACTTCTATTTCAGCAACATCATGTGGGGATGAAAATTGGGTGAAAGGATTTTTTCTGTTGATGCCACAAGAGGAGCATGATACTTCCACTCTTCTAGTTGAGGTATTGATGGTCAAACCATGTGGTTTGACAAGTGAATTAGTAGTAGCTGAATTATTCCCACCTCAATCATTTAGCATGAAAGTCTGTATGTCCATTGATTGGGTGGCTAGACACATAATTGAGATGTGTGCATTGGAGGGTAAACATCTTGCTTGTATCAATGGAGAGACATTGGACACATCAAATAAATTGTATCAGCAATGGCATGAGAATGCATGGCTGCTATATGATGCTTTCAGTATATATGGAGGAGCATGGGATAACCTCTTGTGTATTCATAACAACAGTGACATGAGTTCCAATGCTAGCTTGCACATGGATTTTCATACTTTAGAGAGGCTCAAGATGATTTGGTCCCACATTAAGGAATTCCATGTCTGGTGGGAGAGTTTAAAAAATTTCAGTTTGGCATGGGGAGAGATGAGCTTCCAGTATGGTGGTATGATTTTCATAACATCATTTTCATCCTCTACAATGATAAAATTTTGTTTTTTATACTGATGGGTGGAAGGAGCCAGATAAAAACATGGGATCTCGGCATTCTTAGGAACGACATAGTTCAAAAGGTGGCAGAAAAATTTGGGTCCTTACAAAGGAGGCAGTGGGATCCATGAATTCTACTTAGCTACCTTAACTGGGTTAGAAATTTTTCTAAAGGAAGTGGTGTTTCCTCCTTTCGCACACCTGGGTCACGTGGAAGAAATATTCAAGCCACTCGGTGTGTCCTTGGGGGCAAGTCTCGAGTCAAAGCTGTCACCTTGTTCTTGAATCCTCCATTTACGCTCAACTCCTAACGAAGCCAAGGGGGGTAGACCCTATTATGTTACTAGGGACAATTTACACAGTAAGGTGATGTTAAACTGAATGAGTTACTTAGGAGTTCAATATTTAACTATGGACAATCAAAGATGGCAAGATACAAAAATGAACACACAAAAGCACAATGCTGAGACACAATATATATATAAAGCAAGAAAATAACCAGTTCCTTAGAATGGAGTCAGAAAATAAGATCAATGTACTTGCATGTGCTTGGAGTGAATGTTTTGCGATTGCCTCTTAGTATGTTTTAAGTTAAATTTGAAGTGTGGGCTGTTTGAAATTAGGTGGGGACTCCAGATATACCGGAGAGTACTTGGAGTATGTCCAAAACTAAACCTTCACGGCTACCCGAAAGGAATATGTGGGCTGAAATGGAGTCTCTGGGGCTATTGTTCATAACGCACCCATTAGGGTGTGACAGAGATCGGTGCCCCGAGGTCACTTTTCAGAAGTTC
>LPNX010145001.1:120632-138131 GCA_001517045.1 Pseudotsuga menziesii
AAAATGAAAATTTGAAAAACACCTAGGGGGACTTAGACATGTTCATATGACTCGATAATGATGTCTAGCATGTTTATACATTAACACAGAGGCTCTAATAACCTCAATAGGCCTAAATGCCAAGCCGACCACCCCAACTTTGGAGGTATGGAGTGAAAAACTCAGAAATTATCAATCGTTTATTTAACAACCAATAATAATCAAGGGAAAAAACACCCTGGGATGATCGGATTGACAAATAAAGTCTAAGAGACCGAGTCTTTTACAAACACTATCATTCTAGAACATTTATTAGAACTCCCCCATGGGGTATGAACATGTGATATAGTACAACAAGCACTTCCCAGAAGTACTTCCACAGGTATTCTGAAGTCCGAACAAGTTAACCCTGTCCGGTTCACTAGGCTCATTTGATAAAAAACCACTAAGTACAACTTAGGTGGTAACAAGTGGTATAAGGGAAATGACTATGATCAAACTGGTGCAGTAGAAACATGGTGGAAACATTTGCAGCACTCTATGGTACTTCTACTTGAGGACAAGCAAACTTGGGAGGGGAGGTCAGTCATATCCCCACATTTTGATCGCCAAAAGTGTTGACCTTGCCTATCACCAAGGGGATCAAAATATGCATTAAATAAATTAACCTATGATATTTTATTTAAATTTCACTTAGGAGGCATGTACTTGGTATATTAATTGTCATTAAATATTATTATGAAATTAATTAGGTGGAAAATAAGTTTCCATTAATAGGAGAGCCACTTGGGCAAGCCAACTTGCCAAGGGAAAATTAGAAACTATATGACAAAATCAACTAGACAGGAAAAGGGAAAGTGCTGAAATATATGACAAAAGTAGTCAAATACAAAGGAGACAACAATTGACAAAGGAGGGTGCGGTTTTTTTTTTGGAGTTCAGTCATAAAAATAGGAAAGCCAAGAAAAGTTGTCATAAGGAAAAATAGAAACTATTGTTCAAGGAAAGAAAAGTTTCTGAATTGGATGAAGGTGCATAAAAGGGAAACATCTTTATTGTCTTACACATGCTAATTTACTCAAGGAGGTTGAATTTATGGATAGGGTTACGGTTTAGCAAGTGGTAACTTGCTTAACAAGTGATTGACTTGCTCAACAAGTCACGCAGGTTTATTTAAAGGCAATTGGAGATCCATTTCTTAGTTTGGATGTTTATTATCTTTATTTTTATGAAGCTAAGGCTTCCTTGCTGAGTGTTGTGCCTCAGGTTCTTGGGAGATGCGTCCCAAGGTTCTCATTCCCTCTCTCCTCTTCCCCTCTTCTCCCCTTCTCATTGCAGGTGACATTGGAGCTATGGGGAATCCTCTCTAAGTTGATTCATGATTTGTTAGAAGCATACATCCATCCATTACTTCACATCATATTTTATTAACAGGTCCAATATTTTTCAATATCTAAGGGTTCAAACCTCCATGCCCTTCCTTGTATTATGACAATAAAATACATTGTAATGATGCACAATTTTGAAGAGAGTGTTATAGTTAATTGATGAGAGTAATTTTGAGTTTATTTGCTGTAATATGATAACATAAACATTCTCTACAATTTTTATTCCAATCTGATTTGAAATGGCTGAGATTTACTCATTTTAAGTCAACCTAGTCTAGATTTAAATTGGAAAATAACTAGTTTTACTGTAACTCCCATATTTCAACTTGTATGGCTCCAAATAACTCCACTATTTTTCTTATGAGTCACTAACATACATATATAAGTTCCCCAAGTCAAAAATAGAGAATCCAAACCTCCCTTACGCTATTTGGAAAGGCTTGAATATGGACCTAGTGAGCTACCTGACGAGCTAGTCTCACCTTTACAACTTGCATAATATTTTCCTTTTCCTATGATCTATTATTAAACTTAATGAAACTTTATTTATGATATATTAATTCTGGAACAAACCTCTACAAGTTTCCAGAGTCCCCTGGTTAAAATAGACAGAACTACTCTCCTTAGTTTCACGGTTTGGCTACCCAGAAGCGTGTTAGTAGGTTTTCGCGGTGCGGACTCTGAACCCTAAATGGAACCAAATATAAATGTTTTAGGGGAGAGAAAATTCCATGTATGACATCTCTTTGTTTGCTTCCCACTGATCACTCTTGTCCTCTACAAAATATCCCAGAAGAAACCATTGTTTTGCCCAATCCGAGAAGGATCTGTGTGAAGCAATTAAATTTCAGAATTATTTAAGTAAAATTACAGAATTAAAGTGTTCAGGTCTGCACACCAGACTTAGGACATTACATGAAACTTATAGATCATCTCGGATTTCCTTCTTTTTTGGGATTTGGTTTGATGTATTTTGGTGTTTAGGATGCATATTAAAGTCATACATCCCCTAGACATAGTATTATCTATGTTTGGATTTTATTGTGTTGGTTTTTGGATGATTTACTAGTCAAGGGAATGACTTGGTTATGGTAGGAAATTTAAATCCTCCATTGTTTAGTTATTCCTTTCCATTCCTAATCACATTTCCAGACTTGTTTAGATCTGTTTGGATAGTCATATCTGATCTACAAACCCTTCCCCCCCTCAGCCATTAAGTGTTGATTGAATTTTTGTTGTTTTGAAGAAATTCTTGAGTGTTTTGGAGTTGTTTGGTTGCTTTTCATATTCCTTTAGATTTCTGAATGAATGGAGTGTCATAGATATTCTCTCATTTTCTATTTGTAGATATTAAAAGAGTTTAGCTATCAAGTTTCATTTGATATATGAATTTGAAAATTGAACTGCTTGTTTACTTTGTTTTGTGCATTGTTAATATTTGTTGCATCCTTGATTCTATTTGTGCTTTTTGGACTATTATTGCAGAAAGTTAGAATTGTTGCACTCTAGGAAATAATTATTATTATTTTTATTATTTAGATTCATGTTTGTTTGAAGACAAAACTCAATCAAAAGAGAATAAAAAACAACAAGAGAATTCATAGGTGTGTTCAAGAATTATGGTTGATGTTGGTTGTTAAAGCTTCATAGTTGGCTTTGACTAGAACTTGGTTTTCTTAGATATATGATTTATGTCTTCTTTAATAGAAAACTCTTTCCCTACCTTAGGTAGCTTTCATCGAAAGATAAATGTGCATCATCATGTATCTAGGATTTGGATTCTTTTTAAATTTCATGTTTACACCTCATGCATCCACTTAACCACATAAGATAAAATTAACGCTAGCTTCATTAGAGGAAAATTCAACTCAAAATGCGCCTCCTAAAAAAATTTAATAAAATAATATTTATTAATTTTGGAGGAAGAAAAGAAAAAAACTAATTTTTTGTTTGTATTTTTGACATATCTCCATGTGAGTTTACTCAAATTTCGATCAAGAGAGCTATTTGGATGTGGAATTAAATTCTACATCCAACGAGTACCCAGTCTGCATACTTTTGATGGACCCCACTACACCAAAAACAAGAAATACCTGAAAAACATTATGATGACATCATCATCACATTTTTTCAAGTATTTCTTGTTTTTGGGGTAGAGGGGTCCATCAAAAGTATACTAAGTGGGTACGCGTTGGATAAAAAATTTATTTCCACATACAACGATCTCTCCCAATCGAAATTTGAGTAAAAACACAGGGAGATATGTCGAAAATACAAACAAAAAAAGTAGTTTTCTTTATGATACCTATCCCCAAATTTACATTAAAAAAGTGTTTGATACCTATATGGTATTTAATATTTAAAGCAATTTCATTGACTAACACATGATGACATAGAATTTTAATTATAGTTAAAAGGTCCATTTTGAGTTGAAATTTCCTCTAATGAGGATTAAAATCATTTAGTAACTATGTGTAAGTTAGTAACGTGTTCCAGTGTCGTTAAGCATGGTAGATGTCATTTATTGTCTGCATTGCATTCTGGTGACTATTTGGTTCTTCCTCATAATGTTGGTATATTGAACAACCTTTCATGTACCCTTGAGGCATATAGAAAGGTATTTCACATACTCGACTATATATCGGAGGGCCCATTTCATACGGTTATGCATTAGACAACACCACTATGGAGTTGAGCTCGCCCATACCTAGTGTAAATTGGGATGCCCTCTTAGGATTCTTGTGAGCAATTGAGTTAACCTTTTGGCTATCTTGGCATCACAATATACCGAGAACAACACTTGAGGAGATTACTACGCATGTACTCTCTAGGTAGGCAGGTGTTCATGAAAGGGTATGGTTCCAATCCTCCTTGTCATGTTTTACTATTGGACCCTGTGGTATATAGCGAGTTGTGAAGCCTTCATAATCCCATGAGGATCCTGAATTTTGATCCACTCATATTCACATAGTTTTCTAGTTGTTTTTATACTTGAGTAGTGTTTTATTTGTGTGGTACTTAAGAGATTCTTAGAGATTTCATATATATAAGAATTTCCTGGAACCACCAGTCACGAGGCCCCTTTTCAGGGTATGTCTTTTGTTTCTCCCCCTTGTGGAGTTATTGGTCCTCCCTTCATGGCAACTTTGAACCTTCCTGGATTGAATATAGGATTACCTATGTGGCTATTCTCCAATCATGTTATATCAAATGCACCTTTTGTGTTGGATCATGGTCCTTCAGTGTACAAGCATCAACCTCATGTTAATCCTTTTCCTTCTTCATCGAATGCTGAATCAACTTCCAGTTATTTCTCTTCACCTGTTTAAAACTATGATGTTAGTAAACAGGGGGCTGGAAAGAAGAAGAAAAAGAAGTCTAAGAAGAAGAAAACCAAGAAGAAGGTCATAGCTCCAACCTCTAATATTCATGTTGAAATCCCACCAGCCACTAATGATCATGCTGGGAGTATTGATGTACATGTTTCTATCATCCATAAACCTAAGTTCCCTTGTAGAATTTGCAAGGGTGATCGCCTTCTCAAGGAGTGTCTCGATCTTTCCCATCTGTCAAAAGTGTGGTATAAACAACCTTTTTCGTTAATCTATGTTTATCATGCTGATGATGCCCCATTAACTAGTGACTCTGCAATTAAGGGTTGTAAAGGAAAATCCAAGTATCCTTGCTTTCTATGTAAGTATATGCACTGTACTTAAATATTTCCTCACATGGATGAAGCTTCAAAGTTGTTGGAAGATATTACTGTTCCTCGGCAATAGATTCCAACCAGTTATCATAAGTTATCTCTTGACATCCCATTAGTTGATCAAGTGGTCGATCTAAGTCCATCCTTGGTCAATCCCACTCTTTCGTTAAAGAGTGAAGTCAAAGTGGTCGATCCAGTTCCAAACTCAGTGATCCCACTCTCCCCTTGGAGAATGAATTTAAAATGGTCAAGTCGATGTCATCTATACTTGATCCCACTCATTCTTTAGAGAGTGTTAAGATTGAAGTAGTTTCTTTGACACGGTATTTATCTTCTCCCTCTCTCCCAGTTGAGAGTGAACTAAAACCTGTTAAATTCTTCGTAGTTAGTTTTGATTGTCCTACGTAAGATTAATTTTCCTCTCTTTCGATAGAACCCTCTCTAAGTAGTGAGGTTATTTATTTTTACTAGAGTAACCTAACAGAATCTCTTCTTCATTAGAGTGTTCCTTTTCAGATATATGTGTGAGTTACTTCTAAGAGTATACTCTACACTATCGTTGATGAAGGGGTTTCTGTTAGTATTCTATCCTCTACTTATTGGAAAGACACAGGTTTTCTTCATCCTGTGCGAGTGAACGATTAGATACTGGATTTTAATCGAATACTTACAGATACTTTAGGGATCCTACTTCATTTTCGTATTACTTTGGAAGGAAAAACTATCTGCATCAATGTTATGGTAGTCCAAGGTCTCTTATATTTTAATCTGCTCCTTATGATAGATTATGTTTACACCATGAAGGTTGTAGTGTATACACTCTTTTGAGTGATGTATTTTCCCCATGATGGGAAGATTGTAACCATTGATCAACTTTCCTTTGTTAAACTCGATCATAGTATGACTCCTAGTCATCATACTTCCCTGAATGTGATACATGTTCTTGTGGTTCCTTCCCCTTCTAGTTAGCTTTCTCCCATCATAGGTAAAATGGGGGGCAGGGCTCCAGCCTTTGGACATCATATTGGATTTATGTCATTAACTTATTTTGTAATGGGAAAACCCACCAACCTATGGACATCATGTTAGCTTAGAACTGCGTTGTGTGAATATTTTTTTTTCTCTATGTCAAGCTCGTTAAAAAATGAAACAAACCCAATGAGAATAGTTCCCTTTCTGTTTCAAGCTTGCTCAAAAATGAAACAGATGTTAGTGAGCATAGTTCCCATTCTCTGTCAAGCTCGTTAAAAAATGAAATAGATTCCTGTGAGCATAGTTCCTTTTCTCTTTGTCATTCTTGTTAACAAATGAAACAGACATTGTGAGAATAGTTCCCATTCTATGTCAAGCTTTTAAAAAAATGAAATGGATGTCTTCAAGCATAGTTATTTTTTTGTTTCAAGATTATGTAAAAATGAAACATGTCCCCTCAAGCACAGTTATTTTTTTGTTTTAAGCTTGTGTAAAAATGAAACAGGTCCCCATAAGCATAGTTATTTTTCTGTTTCAAGCTTCTGTAAAAATGAAATAGGTCACCTTGAGCAGTGTTTATTATTGGTTTCAAGCTCGTTAAAAAATAATACTAATCTTGAGTAGAGTTCCTTTTTCATGTCAAGCATGTTAAAAAATGAAATAGATTCTTCCATTGTGTCAAGACTCAATATTTGAACCTTCATTTCATCTGTTTGTAAAGCAGATGAAACAAAGCTTGGGGGGAATGTACCCTACCTCTTTATATTGGGATTTAAGTTACTTGACAGTTATATTGGGGGAAAGTACCAACCATTGGACATCATGTTGGGAAATCACACGTCAATGGGAGTATTTTTTAGCATATTGTCTTTAGTTTCGAGCTCGCTAAACCATGAAACAACTGTTTTGAGAATAGTTCCTATTATGTGCCAAGCTCGTTAAAAAATGAAGCAGATATCCTGATCATTCTTTCAACTAATATTTGAGCTTGCTAAATGTTATATTTTTATCATTCAAGCTTGCATTATATTAGGATATTTAACTGAGAGAATAACAAGCACAGAAATCAAACACAAGATACAATGAACACAATGTTTTCCTCGGGGAAACCATAAATGGAGAAAATCCCACAAATTCCTGAGAGATAGAATCAACGCAAAAATTAAAACCCAAAACAGTAAGATGATCTCCCGACAGTAGTAGTCTCTTTCTTTTTAGCTCCATCAACTTCTTCTCCCTCAGCTATGTGCTACAACTGAGTGTGAGTGAGTGTGTGATAAATAGAGAGGCTCACCCAATGTGAGTGAGTGTGTTATAAATAGAGAGGATCAATCTCTATTTATACTAATTATTGACTTGACAATAACTCACCAGGACCAACTTCTCTAGGATATTCTAATAACCCTAGGGCCCCACAAATGTGGGGACTTTAACCCTTGATCAATAGGAGGGTTACCCACAATGAATTGACATGACTTGTTCACATTATAGAAACTCCCAATCGAAACATCGGGGCATGACATGACTTAATTACATTACAAACACTTCTTGGAATAAACATCTGGGTACAATACATAAGATATACAAGTGAATACATTCTAAAGTTACAATTACATCAACACTCCCTCTTAACTAGGAAGGTATTCTCTCGATACAATTTATCAGCACAATTATTCTTCTCTATATCATCTAGATCATCATCGATTCCTTGTCATATTCAAGTCATCTTCATCTTCAAATAATCTTCATCTTGATTTGGATCATCACTCGATCTGAATCATCATCACTGGATCTAGATCATCACTGGATCTGGATCATCATCACTGGATCTGGATCATCACTCAATCTGGATCATCTCTACTATATCAACATCACTGGATCTAGATCATCACTCAATCTAGATCATCACTATTGGATAATCATCACTAGATCTGGATCATCACTCGATTTGGATCATCAATGGGTTATCATAACTGGTGCTCTCTCTTGATTCTTCTCATCATAGGAAGTTCTACAGAGTGAGCCCTTTCTAATGCTTGTTGTAGTCCTATCCTCCAATTAGGTCTTCACCTTCTTCAGCACTTATATCTGACCCAGGAAAAAAGCCCCGTCCCTCACTTATATCTTACCATCGGAGGGCTCGGCCTGCCCCCATGTTAGAATGGCACACCCAGCACTCACATCTAACCATGAGAGGAACACATTCACCATCATGTTATAATAACCTATCCCTTACATCTGACCATGGAAGGAACCAATCCTCTCACCATGTCAGAATGTCTCAAGGACTCATCACTTCCCCTTGTAGGGAACCTCGATCTGGAGAACACCAAGATTCTCCCTGAAGTACTCAAACTTCACTTTGGCCAATGGATTCGTCAACACATCAACTATCTGTTCATCCATCGCAACATAGTGGATCTTCATTGCTCCTCTCTACACCATATCCCTGATATAGTGATACTTGATCTTGATATACTTCAAATTGTCATGGAACATCAGGTTCTCCGAAAACTTCACACAACTTTGGTTGTCGCAATATATACAAGTAGCATCTAGTTGGAGATCAAATAAATCAAACAATATCTTCCTCATCCATACTGCCTCACAACTAGTGAAACAAGTTGCTACATAATCTACTTCAGCTATACTCAATGCCACATAGGATTTCTTCCCTCTAAACCAAGAGATCACACCTGATCCCGTACTGAAGCAACACCCTGAAGCGCTCTTCCTATCGATGAAACTTCCTGTCCAATATGAATCAACATAATCCTCCAGGTTAATCTTCTGATTCGCCTCATACATGATCCCATAATCAACTATACCCTATAGGTACCTTATAATGTGCTTTGCAGCAATCAAGGGAACATGTCTCGGATCTATCAGGAACCGGCTCAAGGTGTTCACAGCAACACAAATATCTAGTCTTGTGTTCGTCAGGTACATCAAGGACCCAATCATTTGACGATACATCGTAGCATCAACCAATTCTAATGAAGCATCACTCAATAGCTTCAGGTTTGATGCCATAGGTGTGGTCATGGCCTTGCAATCCATCATCCCAAACCTCTTCAGGATATCTATCGTATACTTCCCTTGTCCCATGGAAATTCCATCTGCATTCTGCCACAAATCCATGATTAGAAAATAGTGCATCATACCCAAGTCCTTCATTTTGAACTTGGAAAAAAGCTTCCTCTTCATATCAGCAATCAACCCATCCATACCTGTTACAAACATATCATCTTCATACAATAGGAGTATCACTGCGTTACCATATTCAACCTTGTAGTAAAGGTTGGAATCTGCTTTACTCTTGGTAAATCCCAAACTGGATAAAAAGCTAACAAATCTATCGTACCATGTCCTGGGTTCCTGTTTTAAACTGTGCAAGGATTTCTTCAATTTGCATACATGAGACTCCTTGTGATGTTTCTCAAAACCGAGTGGCTGCTCCACATACACTTCCTCTTCCACTACACCATTCAAGAAAGTAGTCTTGACATCCATTTAGTGTATCCTCCATTTCATTACTGCAGCTAGAGCAAGTACTGATCTGATGGAGGTGTATCTGGCTATAGGTTCAAAATTTTCTTCATAATCTATTCCTTCTTTCTGGGAGAAGCCATGAGCCACAAATCTTGCTTTATATTTTTCTATGCTGCCGTATGCAGCATTCTTGATCTTGTAGATCCATTTGGAAGTTACAATAGACTTCCCTTCTGGTTTTGGGACAACATCCCAAATATCATTCTTCATTATTGATAGATACTCTTCGATCATAGCATCCTTCCATTCATTCCTTTCTGTCACTTCTTCATAGTTGGAAGGTTCTTTATTGATGAAATCCCATAATAAGGCTACATACCCGGTGCAGGACCTGGTCCTCTTTATTTCTCTGTGATTCTCTTCTAGAGCCCCATATATTTCTGCACCTTGGATAACTTCTCGTACCCAAGCAGGTTTCCTCTTGTGATGATTCTTCTCTTGATGTGATCTACATGTTCTTGAGATTCTTCTAATTCTCAATCTTCTTCTTGAATTTATTCGTTCATGGTTGTGTCATGAATTTTGGGTGCTTCTGTTTCTTCAGGTTCTTCAGCAGGCCTCTTCCTGGATTTATTCTAAGTTGAGTCTTCATCAAATGTTACATCCCTATTGCTGTCGATCTTCTTGAATCCTGGGAAGTATATTCTATAAGCCTTTGAGATTTCAGAGTATCCCACAAATATACTCTTCTTTCATGAAGGATCTAACTTTGTACTCTTTTATTTTGGAATGTGTATGTACACTAGACAGCTGAATATTCTGAGATGGCTGACTTCCGGTTTCTTGCCAGAAAATATTTCTTTAGGTGTCTTGTTCTTGAGTACTCTATGTGGAGTATGTTTCTGTACATACACCATTGTTCTGGTAGCTTCTACCCATATATGCATGGGAATATCTTGATCATGAAGCATAGCCCTTGCAACTTCCATGATTGTTCTATTCTTCCTTTCTTCAACCCCATTCTGTTGTGGATTATATGGAGTGTTTAACTCCCTCTTCATCCCTAAATATTTTCATAATTCTTTGCAATTATTTGATCGAAAGGTGTTGACCTTCTTTACAGTGTGGTTATCAATCAACACTTTGAATTCCTTGAACTTGCTAAATACTTCATCTTTGTTCTTCATGAAGTATATCCATGTCTTCCGAGAAAAATCATCAATAAAAGAAACATATTATACATACCTACTTAATGAACTTGGTGACATTGGACTGCATACATCAGAGTGAATGCTTTCCAATATTCCTTTTTCCTTGCTCTCACTACCTGGAAATTTCTTCTTTGTGTCCTTTCCTTTCACACATCCTTTGCAGACTCCATCATGTTTTTCCTGAATTTATGGAAGACCTTCAATAGCTTTGCTTGCAAGTGGTAGTGCTTTGTAGTGCACATGTGCAATCCTTCTATGCCAATGTATATTTGGCTCTACTATGTCATGGACCAAATCTTGTTCTATATGGCCCTTCAATTTGTATAGGCCTCCCTCTTGTTCCCCAATCACTACTACATCGTAAAAAGTCTTTGCCTTTGGCCACATGAGAACTTGGCCATCTACAAATGCAACCCTCATTCCTTTTGCATCTAATGTAGATATGGAGAGGAGGTTCTTTTTAAGTCCTGGTACAAACAAGACATCCTTCATCTTCATAGACTTTCCAGAGTCCACCTTATAAGAGGATTCCCCACTACCTTTTATTGGATACTGGTAGTCATCTCCAAGTTTCACCTTGTGGGTGATTCATGTTCTGATAGTCTCACAAAAGACTCTTTGAATCCTGTCATATGTTTGGAAGCCCCATTATCTATAATCCAATCATTTCTTCCATGTGTGATGATTCCCATGAGAGCGGAAATCAAAACATATTCTTCATCACTTTCTTGCTTGTTTATCTTTGTGGAAGGTTCATCATCTTCTACAACATGAGCATGATGTCTTCTCTTGTTGTTTTTCTTCTTTTGGAAGTTTCTTTTGTTTCTAGGACAATCTTTTCCATAGTGTCCTATTTCATCACAAGTATAACATCTGAGTTGATCTTTCATGGATGAAGAATGCTTACCTTTAGAATGATGATGATGGTCCCTTCTATTTTTCTTGGATTGAACTGTGAGATATTGATATTCACTTCCCATCTTTTCTTCTCGAGTTTCTATCCAAGCTTATTCTTGTGAGCATTCTTTCCATAGTTTGTTTAACTTGACTAGATTCTTTCTAGCACAGATCCCTTGAATGAAAGAGTCCCATGTCCTAGGGAGACCATTCAATGTGGTCATTACAATCTTCGCATTCTCCACTTCTTCATCCACTGCTTCAATTTGTTCTTTGATCTGGGAGACCCTTGTGAAGTATGATTGTATGGTCTCTACATTCTGGATCTTCGCATTCTTCAACTGGTTCCTCAAAGTCATCTTCCATTTTATGTTCTTTCCTTCAAAAAGTTTGGTTAGGGCATCAAACATAGATTTGGGTATCTTTAGGGAGTATACATGTGGTATGAGGTGATCCTTGATTGAATCAACAATAAGAATCTTATCCATAACTAACTTATTCTTGTGTAAGGCCTTAGCCTCATCTCCCTCTCGAGCTGGAACCTCCTCCTTGATGTAGGATTCCAACTCATTTTCTTCCAGGACCAGGGAGATCCTATACTTCCAGGCTTGGAAGTTATCAGATCCCTCAAGATTTTCATCAAGATTGGTATGGTGAGACATCTTAACTAAGAATATCAAATGGAAATACAAAATATTTAGATATTACTAGGTTAAGATGTCAAAACTGGATCTAGAGCTAAATTTCTACAATTCTGGTTCAGGACCAGATTAGGGTTTGACTTTCTCGGAGTTCTGTCCAACCAAATGCATTGATCTTGATCTCTAAACTTAGATTTTGAGGAGGAGATCAATCTAGGCCCAGGCTTAGTCAAAAATTCCACTTCTGTGGAAATGCCTAATTTCTTGCAGTAGTGTTGGGTCAAAAAATGAAAATGGTCAGAATCAGATTCTACTTCGACAGAAAGATGCGCCCTAGAGAGGAGAGTCAGCCAAACCTTCTTTTGCTGAAAATATTTGGAGAGATATCCAAAAGGTAGGAAGCTCTAGTTTTCACAGTTGCACAATGTCTTCTTTTTAGGTTAGCTCTGATACCATGTTAGATTTTTATCATTCAAGCTAGCATTATATTAGGATCTTTAACTGAGAGAATAACAAGCAGAGCAATCAAACACAAGAGACAATGAACACAATTTTTTTCCTCGGGGAAACCATAAATGAAGAAAACCCCACAACTTCCTCAGAGATAGAATTAACATCAAAAGTAAAACCCGAAAATAGTAAGATGATCTCTCGACAGCAGTAGTTTCTTTCTTTCTAGCTCCAACAACTTATTCTCCCTCAGCTATGTGCTACAACTGAGTGTGAGTGAGTGTGTGATAAATAGAGAGGCTCACTCTCTATTTATACTAATTTCTGACTTGACAATCACTCACTAGGGCCGACTTCTCTAGGACAGTCTAATAACCCTAGGGCCCCACAACTGCGGGGACTTTAACCCTTGATCAATAGGAGGGTTACCCATAATGACTTGACATGACTTGTTCACATTATAGAAACTCCCGATCGAAACATCGGGGCATGACATGACTCAACTACATTACAAACACTTCCCGAAATAAACATCGGGGTATAATATATAAGATATACAAGTGAATACATTCCAAATTTACAATTACATCAACATTAAAAACTATAAGATGGTGTCAAGCGTAATTTTCATTTTTTGTTCTTTGGTTAAACTATGAAAAGTGGTTTGAGCTTACTTTATCACTTTTTCATGCTTTGGATTAAAACATGAAAAAGGCTTCGAGTTCCTTTTATACCTTTGGCATGCTCATGTAAAAACTCAGTGAAGAGGTATCAAGTGTACCTTTACTATTTTTCGGAGTCGTTAAAATTGGATTATGAAAAAATAATCCTAATAGAGTCCTCTTTAATATATTTTCAAAATATTAAAATGTGAAAATATCGCTAAGTGATCTTGTCTTCTTCATGCTCGTAAAAGGACCTAAAGAGTCATCTTCCTGGTAATAGTTGACCCCTTTTTCGGACCAGGGGGCACTACCTATGAAAAAGGTATACTCTAGCCAATCATCACTAAAGGACTCCTGATGGGAATTAGTTTATACTTTTATGGGCCTTGGGTACTAAATTGATGAAAAAAATCCATTATAGAGTTTTCTTAGTCATTTAAGACTCTCTAAACATGAAATTACAAATGAGTTTACTTTTGTCAGACTCATAAAATTAAACATTCAAGGACCCTTTTCTGGGAATAAACCCCTCCTTTCTCAGTTTCGTAAAATATACGAGAATGGACTCATCGCTTTATGAGTTATAATGAGTGTTTGTTAACTTCTTTGAAATCATAAAAACAAAAAGAGGAACTCATCATTCATTATGGGGAAATTAAGGGAAGAGCTTGTGGTTCATTGTATTTATGATAGTACATAGTTACTCTTGAACATGGAACTCATTTTCATATGAATTTTAGTACTTGGGTATTTCATTTTTCTTCAAGTCTTGTTGATTCCATAATTCTTCTGACCTCTTTTCAGTAGTCCAAGAATACCCCCGCCATTAGGTGAATTGGGGGATGGGTATCAGTCTCTTAAAATACAATACTTCCAATTCATGACATGCCCATGTTCGAGAGAAGTTTCGTCATATGTTCATTTTCTGCAATCGGCTTAGGATTCTATCATGTTGCTAATCTCTAAGTCACTCTCGTACACCAATTTGTTGTTTGGTTTACTCTAAAACATCTATGATCGTGGCTTGTGTCGATGATAAGGGATTCATCATAAGCCTCCTTCAACGAGTCTATTCCTGTCGAATTCAACTCCTCATCCCAGAATTAGACTTAGAAACCAATTCAAGTACCTTGGGCCTACATGCCTCCATGGCAGGTTACCTCGCTTTCAACATGATTTTGCATCATTAACTCTTAATTAAAATATCCTACCAAGTGTTTGAATTAAAGTCCTTTATTCACACTTGGGAGGATGTACTAAGATACCTTGGGAATCATTGACATAAATGGTGATGTCCCTCATACTAGTTAACAATTTACATCAATGAATGGTAATCAA
Organism: Pseudotsuga menziesii; assembly: GCA_001517045.1. Taxonomy (NCBI): domain Eukaryota; kingdom Viridiplantae; phylum Streptophyta; class Pinopsida; order Pinales; family Pinaceae; genus Pseudotsuga; species Pseudotsuga menziesii. Next base: position 135,372 of record LPNX010145001.1, read on the forward strand.
TTTGTTTCTACCATGTTAGACGTCAAGACATTGTAATCGGATGGTTAGATTCGTATGGTTGCGGGTTCAACTTGAAGACCCTGGATTTATTGATATTTCACCCAGGTTATGATGGAGTTTGTTTTGAGTCATATTATACAGATCCACTTTATATTGGTTGTGGCTATGTTATCATCTCCTCATGATCTATGCTTGTGTCTAGTATCCATGATTTTGTTCATTCTGTCTCTACTTCCATGGATCTGCATTGTATTGGTTGTCATCCATGTTATGATTCATGTGATATTTGAGTCAGAAGTACTACAGGATCTTCCATCTAACATCCTTGCCTTGGATTTCTTCAATTCACAAAGAATTCACCTATCACATTCCTCTAACTTCATGCTTTGGGGGGGATTCTATTACATTGAAATATCATCTTGTTGAGCCATGTGTTAAACCTATGCCGCAATCCCTAAAGTTCCCTTGGCTGAATGGCATTAAATAAGAGGTTCTTTACTTACCTTATTTCTCCTCTAAGAAGGGAGGAACTCTTTCTCCTAAGGAAAGGTGTGCCGTCACCTTTTCCCTTCATGGTAGAAGCACCATCAATGTTCTTTCCCTTCATAAAAGCTTTGTTGATGCTCTTTCCCTTCATGAACGGTGCATTGGTGGTGTTTAGAGGGAAAAAAACAAATCTTCAAGACCCTTCTCTAAGGTGCATGATCATCCCTACCATCTAGGTGAGGTGGCATTCGGTTCCCAACCTATGAGGAAGATCCCTTAAACCCCTCCTCCTAATCCTCAACCTATTCTGTCACTTTAGAATTATAAATTAAACCCTCTATCGATTGTGAAGGAAGGTAGGACTATGGTACTCTTATGCTAGTGGAATTTCTAGGTGATCCCTATCATCCTTTTGGAGGCTTACTATCTTTGTTTGGAGGATTGGCTTGGATTGTTGGATGGAATATTACAACATTAAGGCTAGGTTGTGATGTTATTTCCTATGTAATCCTATGCATCTTCTTGATTAGAGTAATACATATCTCTGTCCATAAACATTGTTGTGTTGATGATGTTTAGTGTTTTCTTTCTTAACATTTATCTTAGATCAATTCATGTTTAGATACAAATGTACTATTTTCTTGCTTCCACTTGCTCTACAGGATTTTTCACCTCAATATATGAAGGCTCTGGAGCTTGGATCAACAAAGAGAGAAGAGGATTTGCAGACCTTAGGTAAGTGATCTATATATTAAATTGCATTTGCATTTGATATAGGAAAGTAGGATGTATTATGTACCTGATTTTTTCTAGATCCACTTGGACTAGGGAGGTCTGTCTTGTATCCCTAGATTTAATTTATCCAATAACATATGAAACTAACAAATGATGTTGTTAGCACACTTTACAGAGTCATAGTACATATTGGAAGTTTATTTTTGGCGTGTCCATGAGAACCTACAGTATTAATGATGCGTAGAGTCCCTATGAGCATGAGGAAGATGCTATGGCAGAGAATGTCAGAGTTAGAAATGTTGAAACAGAGTCTAATGGGAGAATATTTCAAGAGACTCTACCAAATTTTGTAGCCACCATGTGAAGCCTAAGGGTGGAGATGAAAATTTACTAGGTAGACAATGAAATATTGTTTAAGGCTCAGAAAGAGAAAAATCATATGAATGAAGCCATGCTGCAGAGTTTGACAGATATCCATAGGCATAGAACATTAAGTCGAGAAGGAAGTAGGAGTGACCCTAGAAGAAGAAAGAAGTCTTCTAGTGGATCATTAGACTTAGAAGGACCCACTAGGGGTTCAAGATCTTCTTCTCACAAGAGTGGAAGAAAGAGGCATTACTAGAGCTGTTCGCATGATGAATTCAGGAAGGAAAGGCTGCCTACCTTTAATGGTGAGATACAAAACCGTCAAGAAGATGAAGCTTGACTTCTTAGGATGAAAAAATATTTCCAAGTCCAAGACTTCTCTAGAAATATTAAGGCTAGGGTATCCATATTCAATTTAACTAGAGGAGAATCCATATGGTGGGAGCACTTCAGGAAAGTGAAGAAGATCAATGAAAGGAAGATTGTGTGGAAATAGTTCCAGAATTATTTCAAGCAGAAATACCTCTCTGACAGGAACTATGATGACAAGATCAAAGAATTCCATGAGATGATATTGGGACAATAGACCATGGAAGAGTATGAAAATAAGTTCTTCATTAGAGGAAATTTCAACTCAAATGGACCTCCTAAGGAAAATTAATAAAATAAAATTTATTAATTTTGGAGGAAGAAAAGAAAAAACTATTTTTTTTCGTATTTTCGACATATCTCCCTGTGTTTTTACTCAAATTTCGATCAGGAGAGCTCATTGGATGCGAAATTTAATTTTGCATCCAATAAGTACCTGCTCAACATTCTTTTGACAGGCCCCACTACCCCAAAAATAAGAAATTCCTGAAAAATGTGATGATGACATCATCATCACATTTTTTCTGGTATTTCTTGTTTTTGGGGTTGCGGGGCCAATGAAAAGTATGCCAAGTGTGTACTTGTTGGATGCAAAATTTAATTCTGCATCCAATGAGCTCTCTTGATCGACATCTGAGTAAAAAAACAGGGAGATATGTCAAAAATATGAACAAAAAAAGTAGTTGTATTATGATACCTATCCTCAAATTTATATTAAAAAATTGTTTAAGAGGTGCTCCCTTTTTTAATTTTAAAGCATTTTGATTGGATAATACATGATGACATGGAATTTGTATTATTTTT
>LPNX010145001.1:138152-175758 GCA_001517045.1 Pseudotsuga menziesii
AGTTATTGAGATATGTCAAGTACATTAAGGATGATAAAGTAAAAATCCAACACTTTTTGAGTGGGTTTCCTTAGTCTTACAAAGACATAATTGAATTTGACAAACCCAGAACTCTAGAAGGGGCCATTAGGAAGGATAAGTACTGATATTATAGAACAAAGGTAAACGTGATTACCATAAGTCCCATAAGGAAAACAAGAATGAGAAGTATGATCGGAGGATGAAAGGTTTCAATCCGTCTAACTTCAGGAATCAGTAGAAGCAACCATCACAAGCTATGGCTAAGCCATTAAGAGTGATGGAAGAAAATCCAAGAGATCCAAAAGAAACTACAGAACCTATACAGTTTTGGAGATGTGGAGGATTGCACATGTGCAGGAATTGTCCTTGTGAGGAGGGGTATGAAAGTCCACCTGCCTAAATTCAAGAAGAATAAATAGTGGTTCAAGTCGCAAGAAATGTCCCTAGGATTTATGCAACACTGGAACATCACCAGGAAGATCACCAGTCAACTGTGGTTGAATTTGCAGGTAATATTGCTGAGCAATCTATTTCTATTTTGATTGAACTTTGTTCTACTCACAGTGATAATAATCCTAGAGTAGTTGGGATTTGTTCTTTCAAGAAGTTAAGGAATAGAAAATCATGGTTATTTTAGCTAGCGACTAGAACTAAGAGAAAGGTCAATGAAGTGGTAGAAAAGTGTCTATTTGTTATGAATGGGCTAGTCACTTCTGTAGATATGAATGTTCTACCACTTGGATCCTATGAGGTTCTCAATGGAATGGATTGGTTGGAAGCACACAGAGTTAAGATTGTTTTTTTTAATAAAACTTTTGAATGCATAAATGAAGAAGGAAACTTAAGGGTTGTAAGAGGTATTCCAAGGGTGATTTACGTTAGGTAGGTTTCAGCCATGCAACTGAAGAATTTCTATAGGATGTTAGGATATTTAGACACTTAGGAGTTAGTTAAGATCAACTTGTGTAATATATTTGTTGGGTAAAAGTGTGTTTCTTTAGTATCCATTAGTATGCATTTGTAAATATTCTAATCCGACCTTCACGATATGTTCTAGAGATAGAGTGATCTGACGGTTCAACTTCTCTTAGATCATATCTACCATTGATCCGTGGCTTAACACCCGATTGGTATACGATCTCTATTTAAAGAGAATAGAGGGTCCTTGGCTAGTTGATTGATTATGAAAAGCTCATATGTAACTTCTTTTGCATAATAAATTACTCCAAGTAGCTATTTGGATGGCGCCATGGACTGTTTCCCTCTCGAGGATTTTAGCCACATGAAAAAAATCATTGTGTTGATTTGTGATCTATTTGTGGGAAGTAGTTGCTCAAGGTGTTCAGTCTTTTGGGACTACCCTGTGTACCCGAACATGGTATCAGAGTGTTTATGAAGAGCCGTTTTCGGTTTTGATCAATATCTGGAATCGGTGTTGCTGAAACTTTGAAAGGGTTTGTGCTTCTGGATTTTTTGTGCATTTGTGGCCTATAGGAGCTATTCCATTGTGTCTAGAGCACCATTTCCATTGGGAAATAGTTTTTTTTTAATCGAAAACTATTTTTGTTTGTTCAAGAAACACCCATTTCGGCAAATCTGAAGGTATAATGTTATAGTGACAGATTTGTTTTATTTTTTTAAAATCTCTCATATTTTATTAATTTTATTATTAGATCTTTACTGTTTTAGTCTCGAACTATTTCCTTCTCTGGCTGCGTATGCTCTTTGTCGTGCACCTTGCGTGATCGTGGCGAATCATAAACAGTAAGGGAAAGTTTTTTTTTCTTGTCTTCTCGGCTACGTATGCTCTTTGCCATGCACCTTGTCTGATTGTGGTGCGATCACAGAAAATCAGAAACAACGAGAAAACTTGAAAATGTAGACTTTCCGGGTAAGCTAACCAAGATCTAACTCCATTGTGTGGAAAAAGTTTTTTTGTTTTTGCTTTTCATTTTTTTTGTGAGTTGCAGGAAAAAAAGGAAAGCACGGAGAATGAGAGAGAAGAGTAAAAAAACAAAACACCTTCCTCTTTCCATTCTTTTACATACATTTTAAACTTAGCTCACTTGGTCCAAAGTTGCTTTATTACGTAACAGGTCTTGAGTTCAAATCTTATTAAGCTACTTTTTAGTGCATGCAATTTCTATTTTCAAGTTACTTTATTGTAAAAGTGCATCTCACATAAATAAAATAAAATAAAAAGTGAGTCACTTAAGTCTTTTAATTTATTGCCGTACTATTTAAAAGTAACATTATTATAAAAGTGAACCTCACTTATTCTACAAAAGTGATTCACTTAGTGCATGCAATTTCTATTTTCAAGTTACTTTATTGTAAAAGTGAATCTCACATAAATAAAATAAAATAAAAAGTGAGTCACTTAAGTCTTTTAATTTATTGCCGTACTATTTAAAAGTAACATTATTATAAAAGTGAACCTCACTTATTCTACAAAAGTGATTCACTTAAAAGCAACTTTATTGTAACGTGATTGTCAAAGGTTGATCTTGGGAAGAGGGGGGTTCTCTTTTTAGTTGGTCAAGTTAATATCTACCACGTCACTATTGGGGACATCTTCAACATTTTCTTTGATCAAGCATAACTTCATCATGCAGAATCAATTTTCAGTGCCATTTTTTTTAAAACCGCATATTTTTTCAAGATATTTGCATCCAAACAGTTATTTTCTATTCTTTCAGTCATTATTTTATAGTATGGCCTCCCCTTGTGATATTATACTTACAAGTTCTAACTATTTCTCATGGAAATCTCATATGGAGGATGTTCTGCAAAGTAGGGGACTTTTCATGATAACCTCAGGGAAAGAAATAGAAACCACTTATGATGATAAGAAAATTAAATGGGAAAATAGATGTGATGAATATCATGGATTGATTGTGATTTCAATCTCTACTGATTTGCGATTCCACATATCTGGAATTAATGAACCTAATATAGCTTGGAAAAAGTTGGAATCTATGTTTGGTAAACACAATGAAATTCGGGGTCATCAACTTGAGAATGAGTTGATTTCCTTGAATCCAAATGATTTTTCATGCATTCAAGACTATTTATCTAAGTATAAAACTCTTAGACTCCTATGTGCAAAATGCAAGATTAAGAAAGAAGACAAACAATGTATTTACCATATTCTTTCCAAACTTAGACCTGCATATTCTGTTATTGTATCTACATTTTACTCCATGAAAGAATCATTGACTGCATCTAGCTATCAAGAGCCTAGTCTTGAATCCTTTTGTGATTCCTTAATTAGAGAGCAAGATAAGCTCATTCATCTTGGAATAATTAACAATGCAAATACATCTGGGAAAGACTTATTGTCCCAAGAAAAAGAAAAGTCCAAGCCTCCCAAGAAATAGAATTTTCACAATAATAAGCCAAACAAAAAGGGTCCCAAACCCTCTCAGTCAGCTCCTTCTTTAAAAAATGACAAAGGATCCAAGCCAAAAGGAAATAACAATGAGCCTCATTGCAATTTTTGTGGAAAAGATAATCATGATGAATCTAAGTGTTTCAAGAAGATGACAGTCTTGGAAGCAGCAATGAAGAATCACCACATCAACCTAGATTCATCTTTAGAATCTAACTCTCATGGACATGCACTTTGTGCTTCTGGTTACTCTTATACTTCATCTTCTTATTCTACATCAAATGAATGGTTCATTGATTCTGGAGCATCTTATCATATGGCTAAGGATCAAACCATCTTTTCTACTGTACATGAATTTAGCATCAAACAAATATTTGTTGTTGATGATAGATCTCTAAGTGTTGTAGGATCTGGAACAGTTCTAGTAGAAAATGGTCATTTCAATGATGGACTATGTGTTCCAAAAATTTCCTGCAATTTGTTATCAATCTATCAAATTACTCATTCGGGTGAAGGTAAAACTTTGACCTTTACACCTCACCAAGTTGTAATAAAGGATTTTAAAAATCCTCAAAATGTCCTTGCTACTGAAACTGTTGATGATATTACCAGGTTGTCCAAATTTAACAACTTTGGGTCATCACCTTTTCCTTTAGTTTTTGTTGCTCATAGTGATAACTTGAGCAAAATTTGGCATGAGCGATTTGGTCACTTAAATTATCACTGATTGCAAAAACTATGTAAAGAAAATATGGTGACTGGTCTTCTGATGGTATCTTGCAAGGATGGTGTTTTTTCCAGTTGTGCACTCAAAAAACATCATCAGGATAGTTTTGACAAACCTGCCTCTTGGCATGCCTTGGTTCCCTTGGAGCTTGTGCATAGTGACTTGTGTGGTCCTCTTCCATCTGCTTCCTTTTCTGGTTTCAAATATTTCTCAACTTTCACTGATGACTACTCGAGACGAACTTGGGTTTGATTCCTAAAACTTAAGAGAAAAGTATTTAACATGTTCTTGGCCTACAAGGCCCTTGTTGAAAAATGATCTGGTCATCAAATTATTAAGTTAAGATCTGACAATGGAGGAGAATATGTTAACAACATGTTCACTAATTTATGCATTGAACAAGGAATCCAACAACAACACAATGTTCCATATACCCCACAACAAAATGGTGTAGTTGAATGGAAGAACTGAACTTTAAAAGAAATGGCTAATTGTATGATCCAATATAAGGGAATAAGTCTTCAATATTGGGCTAAGGCCATAAATTGTGCAAATTACATAGTTAATCGCACACCCACTAAAGTTTTACAAGTTATAACACTAGAAGAAGCATGGAGTAAAATTAAACCAGATGTAAGTCACTTTCGTGTGTTTGGTTGTGAAGCATGGGCTCACATTCCGGAAGAAAAAAGGAAAGCATTGCAGCCTAAAAGTGAAAAGTGCATATTTGTTGGATATTCAAAAGATGTAAAATCTTATAGACTTCTCCAGCCACATTCTCATGATATAATCATTAGAAGAGATGTTAAATTTGATGAAAATCTCTTGGCCTGCGAGCCTAACTGAGCAGGTGTGCCATCTTTGGCGATTGTGCCTTATTCTTCTTCTTCCAACTTCCTTAACAGGTTTCTAACTCTAGTTTTTGATGATGACAGTGAGGATGAAAATCCACCTCTTCCTGCTCATGTTCCTCCAATTGCACCAGCACCAATGCTTCCTCGATGGTTCCGTTCAACATGTGAAGCAGTTGGTGATCTTGCCTGTGATCCGAGAGATCAACGTCAAACACACTCTTAGTTTCAGTGAACCTCTTCTCTTTTGGATCAAGTTTCCAAGAATCATGACCCAGAAACTTTTGCAGAAGCTTCAAGAAATCCATATTAGGATGCAACTATGGATGAAGATTATCATTCCTTAATGGCGAATGATACTTAGGATCCTGTTCCTCTTCCAAAAGCAAGAAAACTTGTTAGATGTAAATGGGTCTACAGAACTAAGTATGCATCAGATGGAAGTGTTGAAATACTTAAGGCAAGGTTAGTTTCCAAATGTTTTTCCCAATTTGAAGGGATTGAATACAATGAAACCTTTGCTCCTGTCACAAAAATGAATTCCATCTGTCTTATTCCTTCCCTTGATGCCTTACATAACTCGGAAGTCCATAAAATGGATGTCAAGTATTCCTTTTCACATGGTGATTTATAGAAGGAAATTTACATGGAACAGCCTCCTAGATATGTTCAGGATAACTCTAGACTTATCTGTCTCCTTAAGAAATCCTTATATGCCCTTAAGAAAGCTCCTAGGTCTTGGTATGCCAAAATGGATAGATTTCTCCTTGACACTGGTTTTTTTAGATGTCATTCTTACCCCAATGTCTTTACCAAGAAAGTAGGAAACCATCTAATCATACTTGTTCTTTATGTTGATGATCTTATCCTTATTGGAAGTGACCCTAAACTTATAAACCATGTGAAATCTAGTCTTAAGCAAAATTTTGAAATGTCAGACTTAGGACATTTGCATTATTTTCTTGGTCTCCAAGTCTTGCAAACCAAATAAGGAATCTTTATTTCCTAGTCTAAGTATGCTTGTGACCTTCTTCGTCGCTTCAACATGGAAGATTGTAAACCAACACCTTCTCCCTTCCATTCTAGAGTCAAAATTTATGCCACTTGTACTTACCCTGAAGTAGATGCCACCTTGTACCGTCAGCTTGTAGGTAGTCTTTTATACTTGAATCATTCCTGTCCTGACCTTTCCTTCGTCATTGGTCATGTTTCCCGGGTTATATGCAAACTCCTGATGAAAGTCACTGGAAAGCAGCAAAAAGAATACTTCGATATATTCGAGGTACAATTCAGTTTGGGATTCGTTACAGCACAGGGGGGAAACCTTTGTTAGTTGCTTTCACTGATTCAGATTGGGATAGCGATCCTGATGAAATAAATTATACTACAGCTTATTTTTTCAGTCTGGCATCTGAACCCATCACTTGGGCTTGTAAGAAACAACAAGCTCTTGCACTTTCTTCAGCAGAAGTAGGATATTGAGCCACAGTTAATGCAAGTCAAGAAGCTTTATGGCTTTGACATATCCTTTTAGAGTTTGGATTCGAGAAGCAGCAGCCTACTCCACTTTGGTGCGATAATCAAAGTGCCATCAAGCTTGCCAAGATCCAGTTCTACATCAGCGCATCAAACACATTGAGCTACATGTGCACTTCATCAGAAATCTTGTTCATTATAGTGTTATTGAACTTCTCTATTTCCCTATAGATGATCAAATTGCAGACATCTTCACCAATTCTTTTATAGAAGCGAAGTTTTCTAAACTTCGATCTATGTTAGGAGTTCAGGAATGTGTCCTTAAGGGGGGATAGGATCTAATGCCTCCTTCCTTATCCTAATAGTGTCACTTTTGTAAATCCTTCAATCTTATCCCAAGTTATTCTTAAGGGGGGATGTTAGGATATTTAGACTCTTAGGAGTTAGTTAAGATCAACTTGTGTAATATATCTGTTAGGTAAAAGTGTGTTTCTTTAGTATGCATTAGTATGTATTTGTAAATATTCTAATCTGACGGTCACGATATGTTCTAGACAAAGAGTGATCTGACGGTTCAACTTTTGTTAAATGATACCTACCATCGATCTTTGGCTTAACACTCAATTGGTCTATGATCTCCATTTAAAGAGCATAGAGGGTCCTTGGCTAGTTGATCAATTATGAGAAGCTCATATGTAACTTTCTTTCTTTTGCATAATAAATTGTTCCAAGTAGCTATTTGGTTGGGGTCGTGGACTGTTTCCCTCTCAAGGGTTTTAACCATGTGACAAACATCGGTGTGTTGATCTATGATATATTTGTGTGAAGTGGTTTCTCAAGGTGTTCGGTATTTTGGGAGTACCCTCTGTACCTGAACATAGGAAAGGTTGTAGAGTGTATGCAAACCATGTGTTGGAGGAATGAGAGAATGAAACTCCTAGGCTGGACTACTTTCATGTGTTGCAGGAATTCAAAGATATTTTCTTGATGAATTTCCAGGGATTCCTCCAAAGAGGGACATTGATTTCACAATTGAACTTGTTTTAGGAGCAACACCATATTCTAAGACACCCTACAGGATGAGTAGACAAAAAATATTAGAGCTAAAGATGCATCTGCAAGAATTATTGGAAAATAAGTACATCAAGCCAAATGTGTATCCTTGGGGAGTAGGAGTTCCGTTTGTAAAGAAGAAATATGGTAGACTTATGTTTTTTATTGATTACAGGCAGCTGAATAAATTCACTTTGAAGAACAGGTATCCTTTTCCCAGAATTGATAACCTCTTTAATCAAATGAAAGGAGAAAAGGTGTTTTCCAAAGTTGACTTGAAGTCTGGCTAACACCAGGTAAGAACAAAGGATGAATACATTCATAAGAAACCTTTTAGAACAAGATATGCACATTATGAGTTTTTAGTGGTACCATTTGGTCTCATAAATGCACCAGGTACATTTATGTTCCTTATGAAAATGTATTTAACAGGTATTTGGACAAGTTTGTTCTTGTTTTTCTTGATACAATTCGTACTTATTCTAAGAATGAGGAAGAGCATGAAGAACATATTAGACTAGTTTTGCAATTACTTAGGGAGCATAAGTTCTATTCAAAGTTAAGCAAGTGTGATTTTTATAAAGATAGGATTCATTATTTGGGTCACATCATCTCATATGAGGGCATATCTATAGAGCCATAAAATATTGAATCCATTATGAATTGGCCAAATCCAAGCAATGTGACAAATGTAAGCTATTTTATGGCCCTTGTAGGATACTACAAGAGATTTGTTGAGGCATTGTCCAAGGTTGAACATCCTATCACTTCTTTGCAGAGGAAGGGGATAAAGTTTGAATGGACACCAAGATGTGAAGAAAGATTCTAGTAGCTAAAGAATCGTCTCACAAGTGCAACAGTTTTGAAGGTTGTAGATCTGGAGATATATTTTGTGGTGTGCACTGGTGCATGTCGACAAGGATTGGAAGGATTTATTATGCAGGATAACCATGTGGTGTGTTCTGAGTGCAGAAAGTTGAAGGGTCACGAGAAGAACTATGCCACTCGTGAATTATAACTTGCAGCCATAGTACATGCTATTAGAATGTGGAGGCATTACTTAATAGGAAGAAATTTTGAGTTAAGGACAAACCAATATCGTCTGAAGTATTTGTTTGGTCAACCTAATCTAAATGCTAGGAAAGCTAGATGGATAGAGTTTTTATGTGAGTTTGATTTTGAAATAAAACACATAAAATAGAAAGAGAATAAATTGGTTGATGCACTCAGCAGGAAGGTGCATGAAATGCACTTGGCATCTCTTAGTATTTTCCAATCATATTTCAGGCAACATATTCTTAATCATGCTGTGGAAGATGAATTGTATGGGTAGGTTAAAGACAAATTGCAATAGCAAAGCCTTGAGAAGAGGTATGAGGGATATAAAATGGAAGAAGATGGACTTATTATTTATAAAAATAGAATTTATATTCCAAGTGTAGAATATTTGAGGAGAATTGTTATGGATGAGATCCATCAAACTCCATATTCTTGTTACCTAGGATATCAGAAGACAATTGCTACAGCTAGAAAGCAGTATTTTTGGCCAATAATGAAGAAGGGCATTGCTAAGTACATTTCAAAGTGCATGAAATGTCAGCAAGTAAAGGTTGAGAATAAACACCCAGTAGGTTTTTTGCATCCCTTGCCAGTTCCGGAATGGAAATGGGAAGTTCTTTACACAGATTTTATTATAGGATTTCCAATGACTTGGGGGTAACATGATTCCATCATGGTTTTGGTGGACAAGTTGACAAACGTAACACATTTTATACCTGTCAAGTCTACTCATAAGACCGATTCTCTTGCAAAAATATTCATCAAAGATATTTCAGATTCCATGGATTTCCTAAGGCAATAGTCTCAGACAAAGATCCTAAGTTCACTTCCAATTTTTGGAATGGTTTGTTTGTAGACTGGGTACCAAGTTGAACTTCAGCACTTCCTACCATCCTCAGACTCATTGGTCAGACAGAAAGAGTGAATCAGGTGCTAGAAGACATGATTTGCATGTATGTGATGGATAAACCATCCAAGTGGGAGGATTATCTACACTTGGTAGGATTTACTTATAATAATGGACAACATGCATCCTCGAGGATGAGTCCTTATGAAGCCCTGTATGGAAGAAGGTGTAGGACAACTATGACATGGGATAATACAGTGAACATGATTGTACTTGGTCCATACTTTCTTAAGGATATGGAGCCAGAGGTTGTAAAGATCAACAAGAATCTCAGAGCATCCCAGGACATACATAAAAGCTACATAGATAAGCATAGGGTGGACAGAGAGTTCAGTGTTGGGGATCATGTTTACCTCAAAGTGAGGGAAAGGAAGAGTTCCTTGAACATTAGAATTTGTGCCAAGTTATATCCTATACATTGTGGGCCTTTTGAAGTGCTTGAAAGGATAGGGCCAATTCCATATAGACTTGCATTTCCTGCTAGCACTAGATCTCATAATGTTTTTCATGTTTCTTTTCTTAAGAAATATGTACATGATCCTAACCATGTGATTGATTGGGATGAAATTAAGATGGAACCGGAAGGATAGTTCCAAATAGATCCATTGTGCATCCTTGATAGGAAGTTCACCATCCTCCAAAATCATTCCATTCGAAAAGGATCACTACAATCTGGATGAGGATACTTAGGACCTAAAGGATGCCATGCAATTGGCACATCCATTTTTGTTCAATTTTGTGAAGCATTGAGGGCAGTGATGGTGTATAATTTTTGTTCAAGTTGTAAAGCACTGAGCACAGTGTTGATTGAAGGGGGAGGGGATTGTAATACCCCCATTTTGAACCCATGGTATTTAATTGTACATGTTATAAATATTGTATGAAAATGATGGCAAGGAGCTCAAGGCCAAGGCCATGCAATTGATGAATGTTGTGGATAGGTGATCAAGGTTGATACCTATGGTTTTGGTGCTAAGTCAATCACAATATATATCTTTTGATTTATCATGTAAATGTACAAATTAATATAATACCAGAGATAGCTATGGTATTACAAACGTTAAAGAGATGGGGACACGATTCCACAAGGGATAGGGTGGGGAGATGTCCAGAAGATGTGAGGTGAGAGATTACAGGTTCAATACTCACAAAAACCCTGTTTAAAAACCTTTACTATTTTGTCAGCCAAATCACCCAAGTGGATGCGAAATTGGAATTAAATCCTTTTGGATATAAATTCTGTGCCCACAAGCTGATGTTAAACAACTTACTAGTTGAATCAGTGAAATTTTTGTCAATTGTTGGATATGTGCCCCCACCAAATCATGATGGAATCCAAACCTGATGAAGTGGATTACATTGGAATTTCACACACATCAAGAGTTTGTTAAGACATGCTAGTTGAATTAGAGAAAATGCTGAGGCTCGTCGATCTGTTTGATGTTTAACCTCCATCATAGATCTATGTGAAAGTTACCCATTATTTGACCTGTCTTCCCTAGTTCATTCTCGGTAATTAACCATTCCATTTTCTTGCAGGAAAAATCATTGAGGCAGTTAATTCCCTGGGTAGAGAAAAGCATGGAAGCCGATTTCATGACTGATCAAGCCTGCAATTCTGCATCTTGAGGGACCCTGTATTCTTGCTTCTGCAGTAAGAAAACCCACATGAATGCATTCCTAGTATATTTTCTGGATTTTACCTAAGAGGGGATGGTTTTTCATGATGAGGGGGGTGTTGTTCACTGATTATGGTGTATGGTTCTGCTAGCCAGAACTGCATGCAAGTGGTTGCACAGTAATTTTCTCTATGTTACAGAGTGAAGCCTAGATGGATGTGTTTTCCTTGGGGATTGTTCTATAATACATCCATGTTTTTGTTTGATGTCTTAGGAGTGGAGGAGGGAAATAATTGGCTGATAATCCTAGTAAAGTGAGAAACCACAAAAAATATCACAAGGGGTTTGTAAATATACCCTGCACAATTGAGAGGGAACAAGAGGGAAGGTATGGCCTGAAGGACTGTATAGCAGAGAAAGCAATACTTCCTTGTGTAGGGTGGGTTGGATTCATGGAGACCAAAGCAGATCTAGTTTAGGTATCCTTAGCTCTGGGGTTTATCTCACTATCCCAACACTTATACCTATCCATTTCCTTAGCAGCTAAATAATCCCAATTGTTAGATGTTTGACTATGTTTTGATGTATGCTGGCCATGTCTAATCCTATTGTTCCCTATTTCCTTGTGGAAATCATTCCCAAATCAGGGGTGGCAGTTTGTTGAGAGATTAATGAACACACTAGCGTATGGTTGGGTGAAACGCTACAGCAACATAGCTAGTTGCGACAGAACTTTGTCATCAAAAGAAGTGTCTCTGTTACTTTGTTTATGTAATGTACTTTTTTATGAATGACTATACTGGTTATGTACAATGCTTATGAATATCATGAATTTCTATGTTCATGTTGAATGCTTATGGATGACTAAATAGCGGTTTACTTGTGTATATTTCCCTACATTTGACTTATGCATATGGCTTGTGTTTTCTGATGCATTTGCCTAAGTTCATGGAGGCTAGAAGCCTATTAAAGAGGCCAGAATGCATATGAATTAGGGTTTCCACCCCTTAGAATTCTCCTACGGAAAGAAGACGGTAGAAAAAGAAAAGGGAAACTTGAACAAGGAAGATTAATTGTGTTTTCGCACCCCTAGATCCCCCTGCGGAATGCAGAAGGCAGGAGGTGGGAAAAAGCATAGAGGTTTCGTCATTTGATATTTTTCCAACTTCTAATTTCCGAGGTATGGAAGGAGAAAGGTGGAAGGTGAATCAATTGTTGAAGGACTCTGTCGAGAGCTATGTTTGTTATTTTTTATTTTTGAAGTGTGGAAGGCAGAAAGCAGAAGGAAGAAGGAGGAAAGGCCATCGAAAGTTCCTTCGCACACTTGAGTTTTTTATTTCTCAGTTCTAAAGTACGAAAGGTGGAAACTGGAAGGAGAAAGGGAGAAAAGCCTTCAAAATTTTGCTTCGCACACTTAGGTTTCCTATTTTTGAATTCCAAAGTGCAGAAGGTGGAAAGAGGAAGGAGGAAGGAGGAAAGGTCATTGAAAGTTCCTTTGCACACTTGATTTTTCAATTTTTGAGCTACGAAGTGCGGAAGGAAGAAAGCAGAATGAGAAAGGTTGAAAGGTCGTTGAATGTTCCTTTGCACATTGAGTTTCTAATTTCCGAGTTTCAAAGCGCAGAAGGAGGAAAGCAGAAGGAGAAGAGGCCTTTGAATGTTCCTTCACACATTGAGTTTCTGATTTCCGAGATCCGAAGTATGGAAGTAGGAAATGAAAGTGCAAAATGCGGAAGGAGGAAAGAGGAAGGAGGAAGGCAGAACTGGAAAGAGCATTTATATGTTAATGTTTCAGATGGGAAATAAAAATGACACCACTATAGTCTAGTGTGTTGGAATTTTTAATTCGTCATGAGAATAAATTAAACTATAGTATAGACTAGTAATTTTCAATGCAATCAATTTTTTTTGATAATATGAATAATGAATGATAATCACCATTTGTGCAACAACACATGATCATATTTTTATAGAAGGTCTCCTTCCATGATCACATCCACATTGTCTCAGAGTCCTACTAAAGATCGATATACTGTCAAAGTCTTGGCACACTATCAACTCTTGTACCTCTCTTTTGAACATGATAGAACTTGTTTTTTATCTAATTTAATATAATATTTCATGTCCAAATATATTTTGGAACCTTTGTTGGTCACTCATTGAAGTGATACAACCTTTTGTGCTTCAAAGATTCAAGACAATGCATATTTGCTTGGAGCTAATTTCACTTCCCATGGTTTGAAGCTACAGGTTCATGAATCAGAAATATAATTTGGACCTGATATCAATATTATTTTTAATTCTAATGGTCAACCACTTTTTCTCTTTCATCAATATAAATAACTTGATATAGATGGATCCAGTCTCCATTTTGTAGTTTTCTATATTCTTGATCAAGTTGAGCATATTCCTATTCTTCGAAAGAGGAAGATTATTATAGAAATAACCGTTTAGTTTGGAGACAAATTTTTGGTTTACCTTTCATGTTCATTTTTTAGGAAGGTTTTTCCCCATGCTATTTTCCCTTTTTTCTCAGTATATATGGATCGGTAATGTAAAGGGGAGAATAGGCCTATTTTCTTGGGACCTTTTTTTTTACTTCTCATAATTTAAGGTTAAGGGGGGTTGTTAGAGCATATTTTTCATATAGACTTGAGTCATGGATGCATACATGAATCCATGTAACATGCATGCAACATTGTTGAACTCTCTAGTACCTAGATATTGTATTTGACATCCTAACTCCTCAATCCCTGTCATTTTTTAATTCATTACCCACTATTGCACCCTCACCCACAATGTTAGGACCTCATGCACCCTATTACATGATTTAATTCATCCATTCTCAATTATATTCGGTTAATTTGGCTACAATTTGTTAACCCGGGTGCCATTCCTACATGTCATTACTCTAGGATGATATTGAACTACGATGAAAACTCTTAGCCTTCTAAATTCACCCCTATATCATTATATATAATCAATTAAATCCATTATTAACCATACCAAACTAGTTTCCTTCAGTTACACTACACTAACTAAGCACATTAAGAAGTTAGGACTAGTTATCAACTCTAGTGATGGCTTCTATGCTAATTTAAGTCTGCGCAATGAGAGAATTCCAAATGCATTCTTAGGATAATGAATTTCTCCATTGGATATGTGCTTATATTGTGCATGTGTTGGTGATTTAAATGAAAATATAGATTGTATTCAATTGAATTTCTTTTGTTATGTATTTTGCTCAATATTTCATCACTAGTTTTGTTTCAAATCTCTTTGTTCATCTAAGTAGGATTACATTTTTCCTTAGATCCTTAGTTGTGGAGTTTCTTTCTTCAATCAAGGATACTGAAATATCACAACCCTAGTATTTTATATTATCTCGTTCCACCAATTCATATGTCTATCAGTTCCTTTATCCATTATATGTCGTTTCTCAACTACCATTAGTATCATCAAGATCCTGAAAGGTTTACATGATGGAATATTTAATACTATCTGAAGGAATCAGATGGAAGGATATGGAACATAGATATTGGATTCTAAGTTATTATAGACCATTCATAATTACCATCTATTGTGTGGAGGTTCATGCAACTTTTCTTGCATGACTTTATAGGATCATCCCTTCTAACTTGAATGGTATGATATTAACAATTCGCCAAACCACCCAGTTTATTATCACATGTGCATGTATCCTTAAACAAATGGATAATATCACTCTATTTGAGTTGGATGATCAAACATGGACCATTCATGGAATGCACCCTCCTATTAAACTATGATCATGTGTGGTTGCACAAATGTTGAGGATCATTCTGCTGAGCTTGCAAAATCAATTCCAATGATGCACAAAAAGGGTCCTCATGTTAAAATCAATTCACATCGACTTGTGTGAATGTGGTGTATTAAATATTAGAAGGTGCTTCAATCAATCAAGTTTCTCCATGTTGTTATTCTTTCCATTAAGATATAGTTACTTGTAATTCTTTGAATTTTTTAAATCTAATTATTTTCTAGAGATATGTTGATCTTACCATTAGTTTTTATTTTAGTTTTCTATTATATTTTTGAGATAGTGATTTGTCATTGAACTTATTATAACTAACATAATTTAAAATTTTAACCTAATTTAAAATTCTCCCATTTTTTCACAAAATACTCCACCATTGTTGTTGATAGCCACTAGATCTAGTCATTAAGTGTTTTCAAAACACCATCAAATAAATAAATGCATGGATTTTATGGAGGCATTCTATCAAATGATTAGAATGAAAATGGTGACTTTTTTACACATATTACGTAAAACAAACTAAAACACGCATATTCCACTATAAACGTCCTTCAGATCTAACACAATTAATCAATCATTCATTCATATTCAAAATTAGATCCCTAAATTTAAAAAAAAAAAAGAGTAATTGGAATTATTTTACCGAAATTTTCTTATATGGATATTTTGTGACACACTTTCTATACAAATTCATAATCTGGAAATTCAATTTTATCCCATTTTCTCTTGAAATCGTGACAACAAAAATCTTTGACTTGTGTGTGTAGACATAGATTCCAAACACATATGGCCTCAATGTTGCAACATGTGGCTTTGAAAACATTCTATAACATCCCGATCCATATATCCAATGATGTTGAATGAGCTAGTTATAAAATTCCTGACATGAATTATGATATGATACCTCTAACTTGCATGGACATGTACCTGGGATATGATTTCAAGTATAAATGTTCACCCTAAAAGGGACATACACTAAACAAATTCATACATAGATGCATCGATATAAAACCATCATATTTAAAGAAACGTTCATACATAGAGCACGCTAAACAAACCATATTTTATAACAAAAACACAAGCATACTTTTCACATTTGTAAACAAGAAGGGTACTTATGTTTTAACTGAAGAGGGTAAAATAAACTATTAATGCATGGGGAATATTCCACCCAATCATAAGTATCAACTATTAATATCACCCATGCAGCTTGCTATGAATCCATTAGGAAAAAGGAAAAATATACAGGTTTCACTCTCTCCTCATCCCAACCCCATTTCTCTCATGACTATCCAACCTAATAATCCAAAGCACTACAAGAATCTCATTCATCCACCACATCCATGAAACACTTTACACAACAGAGAAAATGGATATCCCTTCATTTCTCTATAATTCCCTCATAAAATCCAAAACTTACAATGTTTACCACTGTATGCAACAAGACTCCAACGTATTGTATGCCTTTAGTTATTTCCATCTATAATCAAAACCATAGATTCTCAAGAATTTAATGAGTAGCAAATAATATTAGGTGAAGGTTCATATTTTTCTCAGTTTCTATTATCTCCTATATCCATCCTCTTTCCTTATGATTTATGCAATTTCCTTTGCAAAATTCTAGTTTCTTCTTAATTCCTCAATATAGATAGTTTGTAAGGATATTTCTCATGGTTTGTGAATTCTACTTCTTAGCCAATGAGTGGTATATAAAAAATGGATATGACATGATTGGGGGAAAATATATATGGAATCCCTTTCGACCATATAAATAAGGACTCTTACAGTAATCATAAAATTTATATTCTTCCCATGCTTCAATAATTACATGATAAGACTTTCCTCACCAGCCTCACACAACATTGAATACCACAATTTCATATATTGTCAAATGAAGAAAATAGATTATTTAAGTTAAATGGCATAAAATGGATGAATTGTAGGATGGAACATGGAAGAAGAGGATTTCATCTCCCATATGCCTCATTTCCTCCTCCCCTCTATTGGAATCATCACCCATCTAGTAGTCATTACACAACCATATTTGAATAAATATAATTTTACAACATAATATTTACCTCACTTTTGAATCATTACGAAAAGAAAACCACATGGTCCATATAGAATTATTTACATCATACATGTCTAGACATTCATTAGTTAGTCCTTGGACTTGATCTCTACACTAGGAATCCATATTGGTACATTTACATAACTTTACAAAGACTAACTGAATACTTCTAGGGGTTGAAACTGGGATATTGCAATATCTTCCTAGCATGAAAGTGAGGTATCTCGCATATATAATTCCTTATTTGATGATCCATTCAACTATGATGTCCTTATATCAACAAGTTTATGCAACCTTTTCTCACCAATACCAACAATAATTTACTTGTTATCATGGAATGTTTTGGCCATACACTTGTTTCTTTCAAAGCTTACACAAAGATTAGGGTTTGTAGTTATCTTTCTAAGATATAACTTATTTTATTGATGTGCATATATTGTGGAGCATTATTGAAAGTCTAACTTCGAGTATGGCTCTATATGACACAAACAACCCCACATTGTCTGAGATAGTGAGTTTGTTCATCCACAAATGAAATAGATTATCTATTACTAATATATTCATTGAAATTTACAAAATGGATTTTATGGAACATGTAGTGGCGAGATGGACCCAAGTCAAAGTACTAGGCTATAGACGCAGTTGGTTGATTTATTGATACAACAAATATGAAATCACCTACTACTTATTCTTTACCTCTTCAATAACATTCACATGTATTAACTTTTTTTCACCACTTGTTAAGTTAGAGTGCATGCAGTATATTCCTATTGGTATAAGTATTGAGAATGAAGAAATCCTAAACCACATTTATCCAACCATTTTCTCTATAAGAATAATTGCATATATCAATGGAATCTAAGTGTAAGAGGGGAATTTGAAGGATTTTAATCCATTCATACATTCATAAAAATGAAAATTTGAAATTCCACTAAATATTTTAACATTGAATTTTGATAGTAACAACCTCAAAACGTCTATTCTGAGATTTCAGATAATTGAATACCACTACCCAATGCAACTTCTGGACACCCTCTCTTAGGCTTGATGCTTTTTTTCCCAGCTCAAGGACATTCTTCAATGGCATTTCTGAGTTCATCACTATCATAGCGTGGGATATGAGGTTTGTGCGTTGCTTTCGTCATGGTATCAATATTCATCAAGGGGGAGATCCTACATCAAGATCATATGGATTTTTGCTTTGATTTTGAGCTTGAAACATCAAATTAAAACTCTCAACACTATGGGTCAGTCTCATGGTAGCCATAAATAAACAACTGAAAAAATTATAGTTTTTTGGAGATTCCAAAATGGTAATATAATTGGCCAATGGGAGAATTCAAATCAATTCACCACATCTCCAACATAGTTTGACAACCATCAAAGAACATATAGTTTTTTTTTGAAATGCTAACCTTCACACACATATACATGGAACTAAATATAGAAGTGAGCAAGATATCTAAATTGGCACTCGCTCTCCCCCAGAACTAACAAAGGTAGAGGAAAAATACCGATAAGTTAGGTAACCAATTTATAGTTATGTAAGAAGAATATTTGGTGAAATACAATGTATATTGATGAGAAAAACAAGGAAACACAAAATTAAATTATATTGTGAAAAGAAGACCAAACTAGACTATGAAAATAACAGAATGCCAAAATATTCAGAAGTTGTATAGAATCCATGAAGGACAAACTTGTTGTTGTAAGCTCTATATGGGAAGTTCAAGTTTATTTGAATAGAATACAGAGTCTTTTTCCATTATATATATATATATACTTTGAAATTTTCTCTTATACTTTCTTGTAAAGACACAACCCATCTTGATATGCGTAGGCATTTGTCTTAAGGTAAAAAAAAATTACTTAAACCCTTCTAATATAATAGTTGTAGGATAGGGGACCATCTCCCTTACTCTGATCAGGAGTTCTTCTCAGATACTATTAAAATATAACCTTGAAATTTCGATGTTTATAACCATTCATGTTTCCTTCTAATATTTCTTTAAACACTTTACCAAGTCTTGAACATTTTCATATGAACCTTATCCCATCGATAACATGTCATCCACAAACAAAATATGGGTTAGATCCACTATACTTGAGATCCTGACCCCTTTAATATTTCCTTCCTCTTTTTATTTATGAATAATTATTCTTACAGCCTCTGCTACAAGAAGGAACAAAAATGGAGAGAGGGGGAAGCCCTGCATTAGGCCTATTGTTGGTGTCAAGAACTGAGAGGGAGCACCATTGATTAGTACTGTAAAATAGGTTGATTTAATACAACCCATTATCCAATATACAACCTTTATTTGGATGCCAATTTGAATTATTAAGAAATGTATAAAATTCCAGGTTATCCTTTCATAATATTTGGATATATATTATTTGAGGGAAAAAGATGACAATTTGTCTATTTTTATGGTGTGTATTGCTCCGTGTTTCAGTGATACTACATCGTAGAACTATTTGTTAAATAGAAAACCAATTGTTCTTATAATTTTACTTTTCTGAATATGGGTTTTAACCTGTGTGCTATAATCTTGTGTATTAATTTATAGACCAAGTTACAGAATGAAATTGATCTAAATTATTCAAATGCCCCCCCTTTCTTCTTCTTAGTTATTATGGTGATGAAAGTGGAATTCATTTCTCCTAGTGTCTTACCAAATTTCCGGGATTCTTAAACCACCTTCAACAAATATGACTTTACCATATCATAAAATCCTTCAAAGAATTCCAAGGTGAATCCATCTCGACCTGGGATTGACCATTTCTGAAAAGAATGGATAATTGAGATTAATTCCTACTCGGTCACATATTTTAATAGATCCTCCATTTCCTATGTTATTAGTATAGGAAATAGATATAGTAACTACACTAATTCTAAGATTTGGAATCTCAAAGGAGCCTTAAAACTAGAGTTGAAGTGATCTACTACTTCATTTGCTTTGTTTTGAAAAGACTCGATTGTGTTCCATATGAATATTTTATTTCCTCTATGTTGTTTATGTTCTTTCTATGCAATTTGAAGCAATGTAAGTACTTGGTGTTCTTATCTCCTTCCACTAGCCATAAATATATGCTCTTCAACCCCTAGTGCTTCTCTTCCTTAACTCACCTTCTCCTTATTTTTTTCTCTTCTCCTTTTAAGGACTCCAATTTTTCATTGGTGAAGATTCTTGTTTTCTTTGAGTTGAAAATTTCTTGTATCTTACTCTTTGTTTCTATCAACACTTTTTGGGAAAAGGCCTTATGCTTCTGACCCATCTTTCAATATTTTATTTATCTAGGTTTGGTTTTCTACCAGCTGCTGCATGTAGGTGGTCGAGGTAGGGTTTTCTAGTGTTGCCAAATTGTCTGTAATCAAATTATAATATTCGTTCTCTTCCAACCAAGCTAGGTTGAATTTGAAAGGAGAGGGAAACTTCTTTTCAAGAATTGTTATTGTTAATGTAATTGGTCAATTATATGAAGTCCTTGATGTATCCACTGTCAATTTTAAAACCAAATTCTCTTAAAACATACTTTCTAGAACTAAGAAATGGTCTATCATTTTAGAAATTTCTTGATCCCCACTACACTTATTCCTCCATGTGGGATCCAGTCTTAAAGGATGGACATCAATTAGATTTTTCTCCTCAAATAAAACACAAAAATTTGATTAAAGCATTACAATGTGCATTCCCCCCAACATAATTCTCCTGAAGTAAGTGGTAATTTCATATCTCCCACTAGTATTAGGTTTGAGTGGTCCATCACACCTGGGGGTCATCTAAAGTTTCCTAGTAAGTTCTTCTTCCATGGAAAGGTCTATATACATTTAGGAAATACATGATAGTAAAAGTTTCTCTATCCTCCATCTCAGGTCATATTGTTGCTTCATGGAAATATGTCAAGTGGCATAATACTTTAGGACTCCATGTTGTGATTAAAACTCCCCAGTGTATGTCTACATATATTTCATGTATCTTGTAGTTGTTGATGTAATTGTAACTTCAGAATGTATTCAGTTGTATATCTTATGTATTGTAGCCCGATGTTTATTCCGGGAAGTGTTTGTAATGTAATTGAGTCATGTTACGCCCCGATGTTCCGATCGGGAGTTTCTATAACGTGAAAAAATCATGTCAAGCCATTGTGGGTAACCCTACTATTGATCAAGGGTTAAATTCCCCGTAGTTGTGGGGCCCTCAAGTTATTATACTATCCTAGAGAATTCGACCCTAGGTGAGTTATTGTAAGTCATGGCAAAGTCCCCACAATTTGTGGGGCACTAGGGTTATTAGACTCTCCTAGAGATTTCGGCTCTAGTAAGTAATTATTAAGTGAGGTTGACATGTTGGAGTGGACATCAAGTGAACGAAAGAATATAATAGAGAGTGATCCTCTCTATTTATCACACACACACTCACTCATTGGGGTGCATGAGTGAGAGAGAAGTTGCTAGGACAAGAGAGAGACTACTGTTGTCGCGAGATCATATTTATGTTTTCGGGTTTTACTTTCAGTGTTGATTCTATATCTAAGGAAGTTGTGAGGTTTCCTCCTTTATGCTTTCCCCAAGGAAAATTCTTTGTGTCTATTGTCTCTTGTGTTTTATTGTTGTTCATGTTATTCTCTCAGATAAGATCCTAATATAACATGGTATCAGAGCTAACCTGAAAAGAAGAAACTGCGTAGCTATAGAAGCTAGGGCTTCTTATTTTTTGGGTTTATCTCCACAATCCATCAAAAAAAGTATGCTAGGTTGACTCTCCATTGAAGGGAGCATCTTTCTGTCAAAGCGGAATTCGATTTCGGACATTTTTCAGTTTGTGGTGCAGGAAATTAGGGATTCTTATAAAAGGGGAATTTTTGAGTGAGCCCAGCATAGGATTAATCTCCTCATCAAAATATAAGTTTAGGGACCTAGGCTGAGATCTTTGGTTGGGTATAAAAATGGGAAAGTTAATCCCTAGTTTGACCTTAGGCTGAAAAAACCATAAAATACTAAAACTGATAAGTTTTGATACATTTGCTATATCTCAGGATTGGAGAAGGATCAGGAGCTGAAACTTTCATTGACAAAATATAAAATCCTTATTTACACTGTATCCAAAATTCAGCCTCAGATTCACAGTATTCTAGGAGATATGATCCCTCGAAGTTAGGGTTCCGGCCTCTTCCAGGATTCATCCCTAAACAGGACACCTGGGGAGAATTGCTATATTTTGGGGTACAAAGGTCCAAATGAAATATCGAAAGATGTTCCAGAAAGCGCATGGACTTTAATTTTTGTTGTGCAAGTTTTAGACCCAAAAGATGAAACAGTGACATGTGGAAATCCTTACAACTTCGCTATGCTAAACAGTATTGAAACAGGTCACCTTGGGAAAACGCTCATACGTCCCAATTGGTGAAACCAATTCTGATGAAACTTGTGGTGTTGGTACGGAGAGAGGCGAGGATACCTTAGTGTGAATTTCAAACACATAGGAGCAGTAATTGTGGATATAGCATAGAAATAGTATCAGGCATTTCTACAGAATAAATTGGTAAACTAGGGCTTCCTGTTCCGGAAGCTTCCCTCTACTGTTTTCAGAAAAGGGGTACATTGGATAGCTCACCTTGAAGATATATATATTTATATCCAATCAGATCTGAAATATTCCATGTTTTGAAAATTAAGGTTTCTCTGACAAACCCTAGATCAGCCAGCTCCAGAACCCGGACGGACACCTCAAATAAGTAAGATCTAATCTTTTACTATTTTCATTTGAAATTCTCATTTCAAAGTGATATATCACACCATATTGATGATAATCGTGGTGAAGTTGACAAATTTCAATAATGGAAGTATATAATCTCTCTCAAGAAAATGAATTGGACACCTACATGAGTAGAAAGGTTCCAGTTATAGAGGGAGATGAGGGTAAAATCCTTACACAAGAAGAACTTGGTTAAGGCCAACAAGATCATTGTTGATTCAATCACAGATCACCTTGTACCACAAGTGTCTTCCCTAAAGACACCGAATATGTTTGATTCCTTGACCAAGCTATTTGAAGGGAAGAACATAAATCAAAATATGACTTTGAGAAAACAATTGAAGAATGTGAAGATCTAGAATGCAGAGACCATATAGTCATACTTTACCAGGGTCTCTCAAATCAAAGAACAACTTGTAGCAGTAGAAGAAGAAGTGGAAAATGCAGAAGTGGTGATGGCCACCTTGAATGGTCTCCCAAGATCATGGGATTCATTCCTGTGAGGAATGTGTGCCAGAAGGAAGTGATTACTTTCAGCAAACTCTGGGAAGAAGAAGAAGCTTGACTCATAATAAGAGAAGAGAAGATGGGAACAACTGAAGATCAAGCTCTTACAATCCAAAGAAGATCCCTCAAGTGATGAGGAATATGAAGAACTCAACTCTTGAAGAACCTCTTATCTATCTTAGCATTTGGATAAGAAACGATTCTATTATGAATGAAGAAGATGATGATTACGAAGGCTCAAGAAGGAGTCTACCCACGAAACAAATAAAGATAAGTATTCAGTTGTCATTTCATGGTATTTTTTTTTGTTATGCATTCGTTTATATTCAGTTGATGTATTATGCATGATAGAATTATTTCATTAATGACAGTATACTACTAATATTCATTTAATGGGTAAGTAGCTCATGGTGCTATACAAATCTCCATTGCTACTTATCTAGAATGAAACTTGTTTTCTAACATATTGGATCAGTGCACAATCTCAATGTTGTCCTGGTGGAGATGGAAGGCATCTAGAAAATTTTCTGTGAGATATGGATGAATGTTGTATTGGCTAAAATAGTTGCATGATCGTATATTTATGTATAAGAACTTGTCATTATGAGTATTCCTTATGAAATGTTTATAACCATACAAATACATTTGACTTGTAGGAAATATCGCATACATAATTGCCTACAAGCAAAGAAGGATGAGACTTGATCCGAAGAACAAGTGACGATAGCTCAAGAGGAAGAATAATATGACAAATGCAGTGGCATCATTGATGCAGAACCTTCCAGCTATGAATAAGTAACCAAGAAAAAAGGGAAGACCAGTTCAAGAAGAATGATGTCTAGGATGCAAGATCGATACATGAAGGGAATTTCGTAGTTCCATCATGCAGTAGATGGAAACATCGTGGGATACAAGGAAAGATTCATAGCACGAGGCCTCTCACCAAAAGAGTGCATAGAGTATGAAAGACAGAGGAAGTATGATGCTTCAATTTAGAGGGAGTAACTACAGAATATCATGAGGTTCAACATGGTACGATATGATGGATAGCTTACTGTTGACTCTAGGATTTACTAAGAGTAAAGAGGATTCCAACCATTTCCTCAAGGTTGAAGGTGGAAGACCAGTGATGCTCTTGTTATATGTCGATGACTTGTTCCTGACAGAGGTTGCAAGAAGGATACTTGTTACCGAGTTCGAGATGGAGTACTTGGGTATGATGCACTATTTCTAGGCATGGAGGTGTGGAAGAATGCGGATGGAATATTCCTTGAAAAAGGGAAGTATGCAGTAGAGATCCTAAAGAGATTTGGGATGATGGACTGCAAGGCCATAACCACACCTATGGAATCGAACCTGAAGCTATTGAGTGATGCTTCCTAAGAAGCGGTTGATGCTATGATGTATCGTCAAATGATTGTGTAACACCCCGGTTTTGACCCCATTTGCATTGGGTGTATATGATGTATATATTGTAATTGGTCGTGGTGTGGAGATAAAAGAAAAATCCCCACCATCAATTTGGTTTTGTTATGTTTTAGCGATTGAAATCGTTGCTGATGATATATCATGATACATGGCACATTATAGCTTTGGCATCATCGAATTATACACTTTAATTAAAATGAACCCCGACCAACTATGTCAATGCAACCATGATGAAAAGGGAATGATTTTCCTAGGGATAAGGAGGGGGAATTATTAAACTTTGAGCCTATGGGGAAAATCCATGTGTCAGTTGTTAAACCCCTTTTGACTTACTCAACTTTCCTTATCTCATCAATCAACTACCACATTAAAACCTTCTGTTTTTAGTTGGGGAATTTATTTCTGGGAAGTGGTGTGTGGAAGGACTGTCAGTCCTTGCCCAGATGCACACTCCACCAGCAGACCCTTTCACTTCACATGGGAAAGGAAAGCGCAATATTTAATTCTCCATTCTTCCACTCTCCCCCATCCTCATGTGGAGACGGACGTTCTCTCTTCTCCTCATCCACAGATTGGGATTCATCATCGTTTTCCTCATGCAGAGAGCTGGGGGATCCGTTTTCATTCATCCACAATTTTCCTGTGAATGAGGCAGTCACGATTTCTGCTATGGAGGTGTGGTTTCTATACTGATTTTTTGGTCTATGTATATGTTTTCCCTGTCCAATCTGAGAGTCAAATCTCCTCTCCAATTCTCCAGGATGTGTATTGTCCCATTGCTTCAGTGTTGAGATCAACGCTATTTTTTTTCCCATGATTTTGTCTGCTGTGGTTACAGTACAGTTTGGGCTGCTGTGGATTCTTATTAGGTCATTTTGGCCATGATAGGGACAAGAACAACTCATGGATCAGATTCCACCGTCCAAGCTATGAATTGCTTGTTTTGCTACATGTATGCAGTGGTTGGTCTTCGGACTATGTTGGAGTGGGAATGAAGGCTTGATTTTCTTAATAAACCTGGTGTGCTTGGGAGCCACACAGATAGAGCTAGAGGTATGGATTTCTTCTCCACGACCCCTGAATAGCACTGGAAGGGAATTCAAGTTCTAAGGGATTGTGTAGTAGAGAAGGGACTGATTTCCTTATGTTGGGTGTGTGTGGGTGTCCTATAAGTTAGGCTAGTTATGGTGTAGGTGTCCTTATCTTTTTAATGAGCTCACCAACTTAGCATTCAGCTTTTCCTAGCTCCTTGATGGCCTAATAAACTGAGCTATGTTGGCTTGGTTGAGTTGTGTATCCTTGGCTATGTGTATGTTAGAATTTCATCATGAAGCTAGCATTATATTAGGATCTTTAACTGAGAGAATAACAAGCACATCAATCAAACACAAGAGACAATGGACACATAGTTTATCCTTGGGGAAATCATAAATGGTGAAAACCCTACAACTTCCTCAGAGTTAGAATCAACACCAAAAGTAGAACCCAAAACAGTAAGTGATCTCCTGACAGCAGTAACCTTCTTTCTATCTAGCCCCAATGTCTTCTCCTTCCTCAACTATGTGCTACACTTGAGTGTGTATGAGTTGTGTGATAAATAGAGAGTCCATCTCTCTATTTATACTAATCCTGAGATGACTAAAACCCTACTAGGGATGACCTTACTAGGATAGTCTATTAATCCTAGTGCCCCAGAACTACGAGGACTTTAACCCTTAGACAATAGGAGGGTTACCCACAATGGCTTGACATGACTTGTTTACATTATAGACTTTCCTGATAGGAACATTGGGGCATGACATAACTCAAGTATATCCTAGAATAAACATTAAGGTTACAATATATAAGAAATACAAGTCAAATACATTCCGAAGTTACATATACATCAACACTCCCTCTTAACTAGGAAGGTATTCTTTCGATAAAATTTTCAGCACAATTCTTATTCTCTGTATCTTCCGGATCATCATCGAGTCCTCGTCATATTCAATTCTTATTCATCTTCAAGTCATATTAATCTTCAAGTAATCTTCATCTTCAAGTCATATTCATCTTCAAGTCATCAAATCTGGATCATCACTCAATCTGGATCATCACTGGACATCATCACTAGATCTGGATCATCACTCAATATGGATCATCACTTGACATCATCACTAGATCTAGATCATCACTCAATCTAGATCATCACTACTAGATCATCACTACTAGATCATCATCAATAAATATGGATCATCATCACTCGATTTGGATCATCACTAGGTCATCATCACGGGTGCTATCTCTTGGTTCTTCTTTTCATAGGAACCTATACAGAGCCAGTCATTTTTCATACTTGATGTATCATCATAGAGCTAGTCCTTTTTCATACTAGATGTGGCCTCATAGAGCTAGTCCTTTTTCATACTAGATGTGAAATCACAGAGCTGGTCCTTTTTCATACCAGATGTGGAACCTACTCAGAGCTAGTCCTTTTTCATACTAGATGAGTCTTCACAGAGCTAGTCCTTTTTCATACTAGATGTGGCATCATAGAGCTAGTCCTTTTTCATACTAGATGTGGGACCTACTCAGAGCTACTCCTTTTTCATACTAGATGAGTCTTCATAGGGCTAGTCCTTTTTCATACTAGATGTGGCATCATAGAGGTGGTCCTTTTTAATACTAGATGTGGGACCTACTCAAAGATAGTCCTTTTTCATACTAGATGAGTCTTCATAGAGCTATTTTTTTCATACTAGATGTGGCATCATAGAGTTGGTCCTTTTTCATACCAAATGTGGGACCTACTCAGAGCTAGTCCTTTTTCATACTAGATGTGGGATCATCACATAAACCTGACAATGGAAGGAACCAATCCTCTCACCATGTCACAGCTCTTACATCCGACCATGGAAGGAACCAATCCTCTCACCATGTCAAAAGGGAACAACACTTATATCTGACCATGGAAGGAACCAATCCTCTCACCATGTCAAAATGGCACAACACAGAGACATCACTTCCTCTTGAGAGGAATCTCGATCTGGATAACACCAAGATTCTCCCTGAAGTACTCAAACTTCACCCTAGCCAATGGCTTAGTCAACACATCAGCTATTTGTTCGTTCGTCGCAACATACTAGAGTTTCCCTGCTCCTCTCTCCACCATATCCCTGATATAGTTATACTTGATCTCGATATGCTTCGACTTGTCATGGAATACTGGATTCTCTAACAACTTTGCACAACTATGGTTGTCACAGTATATATAAGTAGCATCTAACTGGAGATCAAATAAATCAGACAGTAGCTTCCTTAGCCGCACTACCTCACAACTAGCTGAACAGGCTGCAACATACTCTGCTTCAGTTGTACTCAATGCCACATAGGATTTCTTCCTGCTAAACCATGAGATCACTCCTAATCACATAATGAAGCAACAACCTAAAGTGCTCTTCCTATCAATGGCACTTCCTACCCAATCTAAATCAACATAACCCTCCAGGTTAATCCTTTGATCAGTCTTATACTTGAGCCCATAATCAACCGTACCTTTTAGGTACCTCAGAATATGCTTTGCAGCATTCAAGTGAACATGTCTCGGATCTATCAAGTATTGGCTCAAGGTGTTCATAGAAAAGCAAATATATAGTATTGTGTTCATCAGGTACATTAAGGACCCAATCATCTGACGATACGTCGTGGAATCAATTGTCTCTGATGAAGCATCACTCAATAGATTCAAGTTTGATGCCACGGGCGTGGTTAATGCCTTGTAGTCCATCATCCAAAATCTCTTCAGGATCTCTATTGCATACTTCCCTTGTCCAAGGAAGATTCCATATGTAGTCTGCCACACCTCCATACCTAAAAAATAATGCATCATACCCAAGTCCTTCATTTCAAACTCAGCAGCAAGATTTCTCTTCGTATCAGTAATGAACCCATCGATACCTATCACAAACAGATCATCTACATATAGTAGAAGCATCACTGGGATGCCATGTTCAACCTTGTAGTAAAGGTTGTAATCTGCTTTACTCTTGGTAAAGCCCAAACTGGATAGAAAGCTATCAATTCTACCGTACCATGTCTTGGGTGCTTGTTTCAAACTATAGAGGGCTTTCTTCAATCTACACACATGAGAATCCTTGTCATGAGTCTCAAAACCGAGTGGTTGATCCAAATACACTTCCTCTTCTACTACACCATTCAAGAAAACAGTCTTAACATCCATTTGATGTATCTTCCATTTCATCAAGGCAGCCAAAGCAAGTACCGATATGATGGAAGTGTATCTGGATATAGGTGCAAAGTTTTCTTCATAGTCTATTCCTTCTTTCTATGAGAAACCACAAGAAAAAAATCTTGCTTTATATTTCTCTATGCTACTGTCTGCAGCATGCTTGATCTTGTAGATCCATTTGGAAGTTACAACTGACTTCCCTTCTGGTCTTGGTACAGCATCCCAAACATCATTCTTCATGATCGATTGATACTCTTTGATAATTGCATCCTTACATTCTTTTTGTTCTTCTACTTCTTCATATTTGGAAGGTTCTTTATCAATAAAATCACATAGTAAAGCTACATAACTGGAACAGGATCTGGTCCTCTTTCTTTCTCTGAGATTGTCTTCTGGAACCCCATATCTTTCCGCACCTTAGATAATCTCTCATACCCAAGAAGTTTTCCTCTTCTGAGGATTCTTCCCCTGTGGTGGATCTACAGGTCTTTGTGGTTCTTCAAATTCTCGATCTTCTTCTTGAGTTTACTCGTTCATGATTGTATCATGAATTCTAGGAGCTTCTGCTTCTTCAGGTTCTTCAGTGGGTTTCTTTCTGGATTTGATGTAGGTTGAATCTTTGTCAAATGTTACATCCCTACTAATGTCAATATTCTTGAACCTTGGGAAGTATATTCTATAATCCTTCGAGCTTTCAGAGTATCCCACAAATATACCCTTCTTTCCTGAAGGATATAATTTTGTTCTCTTCTATTTTGGAATGTGTATGTACACAAGACAACCAACTATTCTGAGATGGCTGACTTATGGTTTCTTGCTGTAGAATACTTCTTCAAGAGTCTTGTTCTCAAGTACTCTGTGTGGAGTACGGTTCTGTACATACACTGTTGTTCTGGATTCTTCTGCCCAAAGATGCATAGGAATATCTTGATCATGAAGCATAGCTCTTGAAACTTCCATGATGGTTCTATTCTTCCTTTTTGCAATTCCGTTCTATTGTGGATTATAATGGGTCGACAACTCCCTCTTAATCCCTAAGTCTTTACATAGTTATTTGAACTCATTTGCAGTGAATTCTCTGCCATTGTCTGATCGAAAAGACTTTATCTTCTTTTCAGTGTGGTTTTCGATCAAGGCTTTGAATTCCTTGAACTTGCTAAACACTTCATCTTTATTCTTCATGAAGTAAATCCATGTCTTCCTAGAAAAGTCATCAATAAAAGAAACACAGTACACATACCCGCTTAGTGAGCTTGATGAAATTGGTCCACATACATCAGAGTGGATGATTTCCAATATTCCTTTTGCTTTCCTCTCGCTACTTGGAAATGTCTTCTTTGTGTTCTTTCCTTTCGCACATCCTTTGTAGACCCCTTCATGTTTTGTTTGTATTTTTGGAAGACCTTCAACAGCTTTGCTTGCAAGTGGTAGTGCTCTGTAATGCACATGTGCAAGCCTTCTATGCCAAATTTCATTTGGTTCTACTGTTTCATGAACCAAAGCTTGATCTGGTTGGCCCTTCAACTTGTATAGACCTCCTTCTTGCTCTCCAATCACTGTTGCATTGTCAAAAGTCTTTCCCTTTGGCCACATAAGAACTTGGCCATCTACAAAAGCAACCATCATTCCTTTTGCATCCAATGCAAATATGGAGAGGAGGTTCTTCTTTAGTCTTGAAACAAATAATACATTCTTCATCTTTAAAGACTTTCCAGAATCTAGTTTATAGGAGGATTCACCATGACCTTTTATTGGATACTGGTAGTCATCCCCAAGTTTCACCTTTTGAGGTAACACATGTTCAGATAGCTTCACAAATGATTCTTTGAATCCCGTCATGTGCATGGAAGCGCCACTTTCTATTAGCCAATTATTGCTTCCATGTGAAATAGTTCCCGTGAGAGTGGAGATCAGTACATATTCTTCCTCACTTGAAGAATCATCACTTTCTTATCTGATTCTCTTTGTAGAAGGTTCATCATCCTCTGCAGCATGAGCATGATGTCTTCTCTTGTTTCCCTTCTTTTTTAGGTTTCTTCTGTTACAGAATATTTTTGATATGTGGCCTTTCTCATCACATGTGTAACATCTAATAGTAGTCATATCTTTTCTAGAGTGTGAGATATTACCTTTGGAGTGATGATGGCTCCTTCTGGTTTTCTTGGAGTGAACTGTGAGAGCTTGATCTTCACTTCCCATCTTCTCTTCTCAAGCTGCTATCTGAGATTCTTCTTGAGAGCATTCTTCCCACAGTCTGTTGAATTTGACTAACTTATTTCTCGCACAGATCCCTTGAATGAAAGAGTCCCATGATCTAGGGAGACCATTCAAGGTAGTCATCACAATATCTGCATTTTCCACTTCTTCATCTACTACTCCCAGCTGCTCCTCGATCTGAGAAACCCTTGTAAAGTAAGACTGAATAGTCTCAGCATTCCGAATCTTCACATTCTTCAATTGGTTTCTCAGATTCATCTTCCTATTTATGTTCTTCTCTTCAAACAATTTGGTTAGGGAATCAAACATAGCTTTAGGTGTCTTGAGGGAGGACACCTGTGGTATGAGGTGATCCTTGATAGAATTAGCAATGATTCTCTTTTCCATAACCAACTTCTTCTTATACAAGGACTTAGCCTCATCTCCCTCTAGAAATGGAACCTCCTCTTGATATAGGAGTCCAACTCATTTTCTTCCAGGACCAGGGAGATCCTATACTTCCAAGCTTGGAAGTTATCATCTCCATCAAGCTTTTCATCAAGCTTGGTATGATGAGACATCTTAAACTGAGAACCTCAAATGCAAATACAAAATATTTAGATCTTACCAAGTCAAGATGTCGGATCTAGGTTTGGAGTTGAAATCCTATAGTGCTTTCAATTTGATCTCTAACTTCAATTTTGGGGAGGAGATCGATCCAGGCCTAGACTCACTGAAAAATTGCTCTTCTGTGAAAAGCCCTAATTTCCGACAGCAGTGTCGCGTCCAAAACTGAAAAACCTCATAATTGGATTCTGCTTCAACAGAAAGATGCACCCTAAGGAGGAGAGTTATTCCACCTTACGTTTGCTGAAAATATATGGAGGAAGGTCCATAAACTAGGAAGCCTTAGCTCCCACAGCTACACAGTGTCTTCTTCTCAGGTTAGCTCTGACACCATGTTATAATTTATCATTAAGCTAACATTATATTAGGATTTTTAATTGAGAGAATAACAAGCACAACAATCAAACACAAGAGACAATGGACACATTTTTTATCCTTGGGGAAACCATAAATGGTGAAAACCTTGCAATATCCTCAGAGATAGAATCAACACCAAAAGTAGAACACAAAAAAGTAAGTGATCTCCCAACAGCGGTAACCTTCTTTCTATCTATCCCTAGTGTCTTCTCCTTCCTCAACTATGCGCTACACTTCAGTGTGTATGAGTTGTGTGATAAATAGAGAGTCCAGCTCTCTATTTATACTAATCCCTACATGACTAAAACCATACTAGGGCCGACCTCACTAGGAGAGTCTAATAACCCTAGTGCGCCAGAACTGCGGGGACTTTAACCGTTAGACAATAGGAGGGTTACCCACAATGACTTGACATGACTTGTTTACATTATAGACTTTCTCGATAGGAACATCAGGGCATGACATAACTCAAGTACATCCCAGAATAAACATCGGGTTACAATATATAAGAAATACAAGTGAAATAGATTCTGAAGTTACATATACATCAACAGTGTAAGCCTCCTTGTTCCTTATTCCTTGAGGAATCATTCCCAGCTCAGGGGTGGTAGTGTTGTTGAGAGACTAAGGAGCACACTGGCCCATGGTTGGGTGAAACGTTGTAGCGACATAGCTGGTTGTGGGATGAATTCTTCACAAGATAAGTATTCTTGTCTATTTCATTTTTGCAATTGTATTTTGATGTTTAATGAATTATGATGAACATGTTGAATGCCTGAGTGTATATTTTGCTTCCGTTGTATGCTTAATAATTATGCATCTCTGCATGTTTTTACTTCCAAGCATTTTATTTCAGCTTTATGTATGTACATGTTCATGGGGCTAGTTTCCCGAATAGTTAATGGTTTGGTAGCATCCTCTTCGCCGGTCGGAGGATCGGGGACATTATAGTTTGATTCCTTGATATACCTGACGAACACGAGACCAAATATTTTCTTTGCTGTGAACACATTGAGACATGTTCACCTAATGGTTGCAAATCATGTTCTGAGGTACCCGAAGGGTATAGTTGATTATGCGCTCAAGTATGAAGTGAATTAGAAGATAACCTAGAGGGTTATGTTGATTCCTATTAGGAAGGCAGTGCCATCAATAGGAAGAGCACTTCAGGGTGTTTCTTCAGTATGGGATCAGGTGTGATCTCTTGGTTTAGCAGGAATAAATCCTGCGTGGCACTGAGCACAACTGAAGCAGAGTATGTTGCAGCTTGTTCAGCTAGTTGTGAGGCAGTATGGCTGAGGAAGCTACTGTTTGATTTATTTGATCTCCAGTTAGATGCTACTTGTATATATTGTGACAACCAGAGTTATGTGAAGTTATCGAAGAACCCAGTGTTGCATGACAAGTCAAAGCATATCGAGATCAAGTATAACTATATCAGGGATATGGTGCAGAGCGGAGCAGTGAAGCTCCAGTACATTGCGATGGATGAACAGATAGTTGATGTGTGGATGAAGGCATTGGCTAGAGTGAAGTTTGAGTACTTTAGGGAGAAGCTTGGTGTTCTCTAGATCGAGGTTCCCTCCAAGGAGAAGTGATGAGTCCATGAGCCATTCTGACATGCTAAGAGGATTGGTTCCTTCGATGGTCAGATGTAAGGGCTGAGCCATTATGTGATGGTGAGAGGATTGGTTCCTTCCATGCCAGATATGAGTGTTGAGCCATTCTGATGTGACTGTATAATTGGTTCCTACATGATCATATATAAGTGTTGATTTCCATTCTATGAATGGAGGTACCTGGTCAGTTACCAGGAATACTCAGTCTGGGATTGAGGGCCATTTTGATATGATTGTGGAATGTATTCTCACATGATCAGATATAAGTGTAGGGACATTATGGTGTGATTGAGGGATGTGTTCTTACTTGACCATGTATAAGGGTTGATGCCATTCTCTGGGAGAATGTAGGTACCTAGTCAGTTACCACGAATACTCAGTCTGGGACTGAGGGCCATTTTGATATGACTGTGGGATGTAGTCTCACATGATAAGATATAAGTGTAGGGCCATTCTGATGTGATTGAGAGATATGTTCCCACTTGATCAGATATAAGGGTTGTTTCCATTCTATGAATGGAGGCACTTGGTCAGTTACCAGAAACGCTCAGTCTGGGACTGAGAGCCTTTTTGACGATTCAAGGTCAGATGTAAGGGTTGTGCCATTCTGACATGATGAGAGGATTAAGTTCCTTCCATGGTTAGATGTAAGGGCTGGGCCACTCTGACATGGTGAGAGGATTAAGTTCCTTCCATGGTCAGATGTGAGGGTTGGGCCATTCTGACATGATGGTGGAGGTGTTCCTCTCATGGTTAGATGTGAGTGTTGGGCGTGCCTTTTTGACGAGTCAAGGTCAGATGTAAGTACTGGGTGGACCATTCTGACTTAGCGTCAGATATAAGCGCTGAAGAAGACCTACATGGAGGCTAGGATTACAACCAGCATGAAAAAGGGATGGATCTGTATAACTTCCTGTGACGAGAAGAATCATGATATAGAACTAGTGATGTTGACCCAATGATGATCCAGATTGAGTGATGATCCAGATCTATTGGTGATGATCCAGATCGAGTAATGATCCATATCTAGTGATGATGATCCAGATCCATTAATGATGATCCAGTAGTGATGATACAGATCGAGTGATGATCCAGATCCAATGATGTTGATCCAGGAAAGATGATCTAGATCGAGTGATGATCCATATCTAGATGAAGATGACTTGAAGATGAAGATGACTTGAAGATGACGAGAACTCGATGATGATCCAAATGATACAGAGAAGAAGACCAGTGCTGACAAATTGTGTCGAGAGAATACCTTCCTATTTAAGAGGGAGTGTTGATGTAATTGTAACTTCGAAATGTATTCACTTGTATATCTTATTTATTGTACCCTGATGTTTATTATGAGAAGTGTTTGTAATGTAATTGAGTCATGTCATGCCTCGATGTTCCAATCGGGATTTTCTATAATGTGAACAAGTCATGTCAAGTCATTATGGGTAACCCTCCTATTGATCAAGGGTTAAAGTCCCCACGGTTGTGGGTCCCTAGGATTATTAGACTATCCTAGAGAAATCGACCCTCGGTGACTTATTGTAAGTAAAGGAAAAGTCCCCACAAGTTGTGGGGCACTAGGGTTATTAGACTCTCCTAGAGATGTCAGTTTTAGTAAGTAATTGTTAAGTGAGGTCCACATGTTGGACTGGACATCAAGTGAATGAAAGAATATAATTAGAGAGTGAGCCTCTCTATTTATCACACACACACTCACTTATTGGGGCGCGTGAGTGAGAGAGAAGTTTCTCGGATAAGAGAGAGACTACTGCTGTCAGGAGATCATCTTTATTTTTTCAGGTTTTACTTTTGGTGTTGATTCTATCTCTGAGGAAGTTGAGGGGTTTTCTCCTTTATGGTTTCCCTGAGGAAAATTATTTGTGTCTATTGTCTCTTGTGTCTTATTCTTGTGCATTTTATTCTCTTAGATAAGATCCTAAGATCATAATGCTAGCTTGAATGATAAAACTCTAACACTAGTCTCTTACAAAGACACTCAAAACCTCCTTCGCTTCCTTCCCCTCCATCATTTTTTCTTGCAGTAGCATGACATTTGGTTTTATAATGCTTATCATTCATTTGAGGGCTATTAATTTGGACACCCATCCTAGCTCCCTTGTATTGAACAAGAGGGTTAGCATTATGAACCCTTAGCCATGGTTTTTTCCACTCTAATATCACTTCCAATGGTTAGTTGTTTTCCTTTCTTTAATATCTTTGGGCACTTGTTTTTGTGCCATGGTTAGAAATGATTTATGTCCTTCTTGCATCCTTTGGTTTTGACTCGGAGCTAGACCTCCTGATGAAACTTGGTCAACTTTTGTTCTTGATTTGGACCTTACACCATAGTCATGTCTTATTATTTGTCATTTCCTTTCTATGTTTTAGGAAGAATCTATGTAACTCAATAAATTTTCTTTCGTTTTCTTTTCAATATCGTTTAAGCCAATTTCTTTATGATTTATAATTTTAATTAAAGAAAATATAGAAAGGTCAATATTATGAACATAATTACATTGTTTGTCTGTAGGTGCACTTGGACCAAGTTTGAGGCCTTTCGTTCCTTTTTCTGCCACCTTTAGTTGGCACCCATCCTCTTTATCCACATATTATTGAATACTTTCTAATTTATGGTCTGTGACATTCTCTTTGGAACCGATGTCCTTTTCCCTTTAGTTCACACTTAAGATTGAATCTACTACATGTCCATTTAGGTCAGATCTATGTCCATTGCCATTAGTTTTTCAATCCAGGATCTTTTTAATATGTGGTTTTTTTTGTTGTTCATCCTGGTTGGCTTCACATTTTTTTTTTGTAGATGGTCGACCTTCATGCAGTTGTCACATCTAAACGGTAGCTTCTAGCAGTCCAAAAGTTGTGTCCATGAACTTACACTCATTACAATTAGAATTTATTTGAACAAAACTTCTCCTATATTTATTTCTACCAAGATTATGGCACATCTTATGTCTACCTTTGCTTCCCAGTCATCTTCTACCATGAGAAACTTACCTATTTTATTTCCAAATGCTTCTAGAATTTGTTTCTTCCAAAACATCATTGGCATTCCTTGCAGAATCACCCAGATCTGTTGTACATTATGTGGTTCCTTTCTTGTGTTAAAGTTCATATGCTATTTTCTCATAATCATTCCTGAAGGGCCCCATTTCCATCTTTGGTTTAGCAGTTTTGTGTTGTCATTTTCCTCCTTGACCTTGAAGAGGAACCATCGCCTCAGAATGATGTGGAATTCCATTGTGTATCCTATTATGGGTTTCCAATTTGTTTCCATCCACATTGTTAATGACACTTTACCCAGTTCCTTCCCACAAAAAATTCCTACCAGAGTGAAGTTCAGGTAATGTGGAATGTTTGTTAGTTGTATGTCTGTACCAACTGAAAGTTTTGGACAACCCTTTTTAGGTCAAATTCCTTTTTCTTTCTTCCTTCCTTGTTTTGGTTGTTCAACTTCATGTCTAGGATCTTAATTTCCTTAGATGATGGTCTGATTGTTAAGCGTGGGAGAGGTTGGTGTATATTGATTTTCATCGAGAGTCAATGCCATTTGTTTGCATGGGTTGTTGTCTGCATGATTCGAATTATTATTCAAACTTCATATGTCAATATTCGAGTAGAAGATCATCCCCCATTGGGGCTCATCCTCATAATAGACCTCATCCTCAAACGTCACATTTTTAATTGTTTTTTATCTCTAGAATCCCATAGAAAAAAAGAAGAACTTTCAAAATGAAAAGAAAAAAACTTCGCCAATCTCCCAATGATGAATCTTTTTCGGGGCTGCAGAGTTACATCGTGCCCATGCCCTCCATATATATATATATATATTGCATGGTATGTGGTTAGGATTTGAGGGGAGTAGTATAACTTTTTGGAGAACTAATTCCTTTACTAATTTT